>JANAVB010040819.1:6305503-6349940 GCA_029216955.1 Iris pallida
TATTTCCTTTCTTCTTCATTACTCTCCACCACCAACCAAGAAAACCCTAGCCTAGGCAAGTGCAATCTTGCTTCATGAAGAAACCCACCATTTTTATTGTTCTAACCTCTTCTTTGCAACTTTCTAATCCACATTAGAACTTGTCATTTTCTATTTTGAAGCTTGGATTTTTGTAGATCTAGAATTTAGTCATTTTCGGATTTTCATGGTTTTGATCTATTAATTTCCCTTGTTTTCAAGTTTTGATGGTTCCATGTGGTAGAGTATTTCCTTCTACCCAATTTTAACCTTTGGAAAGTTGGATTTGGACTTGTTTTGACCAAGTTATGGACTTTGGAAGCTTAGGGTTCAACCATGGAGTTCCTGCTGTTTGGAGAAGACAGTGAGCAGTACGTGAGCTTTTTAGCTTGCGTTACTGAGCTGTGCGCGCTCTTTAGCGCAGCGCAGTAGCCCCCATACGTTGCCTTTTGGAAGCGTATGACTCGCATACGCTCGCTTCCTTGACAAGGAGTCGTATGGAGTCCATATGCTGCCTTTTTGGAGCGTATGACTTGCGTACGCTCACTTGGACAGCCATGAGTCGTATGGAGTCCATACGCTGCCTTTTGGAGGCGTATGACTCGCATACGCTCGCTTGTGTGACAGAGTCCATACGCTGCCTTTTTGGAGCGTATGTCTTGCATACGCTCACTTGTGTGACAAGGGATCGTATGGACCTCATACGCTGCCCTTTGTGAGCATAGGCTTACCTGAGCGTAGGCTTACCTGAGCGTAGCTTGACTTGAGCGTAGCCTGACCTGAGCGTATGACTTTTGCACTGAGCGTATGGCCTTGGCTGACTTGGTCTTATGTCAGCATGTCATTTTGGTTTTATTTTTCTTAAGCTTGGCTCTTCTAATAATTG
The DNA here is from genome assembly GCA_029216955.1 of Iris pallida. Lineage (NCBI taxonomy): Eukaryota > Viridiplantae > Streptophyta > Magnoliopsida > Asparagales > Iridaceae > Iris > Iris pallida. Next base: position 6,306,408 of record JANAVB010040819.1, read on the forward strand.
AACACGGCATGGCAGGACAAGCATACCTGACATGATTATCTCGAATTGCTGTTGCGACGGCTAACGTGACATGACCTGACAAGAATGACTAACCTGGACACCGTGGATGATTGCGTTTGCACAATAAACCAGTATTGTCTTGCATCATATCTAGGATAGGATCCCTGAGTACCACGGTCAGGGATACCTACTGTAATTAACTAAGAGTAATAAACTAGAATAATTCAGTAGACATGAAGAGATTCCCAGCTACAGGCAATCCCGTTATCTGGGCGCATTAAGTGGACTTGTAGCCTACCGACGAGTAGGGCACACTTCCAGCACACAGTCATGTGGTGCATCCTTCATAAATAGACATTCGACCTGGATAACTTGGATGGTCTGCAGGACTTGTGGCTGTTGAAATAATCTCATTGCATCTTGCTAGTAATTAGGCCTGTGATAACCCTAGCTAGTTAAAGTATCAAGCCGTACTTTTGATTGGCCGTGATTGATTGGATGAAGTTATTCCAGCTTAGTCTTATCCTGATCCTGTACAAGATCATGACAAGACACGATTATTGATGCTTGCCTTAATAATAACGATCGGGGGACCAGTTCTGTTCAGGCGAAGGGTTACAACCCCGGTCCTTATTTGGTTTAAGGGTTGTAACCTGGCTCCCGGAGCAGTTCTATGTCTTTCCTTCGGTTATTTTCTTATTTGTACCCCGTGCCATGCTTGTCATATTCTATCTTACTTCAGCAACATGATTATCTATAATGGCCTTAACAATAAAGATCAGGAGTCCAGTTTTGTTCAGGCGAAGGGTTACAACCCCGGTCCTTGTTTGGTTTAAGGGTTGTAACCTGGCTCCCGGAGCAGTTCTGTATCTTCCCTTCGGTTATTGTCTTATTTGTACCCCGTGCCATGCTTGTCATATTCTATCTTACTTCAGCAACATGATTATCTATAATGGCCTTAACAATAAAGATCAGGAGTCCAGTTCTGTTCAGGCGAAGGATTACAACCCCGGTCCTTGTTTGGTTTAAGGGTTGTAACCTGGCTCCCGGAGCAGTTCTGTGTCTTCTCTTCGTTTATTGTCTTATTACCTTATCCATAGTATTTGAGACGGATTTCCATTCAGGTGAAGGATTGCAACCCCGGTCCTTATTTGGTTTAAGGGTTGTAGTCTGGCTACTTGAATAGTTTTCTCGTACTCTATTATTGTTGTTATTTCTGATAATTTAACTTTAATGTTCCTTACTATATGCTGGTTTTAGTTTCTAAGTGAAGCCTCCTTTGTGGCACTTGCTCTTTCTGGGGTCTGACCCAGCTGGTTTTGTGTGGCCAGATATCGGAGCAGCTCCCGAGGATCCACCGATCTTCCAGCCAGATGGTGACCACTAGACGGAACCCTGGCAACGAGTGGGTTTCTTTTTGTCCTCCCACTTATTTGTAAAAATTATTCTTTTGAGGCGTTTAGCCGGCGAGCACGTGTTAGCTCGATTGCATCTTTATTTACTGTCTGCCTACGGGCTGTAACATGATTGACAGATCCTAGGGTTGATCATGTATGACTGAAATCTTGCTAGTCATGGCATTTTGTACGACTAGCTTCATAATCATCCAATATGTAATGTATGGGACGCCTTGCTATTATATATTTGGTGCTCTGATATCTTGTAATTACTATTGCTTGCTTGTGATTGAGACAATAGGCTTGTTCATGACCTTAGGAGACTGCTGGCTTGTAGTTAAACCCTCATGTATCTAGACAGCCGTGACCGTATAGTGAGATGGATTCCATTTCATATACGTAGCTGGCTATGTCTGCCCCCGCTCTCCAGTATTCTGGTTCTGGGGCGTGATAACTCCCTCTAGTGCGGGCGGTAACTCCAGTCGGTAAGCCACTGCACCGACCCTGTCCAAGATACGGAATGGTCCGATGTATCGTGGACTAAGCTTCCCGCCGCCACCAAGACGAATCGTGCCACGCGTCGGAGGAATCCGCAGAAAGACAAGATCATCAACCTAGAACAAAACACAAGACTTAAAGCTTGATCTAAAACAATCACAATCAGACTCAAATACTAGAAAAATCCAAACTATAACTCAAACTCCAATAGCCTCCGGTGGCTATCGGCCCAATGCCGCTGCCTATCCTGCGCCACCCGAAGTCTATCTCTGATAATCCTGACCTTCTCCGCAGCATCCACTACCATCTCAGGGCCAAGCAAAACCCTCTCGCCAACATCATCCCAAGACAAGGGAATACGGCACCTCCATCCGTATAGGGCCTCGAAAGGTGACATCTCTATACTGGCTTGGTAGCTGTTTTTGTAAGCAAACTCTACCAAGAGAAGGTGGTCCTCCTAAGATCCCCCAAAGTCTAAGACACAGGTACGAAGCATATCCTCGAGGGTCTGAATCGTCCTCTCCGACTGCCTATCTGTCTGGGGGTGGTATGCGGTACTGAACTTGAGCGATGTGCCCAAGCTAAGCTGCAAACTCCTCCAGAAGTGGGAAGTGAATCGGCTGTCCCGATCCGAGACTATACTCACTGGAACCCCGTGCAATCGGACTATCTGCCGCACGTACATCTCGGCCAACCTCTCCGTAGACAAACCCACCTTGAAAGGCAAAAAGTGGGCCGATTTGGTCAATCGATCAACATTGACCCAAATCGCATCCTTCCCTCCTGGAGAGCACGGAAGCCCAGAAACAAAGTCCATAGTGATATGCTCCCACTTCCACTCAGGAATGGGTAGTGGCTGGAGCAATCCACCGGGTCTCTGCCTCCCGGCCTTCACCTGCTGGCACACCAAGCATCTAGAAACGAACTGAGCCACCTCGCGTTTCATGCCATACCACCAAACATGCTATCTCAAGTCTCTATATATCTTGTTGGCTCCTGGATGCATAGAGTACTGAGAACGGTACGCCTCCTGAAGAACCTCCTCCCGAAGTCCTCCGCTCGGCACGCACAATCTGGTACCATGCCTCAATGACCCATCCCCAGCTATAGAGAACTCATCCAACAGTCCTGCTCAAACCTGCTCCCTGATGACTCTCAGAGCCTCATCCTCAAACTGAGCTGCCCTGACTCTATCCATCAGCTCCGGCTGCACCTGGAGACCCCACATCTGTGCCTCAAACCCTGGAACTATCACCTCTATGCCCAAACTCTCCAGATCTGCCAGAAGGTGATGATCCATCGTCAAACACATGGCCACGGGATACCTGCCCAAAGCATCCACGACCACATTGGCCTTTTCCGGATGGTACTGTAAGGATATATCAAAATCCTTCATCAGCTCTAACCATCGCCTCTGCCTTATATTCAGCTCCTTCTGGATAAACACGTACTTCAAGCTCTTGTGATCTGTATAGATCTCAACTCGCTCTCCGTACAGATAGTGTTTTCACAGCTTCAAAGCAAAGATGACCGCTGCCAGCTCCAAATCATGGGTAGGGTAGTTCCTCTCATGAGGACGTAACTGCCTAGATACATAGGCAATCACCTTTCCGTGCTGCTGAAGCACACAACCCAAACCCCGTCCTGAAGCATCACTGTAGATCGTATAACCACCAGATCCAGATGGCAGCGTCAAGATAGGAGCGGTAGTCAACCTCGCCTTCAGCTCCTCGAAGGCGGCCTGGCACTCCTCGGACCAAACAAACTCCTCGTCCTTCCTGGTAAGGCGGGTCATCGGCTGGGCAATCCTGGAAAAGTCCTGTACGAACCTCCGGTAGTAACCTGCCAGACCCAAAAAACTCTGAACCTCTGCTACTGAGCTCGACGTAGACCAGGACTCCACCGCATAAATCTTCTTCGGATCCATTGAAATCTCCTCGCCAGAGACAACATGGCCTAGGAACTCCACGCGATCCAAGAAGAACTCGTACTTGGACAGCTTTCCATACAGCTGCTCCCTCCTGAGAGTGTCCAACACAATCCTCAGGTGCTCCTCGTGCTCCTCTGATGTCTTCGAATAGATGAGAATGTCATCAATGAAGACCACCACGAACTTGTCAAGGTACTGATGAAATACCTTGTTCATCAAGTTCATAAATACCGCCGGGGCGTTGGTCAACCCAAACGGCATGACGAAATACTCATACTGGCCATAGCGAGTCCGAAAAGCAGTCTTCAGAATGTCATCCCGCTTTACCTTCAGCTGATGGTACCCGGTACGCAAGTCAATCTTCGAGAACACCCTCGCGCCGCTCAACTGGTCGAACAAGTCATCAATCCTTGGCAAATGATACTTGTTCTTGATGGTAAGGTTGTTGAGCGCCCTGTAATCAATGCACAGACGTACCGTACCATCCTTCTTGGGGACGAAAAAAACTGGCACGCCCCAAGGTGAAGAACTAGATCGAATAAAGCCCTTGTCCTCCTGCTCGTCGACCTGTCTCTTCAGCTCTGCTAACTCACTATTGTTGATTCTATAGACGTGCTGGGAGATAGGCTCAGCGCCCGGCACTAGGTCTATAGAAAACTCAACATCACGATCTGGCGGCATCCCGGCCAGTTCCTCGGGAAAGACATCCAAGAACTCAGCAATGAGTGGATGTGGCAACACCGGCCCCGCCAACAATGCTCCACAGAATCCATCTCCTGGCTCCGTTGTACCCCTGGTGAACTCATACACGGGCTCTCCCGGCAGACTAAACAAAATTTTGCCCCCTCTGCAGTCGATGCTAGCGTGGTGTATGCTCAACCAGTCCATACCGAGTACCATATCGTAACTCGGAAGTGGCATTACGAGAAAACACGCACTCAGCTCCCGGCCTCTCAAAGAAACTCTCCGCCCGTTACAAACATTATTAATTAGGATGATGCCATTCCCAGTCATAATCTTGCAAGTCCTGCCAAGATAATCAGCAATGATATTATGCCTAAGAGCAAAAGAAACAGACACAAAACTGTGCGTAGCACCAGAATCAAATAAGGCCAAAGCTGGAAAAGAATTAAACAGAATAGAACCTGCGACAACATCCGCAATAGGCTCCATCTCCTCGGCTGCAAGAGCATAGGCTCTACACTGACCACCCCTCTGCTGGCGGTGCTGAACAAACTGCTGCTGCTGGGTCGGAAGTGGACCCCGCTGCTGAACTACCGGCACACTAGCTGGTGCCCTCTGAACGGGTGCACTTTGAGCTGCTCCAGTAACACGGAGGTTCCTAGGACACTCCCGTATCTGATGCCCAGCGGCACCACAAAAGAGACACAAACCCAGCCTCCTCCTATAGAACTCAAAGAGGTGACCGGGCTTCTTGCAGAAGTGGCACGGTGGATCATCCTGCCCCGGACGCTGCTGGACCCTCTGGACAGATGCTCTGGCCTGCACCTGCTGCTGATGATGCTGGAATGACTGATGCTTAAGCTGAGGGCGCTTAGCAGCCCCCGTGCTGCTACTGGCCCCCGAAAACAAATCACGATCCCTCTTCGGCTTCAGGCCCCACTCCCTCTCCACCTTTCGAGCCTCCGTATAAACCTCTGCATATGTCGCATAGAAGGAAGGGATCAGGATCTTGATATCCCATGTCAATCCCTCCCGGAAGCACTCTGCTCGGATCACCGGGTCGCTCACCATGTACTCGGCGTATCGGCTCAGCCGGCCGAACTCCGTCGCATACTCCTCCACAGTCATACCGTCCTGCTGCAGGTTCTGAAACTGCCACACTAGGGCGATCTTGTCTGTGGGGGAAAAGAACTTCTCTCTGAACAGGGCCCGAAACTCAGCCCAAGTGTGTCCCTCTCCTGCAAGAGTCGGCTCGTTCCGGAACCATGTCCGGGCAACATCTAACAACTGCAAGCCAACCGCCTCGACCTTCAGGTCGTCTGCCAGGCGGAAGGCCCTCATCTGACGCTCGATATCCTCGAGCCAGTCATCAGCATATATAATGCCCTCGGTCCCCTTGAAATCCCTCGGACCCAGCTTCTTGAAAGCCTGGATGTCCCCGACCTTCTGCTGCTGCTGCTGCACCTCCCTCTGTGGAGCCCCACGCTCTACTGCCGCCAGAGCCAACCTGTGTGCATCCTCCATGCCCTGGTGCATGGCCTCTGTCTGCCTCATCTGTGCCTCATACTGGACCCGCTGGGACTGCAGTACCTGTTGAAAGAACGCGACCATCTGCCCCATGTCTGTGGACAGTGAAGGCAACGAAAGAATAGCTCCCATCACCGGAGGAGTCCCATGCTGAGGAGGAGGAGGAAGAACACCCCCGACAGCTCCCGGTACTGCAGGAAGAGCACCCGCAATGACCCCAGGGACAGTCATCGAGAGCGATGGAGGAGTACCCCCGAGGGCCCCTACTGAAGTCCCATCTGCAGGGGAAGTGACCGGAGCCTGTCCGCCAGAGATAGCAGACCTCTCCGTCTCCCCGTGCACCTCACCGAAAGAATGAGTCATAACCATCCTGGAGACAGATTGAAAATAAGATATCAATATGGCACATGAAGGATTATATCAAAGGAGGACAGCTAGAATGCAGTAAATCAATATCAAAGACGGTAAGCAAGATAAGCAAGGAAGGATCCTACTGTGATTGAGTACTCTTAGCCTACTACCTCCTATGTGTAACACAGGCTCGTAGTCAACACTCTAAGACGAGTGCCGCTACGACATCGCACTAATTGCGACTTCAGGACCTGCGTGGGCCACCACTAAAAATGTGTCACGACCCGCACCCGCTATAAGGACACGTATACATGACAACGCCCAGCCCTCACCTTAAAAATGGCGTGGAACGCTGTAGGTTTTCTACTCTAACAACAGTTTATATATATATATATATCAAAAACCTGTCGAGAATATGGTCAACTCCGAACGGAGGACAAGCAATGAATATATATGAGTGCTCAATCACAACTCTAAGATAATAAAGTAAAGACTGAAAGATAAAGACAACAAGACGATAAAATATAACCTGTCAAGTCCAAACACAAATAATATATAAGTCCAAGTCTCTAATACAATCCAAAATGTAATACAGTCGCAAAAGTAACTGGAGACAAGGTCCAGTACAAAAACCTACTCTAACTAAGCAATAGATAAAGTCTCGTCAGGCGGAGCTAAGCCCTGCTGGACCAAGGTCTCCAAGTCTAAGCCCACTACGTCGTCCGGACCGTAGTAGGTACTGCAATCCCCCTCATCAGCATCAGTAATATTTTGTCAACATATCCAGTCAGGATAAAACGAGTATATATATCTCATAACATATCTCAAGATAGAATAAAAGCTATAAGACTGTAAATAGAGCATATACAATGAATCATGTAGTGTACATATATATATCATGGCATGGTAAGCTGTAGAGCTAGAGCTAGAACAAGAAATTAGAACTGAATCATGATATGTACACAAATTAAGGTAAGCCATATACAATGTGTGTGAGTAGAAGTTTCAACTTGTGATCGGCTTGGGTACCTGTCAAGAACTAGCCTGGCAAGTCATATGTGCGGTATATGACTCACACTGTTCGGGAATGCGGGATGGATCTGATCACAGGCATACGCTACTACTCCCCCTACCCCAACTGGTAGAATGGATCCAAACAGAACACGTCACTGCACAGGATTCTAATGAGAAGGTAGCTAACCTTCTTTAGAATCAGTGACCATATATTAAGCAAGAGCTACAAGGGAGCTTGCACAATACATCCCAACCTAAGAAGGAGAAACATCTCTCGTCGGGATCCAGGAATACCAATCCGTGAGAACCATGTGTCAGGAATAAGCATATCTACACTAAGTACATGAATCATAACAGTTATCATAAATTAGGAATAAGTTATCAGATAATGTACTCGCCTGTAAGATAATAAAATATGTCAACCGGATCCACTGTAGTGTCTCGAGGACCTATAGAGAACAAGACGTATCAATACTATATTTAGGAAGTAAAGTCAAATCAAATTAAATTCTATTAAGTCATTCTAGGTCAAGACAAGTCTAGTTAGGTCAACCTTGGTCATGGGAGAACATTAGAAGTCAATCTGAATCAAACTTGGTCGAAAGTTGACTTACAGTTGACTTTTGGTCAACGGGTTAACTCTAGTCAACTCTAGGTCAATCCTAGGTCACTGGTGACTAACAGCTGACTTTTGGTCAACTGTCCAAGTTTAATGGAATTTGGGACTAAATTGGGTAAAGTATTGACCCATAGTTGACTTTTGGTCTAAAAAGTCAACCGTGGTCAACCGAGGTCAAGACTAGGTCTAGGCGACTATTTCTAATCATTACCAACCCTTACAACCCATATCCAAGTCTATCTTGGACTTCGAAACTCAAATCTTGGCCGTAGGCCAATATCCTAATTTACCCTTTTACAAAGGTAAATTCTAAACTAGGCAATTACCAAGTTAGCCTACCTACACTTGGTATTTCGACCCGTGCTCCCTAGGGTAGTAGGATACTAGCCTGTACATTCATTACCTACCAAGATACCTAGGTAGAGTGGACGTCTAGTCCATCTTACGGCCCATTGCCGATATCTTGAATATCTCAAGATACGCAATGGTACGGCACGATACCGTCGCCCTAAAACCCCGATTTCAACTCAAGAGCCTACCCGCAAAGTCTAATTTATATAACCTAGGTCTCCCCCAAGTTTCATTGCGTTCCGATACTCGGAGCTCGATTTCACCCTCTAACTCGATCTCCCCTAAATCGATTTCCTATTTTCTACTTCTCATTCTAATTTCTATTCTCCTTATTCTCTTCTCCTAATTCTTTCTATTCTTCTTCTTCAAATCTCTCTTCTTATTATCTCCTTATCTTCCTCTAATTCTCTTATTCTTCTTACTCCTCTCCTTCTAATTCTACTCTCCTTCTTATTCTACTCTTCTTCTTAAACTTCTTAGTCATCTTCTCCTTAACCTTCTTAATTTTTTCATCCTCTATATATATATATATATATATATATATATATATATAGGGGTTATATAGGCTAAAAGGGGGGAGCTTTGATACTGCTGCTGCCACTGCATGGCACTGCTGCTGTTGCAGCTGCGCATTGCTGCTGCTGCTGCAATCAGCTGTTGCTGCTGCACTGCTGTATGCTAGTACTGCTACAGCTGCTACTTCTTCTTCTTCTACTCTCCTCTCCTCTACTTCTCCTATCTCTTCTACTCTCTCTCTGTATATATCTATGTATATCTCTCTATATACCTATCTATCTATCTATATATATAAACTCACATCACACACATACATCTATATATATATATATAAATACATACCCACATATCTATACATATATAAATATATACACACACACACATATAGATATATATATAGACACACACACACACACACACTCTTACACAAACACCACCACTACTCTCTCACACAAACACCACTCTCACACAAACACCACCACCACTCTCTCACACAAACACACACACAAATACATATATATAATACATACACATATATATATACATATATATATACCACTTTAATCAAGAAAACCCCAATTAATCTCTAACCTAGATTTTTAGGAAAACCTATGAAATCTATGGGCAATTGGTAGAGAATGAGCTCCTCTTCATTTATTGTGAAAGCAATAAGTGCAAAAGAGAATTAAATGGGGAATTTAAAGCTTACCTAAAGTGGCTTTGCTTGGAGAAGAAAGAGTTTCAAAGAAAGGAAAGAAATGGAGAGAAAAAAGAGTTTACTTTGTGATGAAGCAAATGGGGGGTGTGGTCCCTACTTGGCCGGCCAAAGGGGGAGGGTTATTGGGTTTGGGTGAGGCCCATTAAGCCCCCAACCCATTAGACTTAGGTTGGGTTCGGTTCGGGTTTGGTTTGTTTCGGTTTGTTTTGGTTCAACTCGAAATCGACTAATTAAGTCTCTTAATGACTAATTAAGCCATGGAAGTAGGGTTTATGGTTTTTAGCCTAATTAGGATAGCATGTGGGCTAAGCCCAGCTAGTATGTGGGTCCCACTAGTGTCCAGGCTACCCGGGTCTCCAACTTAAGTCCGAATTGGGTAAAATTCAAAGTAAATCAAACAAATCCCTAAAAATCATATAAAATCAAATAAAATTCCTAAAAATTATAGAATTTGAAAAATGATGAAAATATCCCTAATTCAAAAACTGGGGGTGACATACTTCACTTGATACCAGAGGTCAATATATGGTACCTGCCTATGGAAAACTTGATACTCTCGACACTGTCTTACCCTCCCTGTTCAGGTATACTCTACATAGGTTACTAAACCTGTAGGTGATTATGTACAAAGGGAATGAATTAACCTCTCTATTTCTTAAGGTACACTCAATCCTAGCATTACTTGGTTCCTATGTGTTTATACATGTAAATAATACTCATCCATGTACAACTATAATTTGGCCTATATAGAACTATTTTGTAAATACAAGAGGATGCTCATGCAAAACTTGTTTTTGATACCTGCTACTGGATAGCCTCACTGTTCTGCTATGGTCACAGATGGCCTGACACCAACTGCTACTGAACACGTAACCTAACCTCCTAGTGTGACTAATACAAAATAGACAATGATATATCAGTTTCCTTAACACAAGGTAATAACTGATATATCACACAAATGACACCCATAGCCCTCTCCACTGATGATACCCTTACCCAATGACTGATATGTCTGCCCAAAGAATGGTTCAACAGTCGAGTGACTGATACATCACACAAATGACTGATGCTCTTGGGTATTGGCTGATACATCAGTCGATGACGGATACTCTTGGGTATTGACTGATACATCAGTCCAAGGTTTCCCCACTCAAGTGTACATGTTTCCTAGGATGTACTATGGTTTACACCAGTCTCTGCATCACCCAATGTTTTCTCTTGCTGCTGTTGCCCACATCATGACCCATAGTTGTAGGTATTAACTTGACATATAAATGTTTTTGGCACACCTAGACTATGGTTGCATAAATCGATGGGCTGCTTAGCTAGTACTGTCTTTTCCTAGTTCCTCCTATAAGCTAACGGCTTAGTTCTTCACCCTGTCTGGGTACTACAAGTCAGAGCCTATGTCTTTGTTTGTTTTTGAACACTACTGCAAGGATTTTCTGTTAGTGACTCCATTAAGGTCCACAGCAATCTCCCCTTACAGGGCTTGTGCACCTGAATCTCACATCCCCCTGTTATACTCCCGAATCACCTCTTAATGAATTCTACGGAGTACCCCCATCCCTATATTGTCAGTACCTAGCTGCACCGTATATCGTTTCCATATTCATATGGTACAGTCCATGGGTCAAGTGTTCCCTATTTCGGGGCTGATTGATAACTCATATGCAAATTGGTATCCTACTGATACATTGACCTATCCCTCTGATGTGCAGGTTGGTCTCCTATAAGTGGCCTATATGATACACATCAATATAAGGGCTCCATGTAGTTTCCCCGGTTCTGCTATTGTGTTAGTGCCTTCATATCGAGGCTGATACATCATTTATACACCATTACTCATGGGTTCTATCTCTTAGGAATTATAACAAACACTTATACCTACATTAACCTGCTAATCAAACTAGGTTTAAGGAACAAGATAGATGAAGAGAAAGGGGATTACTTGATGAAGATTTCGGTTCTCCTCTCAACAGAACTTGATGTTGCTCTTTGGCTTCTTTGCGGTGGGAAAGAATACGGATTTGTGGGTGATCAAGGTCGGCTGCTTCCCCTTATACATATATACAGGAATTATGATAGCAAGAATCTGAATTCAAATTAGATTTGGTTTGATCTCTAAGAGCTTTGGGATTAATCTATATTTGAATTGGATAAGAGAGCAGGGGAATGATGCGGCTGGATATTTAAATTTTGGGGTTTTCGAGATCCGATGGGTTGACTGCTAATCATATATATACATCTAATTTGATAAACTTGAGGTGATGAGGAGATGGATGGAAGGATTCGAATTAATCTATTGTTTGAATTGAAATCGAATTCATATATAACAGTTGAGGTTTCGGTTGAAAAGGAATATTTGAATAATGACCTTTTTTGCATAATGGGCCCTGTCAAAACATTTATTACCCATTGGTCCTCTATTGGTATTTTTAAGTAAAACAAAGTGTAACACCCAGTTTTCTAAATGAGGGTAATTTTGAAATTTTGTGTTTTAATTTATTTAATTATGATATTTAAATAATAATATGATTTTTGGTGATTTTTAATTATTTTAAAACTATTTAAAAATTATGACTTGTGATTTTGATGTACAGCTAATGAAATCCTAGAGATTGTCTACCCTAAAGCCTAACCATGTGATTTGGAATATTTATTTATTATTTTTAGCCTAGGGGTAATTTGGTCATTTTGACTTATTAGAATTTTTGATTTATTTATTGGATTGATGGTTGATGGTTTTGATTTTTGCTAATTGTGACATAAGAGACTAACCTAGATGTTGACCCTAGTTAAGGTGACTTGATTAGCATAGTGAGACCCTAGTCTGACTTAAGTCAATCTAAGTTAGTCATGTAGGAATCAAGACTTGAATAGAAGGCTTAGTGAATTGGTCAATAGGCTTGAGGCTTAGGAGATTGATTTCTAGACTAGTGCAAGTTGGCCCATGGCCCATGACTTAAAACCCTAACCCTAATTTCATTCATTATGACCAGCCATAGGGCTCCCCCTTCCCTATAAATAATCTCTTCCTTGTTCTTGCCTCTTTTATTAATTTTTCAAGTTTTGAAGAAAGATGTAAAGAGCCATCTTCCCCAATCCATAACTTTCTCATTTCAAGTCCTTTTTGGCTCAAATCTTTTGTATTAGGTTCTAATCAATCCCTACTTTATGTTCATGGAGAAAAATCTCAGGTTTAAAGTAATTTGGAGATCTTGGCTAGCAAGGAGATTTCCTCCTTTTTGAAGCTTTTCATTGAAAGCTCAACCAATAGGTAAACCCTCACAATCACCATTAAATTTTGATTTCTTTGCATGAGTGAATAGCCCTAGGAGTCCCCTAGCTGCTAGCATAGGTTTGGTGTCGAGTCGTGTCAATTTCGTGTCCGTATCGGACACGTATCAGTTTGTACTGATGTGTGTTTGTTAAAATGCCACAGGTTTTAAAATTGATATTTTTGAAAAGTGTTTGAAGAGATTTGTTGTCTTATATATATATATATATATATTGATTTCATGATAGACTGAGCACGATTCTCTGGATTTTTCGTGTCCAAATCGGACATGCACCTCACACACGACACCGCGCATAGGCCCCGTGCAGTGTCCTGCTGCCACACGTCCATATCCGACACGACACGACTCGGTTGGACACCAAAATTGGTGGACACCTGCGGGTAATGACTGACACCATGCACATAAAATTTCAGAGGATTTCATCGAGTGGTTTGAGAGATAATCAACTCGCACTGGCCCACACTGTCACTGCGTACGCACGAAAATCACGTCTGATACGCGTTGTTTTCTCTGGACGCAGCTTGAGTGGACATGATACAGACACTTGTTCACGAAGCCCTATTCTGGGCGAACCCACTTGCATGAGCACGAGACACGGGTCGCCCTGTGTCGTGTCCTAGGGCGACCCACACGCACGCAGGAGGCCTGCTGGTACTGTTATTCCCTGATACTTGGTTTTCAGCATTTGGACACGTCGTGTCGACTTTGTGGACACGACACAGCCTATATGACACCATAGCATGTTCACACACGTTTACCAATTATCAATTTGAAGTTTTATGTAATTTGAATCTCAATTTTTTAGAAAGAATGTGATTTTCTGATACCAAACTGTCGATTTGAGTCTACTGAGATTTGTTTGAATTTAAAACTGATTTTTCCCTGTCTAAATTATCATGTAATAATGCAATTACATGTGTATTAGTTGCTGCTAGGGTGTTTACATATGAGTTGGGTTTCGATTGGTCTTTGTTTGGATTTCGAATATGGGATTGGACTGCTATAGGTGTTAACTGATATGCAATATTGTAGGACTGATTTTAATCCCTATTTTTTTTTTACTAAACTTTGGTATTCAAATTTTCATGTTTAAATCCATGTACATTGTGATTAGTCACTGTTAGATTGATCCCTGTGGTTAGGATTGCACTTGAGAAATGGGATTTCGATTGGTTGGTATCGGGTTTAACTGTAGCTGTCACTTGTTATCCTGAAACATATTACATTCCTAAAATTAATTCTAGTTAAACTGATTCTTGATGTTAACTATCATGTTTAGTTCATATTCCTGTGTAATTACATTATTTGAATGATTGGTTGTGTTGGGATAGGAGAATGGATTTCGAAATTGGTTTGAGTATGAACTGTCATGCACAAGCTGCCATTGCTTTGTTTTACTGTTTTGTACATCACTTAATTAATTAATGTTGCCATGTAATTCCTGTTAACACACACACCCTAACTAGCCACTGTCACTTGATCCCCTTTCTTAAAAACTGATTTCAATGTTAAAATAGCCATGTTAATCCATTTATTTATATTAGCTAACTGTCATTTGATTTCTTTTCTAGAAACTGAATTGATGTTAGTTACCATGTGCCAATGCAAATACACATATGTTAGTTTACTGTAATGTAGGATTCATGTTGATATAGGAAGTTTGGTTCACTATTTTTTCAGGTTCTACACACTATTCCTGAGTTCCCATTGACCCATGATACACACACAAACTGGAAAATCTGACACTAGCATGCTGTCAACTGATTCCTAACCTATAGGTATCACACAATATTGTATCACATTTACCTATACACTAGCCTTCAGCCCCATATACACACACACCCTTATTTCAGTGTCCACACACATTGATCCTTAAACTGAGAACAGCTTTAACCCTCACACACTCACACATTTAAAATTCCTATTATCTACACACCCTACCCAACTATTTACTAATGACACACACTGAAATCTGAGTTCAAACACACAACACACACACACAGGTACACGCATATCACCCTCACCTTAACAGCTCACACACTTCACATTGTACTCACACATTTACACACACACATGGTCTTAACTGTACACTTAACCAACTGCTGTACATATTCATGACACATATTTCATTTACCTGCACATGTTTGACACTACACTCATTTACCTTCAACGGTCTGCACACACTTTGCATTGCCTATACACTTCATTGCTCACTTGACACTCGATATTGCATGTACATTCACTCTTTGACACTTGAATCACACACAATTATACATGTATCCACATTACATTATGTTGTTCCTGAAAATTTCTATCACATACACACACCCATTGACACATTGCATTGGTTTCATCTTCCTGTGTACACACACATATATGTGAAGCACATTGACACCCATTATGTTTACACACACACCCCTATCTAAACTGCCATGTTAATCTGAGCACTGTTCACACATTTGCACTAACTGAGAACACAATGTTCACACAATCCCTATCTAAATCTGAGACACATTCCTACCCATGTATGTATCACACACATCCACCTTCCTCTACTACTACCTACTGATTTCCTGTACACACATATATGCTACACACACACTCTCACATGACCACAAACACTGAACACACACACACATGCCACACCCTCACCTTTCCACACTCTCTCACACAATGACACCCACATCACTCTCTATATCTCTCTATATATATTTTGATATATGGTAATGTGTATATATATATATATATATATATATATATATATATATATATATATATATATATATAGCATGAAATTTATGTGTTGGTATATGTATGTAAGTATCTCTATATATAAAAAATATATATATATATATACATGTAGTGATATATATATATATATATATATATATATATATATATATATATATATATATATATATATATATATATATATATATATATATATATATATATATATATTTTCCACACTCTCTCACCTTTTATATATATATATATATATATATATATATATATATATATATATATATATATATATATATATATATATATTATATATATATATATATATATATATATATATATATATAAAAGGTGAGAGAGTGTGGAAAATATATATATATATATATATATATATATATATATATATATATATATATATATATATATATATATATATATATATATATATATATATATATATATATATATATATATATATATATAAAAGGTGAGAGAGTGTGGAAAATATATATATATATATATATATATATATATATATATATATATATATATATATATATGTATGTATAAAAGGTGATAAATGAATGTATGAATGAATGTATGTATGCAAGGTAGGCAGGAATGATATGTAATATAGGTAATACAATATAGGCATGAATAATATGGTATATAAATATATAAATAAGTTTGATGCTTGTATATGAAATATATGTGTAAATTGTAGGTTTGATAGCTTGTATAGCATTGTGATGGTATGTGAGTGCTAGCCTAGGCTTGGTTAGGCCTAGTGAGACTGGTTAGACTTGTTGGGCTAGGACTTGACCTAGTTGACCTAGCCTTGACTACTATAGTTGACTAGAGTTGACCAAATATTGACTTTAGCCTAGTTTGACCTAGACAGCATGCAGATGCATTGTAGATTACATTTATCATCCCCGTATACATTTTGACTTGTGTTGCTCTAAATAGGAGTCAGATACCTCATCTCGGACAGTATATTCTCACAGACATTCAGATACCAGGCGAGTACATTCTCTGATCATTTTATAACTTGCTTAGAATTATATTCCTGCACTAGTTTACCTTATTTGATGCTACCACGATATTATCATGGATTGGTACTATATGGATCCCTACATTGAGATGTTATCCCCCTCGGGAGCATCGGATACATCATGTCGTGTGTTTTATGTACACCGTGTATTCCTCGCTCTCATGTTATTCATGTTTCTCATGTGCTTCATGCTCGTTCATGCATGCTCGTGTACTCTCATGTGCTCTCATGTTCGGTCATGTTTCTCATGTATCTCATGTACAACCTATACTTCAGGTGCACTCATTTATGAGCCTTCCTGTGAATTTCATACGTACCCATTTATGGGCCTTCATGTGAATTTCATGTGCACTCATTTATGAGCCCTCATGTATACTTTATGTGTACCCATTTATGGGCTTTCATGTGAAAATTATGTGCGTAACATAACTTGTCTGGATCCTTGTGTATTGATTGGGGTATGGGATAGTATAAATAGTCATGTGAACAATTCCAAAGTAGTATAACCATGTGCGCCTCTTTAGTATATTCATGTGCAAATCCAGCCGTTCACATGTTGACTTTGTACTCTAAATCACTAGTCACTGGTAGCTCTCTACTTATAGTAGATATTTCTATTACAGTTCTATCTCTATTTACATCAGGTACTTTCTTTTAGTTTTACGTATCGTACTCTCTTGCATGTTTATATTTTCTAACCTGTTATGATCTGCGTGAGATGTATTATGCTCGCTCCCGTCCTGACTGGACTGTTGAAAATTTTACAGAGGATGATGAGGAACCCTGCACCCCTTACTATGGAGCTTGCCTAGATGACACTCGCGACCTGGACCCCTAGGGAGGTTCAGGCAGCTACTGAGGATGATATCCATGCATAGTTAGATAGTCTAGACTGTTTTCCTTTTCATGTTAGTTATTGTCTTGATTTCAGAGTTGTATATTTTGGAGATGTTGAGACTTATGTTTATTTCACTTGTTGTACCTCAGTTGAGGATTTTCCTATCTATTCCATCGTGCTATATTCTACCTTTAGATTATGATTGAGTTGTACCTTCTGTGATTGGCCTCCTTTTGGAGAGTATTCATATTATGTTAGTTATAGTTCATGACCTAGAACAGTGTTCTACCGCCGACACTGCGGCGTAGGCTGGACGCTGTTACGTACTCGTACCCACACGGTGGGTGCGGGTCGTGACACAAATCTATAAAACATAACAAAATATATTTAAGATAATAAGGAATTTAATAAATAGGAGAACAATTTTGGTCAAGGGGTTGACAAATTTTTTCCTCATATTCTGCTCCAAATGTCTGAGACAAAGCCTATGTTCTGAATTTGGAAAATGTCTTTCAATTGCATTGATAAGCCCCTACATATAGAAGTAAAAGAAGTAAGTTGATAGTGTTTGAGATGATAGTGTGTCACGCCCCAGTACCGAAATACGGAGACAAACTATGCCAGCTACTCCATATGAGGTATACAAACGTCATACGGCGGTCGTTGCTGTCGAGAGACAAGGGGGTATATGCTACATTCAAGTCTCCTATGGTCACACAGAACATCTATGTCTCAATTATTCCAGCAAGAAAACATCAATTAATGAACATATAAGATAAAGCAGTAAGGCGTCCCTGACGCTTCATCAAAATGATCATGGAGGATCTAGCTTTATAAGTTAGCTAGCCCAGAAAGTCATAGGTACAAAATTGTATTCAGCTGCAGTCTGATTTAATTACAATTCTGCAAAGACAAAATGTCTAGATTAGCCGGCTAAACAGGTGCCGGTGGCTAAACGCCAGAACATAAGTAAAGATACAAGAGTGGTGGAGAAGAAACCCACTCGAGTCCCCCGCCAGCCATACTCCTAGTATGCACCATTGACGTCAGGGAAGAAGTTCGGATCCTCAGGCTCTGCTACGTGATCTGGCCAAACAAAACCAGCGGGGTCAGTCCCGAATAGCAAGTACCACAAGGGGGCACAAAAGAGTGAGATAAAACCCAAGCATAAATATTATAAATAAAGCTTCCGGTCGTAACCTCGGTCCACAGCCTGTCCTAGCACGATAGACCAACCCAACAACCAAACAAGGACATAGGTTGGACCAGGTACCGTGACAGTCCATGTCCCTCGGCTACTAGTGGAAGGCTCAAGCACAGTCAAGTCGTTTTCCAAGCGGCCATTCATTCCTACGGCTTTCTATATTTGGCGGAGTTATCCCCACGATACTGATTAAAAGGAATCCTCAGATCGTGTCAATCCAGCAGGGCTAGCTAAACCATAAGACATATAACACATTAATTATGCACCAGTCCCCCGAAGGGCTACCGTGCTAAAACTTTTAACACATAGCTCGTAGGAGTCGGATAGAGCTATTCGCTTTAGGCGAATGAAACCATATTCGTGGCGGCCAACCCGACACGTCAGGTCTGGACCTGGGGTGGCTAGTATGGCACGATCTCGGGATTCTTTCCACCCAATGCTTCTACCAAATTAGTTGCCTAGTTAATCCCTAGGTTGTTCTCAGAGTTCACATGTCGTGGTCACATGTTCACTCCTCTAGATGTCGTACATTGTACGAGTACCCCAAGAAGAAATCCGTACTGGCTCCTGGAGTCATACGTATGTTCCCCCTTCTTGGTGTAATGCAACACACTTCACATACCACGTCATTACTACCGACCATTCGCCATGTAAATACTGGACTCTTGGAAGTACCGGCAGGTATCACGTAGGATCACTTAGCGCTTAGGATTGCACCTCGGTGCTCACATAGATTGCACCTCGGTAGACACATAGGGATATCCAGCCAACACATAGGTAGTCAGATCAGAAATGAGGACTAGTACACATAGGGACTGCAGCTGAAGCTCATGCGGCCAGACTATATGCGGCCAAGAAATGAAGTCCGCGTGACTTTATGCGGCTCAGAAAAGCGGGCTCTTATGGCTGCTAAAGCTCATGCGGCCAACTGCCATGCGCCATGCGGCCAGAAGAACGAGCTCACGCGGCTGGATAACGTGGGCGCAAGCGGCTCTGAATGGACAGGCACATACGGCTCAGAATTAGTAAGGTCATGCGGCCAGACTAGCTATGGCCCAGACTCATGCGGCTGAGCAGAGATCTCATGACGCCAGGGAGGGACCAAGTCCATGCGGCTAGAGTGAGGGAGTCGTATGCGGCTGAAGGAAGGGGGGCCTATGCGGCTCAGAAATGAATCGGGCTTATGTGGCTCGAGAATACGCGGGGCGCATGCGGCTAAGTCAAGCCATGCAGCCAGGAAACAAGGTCCATGCGGCAGCGATTTAAAGCAGGCTTATGCGGCTCAAAAATGCTTATGCGGCCGACACTGCTTCTGCGACCGCAATTGCTCATGCGGCTACAACTGCTCATGCGGCTGCCTTGCTTATGCGGCAGCTAATGCTCATGCGGCTGGAAAACTTATGCGGCTGAAGGAAAGCTTTATGCGGCCACCATTGCTTATGCGGCTGGATTACGCACATGCGGCTGGAAAGCTTTATGCGGCTGAGAAATGCACATGCGGCTACAAACTGTTCATCTTCCCTGCCTGAGCCAGCGTAGGCGAACCATGGTGAAACCCAACTATTGCTTCGGCCATAACTTCCTCCAAACAAGTCAAAATCTAACTTTCCAAAGATCAAAACTGTGTAGAATCAAATTTTCTACAATATAGGACCATTGGTTTTCGAAAATAGCCAACTATGATAGATCAAAACCATGAAAATCCATAAAACCCTAGTTTTTAGGAAGTTAGATATACACAAATCTAGCCATCAAAATCAAAGGCTTCAAGAACTAAACTTGTAGAGAACGAAGAGAAGAACAAAATAGACAAATAATATCAAGAAAAAATCAAGAATATAAAATGCACAAAATCTCCTCTTTTTGAGCAAGTTGTACTTGCCTATGGGTGGTGGTGGTGGTTGAGGAAAATAAATAGAAGAGTGAATGAGGGGAGAGAGAGTGAGGAAGAGAATATTAAATAGGGGTTGGTTTAAGAAAACCCTAATTCCCTAATCACTCCACTAATGACAACGCTAAAAGAAGGCTAAATGCCACCATTAATAAATAATAAACAAAATTTATGCACATGCTAAATACATAGGCCGTATACAGAATCCATAAAGAATACATATATCGGGAATGGGGAGTGACACAGTGTTATGATAGTGTTTGAGATGATCAAGACACTGTTATGACAGCGTTTGAGATGACAGTGTTATAACACTGTTATGACTGTTATGACAGTGTGAGAGATGACAATGTTATGACAATTGCATTGATAATGCCCTATAGTATGCAAGATGGAAAGAAAATATACTTAATTTTTGCCTATCACTCATGAAGACCCAATGGTGAGAGTTGTGCATATTAAAATCTTCTTTTAGCAACTCCACAAACCAATCCCAATTCTCAGTATTATCAACCTTCACAATTACAAATGCAAGAGGGTACATACAATCATTTGGGTCAATTCCAGTGGCAACCAACAATTGCCCACCATAAGTACACTTCAAGAAGCATCCATCCAGACAAATGATTGGCCTACAGTATTTGAAACCCTCTTTGATACCTTCTATACACATGTACATGCCACGAAATTTCCCTCTAGGCTCTTTAAACTCAAATGTTGAACCAGGATTTTTCCCCGTAACTTTCAATTTGTAATCCTATAACCTAGAATATTGCAAGTCTTCATCACCCTCAATCTTCTTAACTGTATAGTTTCTTGCCCTCCTAGCCTTCATTAGGTCAATGGTGAGAGCCAAATCCTTCTTTACTCTTTTAACAATTTGACTAATTTTCTACCCTGGATTATCTCTAAACTCATTCATGTACATTTCTACAATCACCGTATAACTGAGATGGAAGTTGGTGTTAACCTTTCCACAAGTGTGCTCCAAGTTGTAGCTCTTGACAAGGAAAGTCTTATTTTCTTTGTCTTTTCTGTCCAACTTGCTTGCAAAAATAAAAAGTTGCAATCTTTTGTATAACACTTGCACCTGACCCTATTGTGATCATTTGTTGGAAACCACACTTGCCATCTCTGATTTATGCCCCACTGCCTGCAAGCCACTCATCTTTATCCTTAAATTGTAGCCCCAATTACCATTTAGGGTCATCCATGTTTCTGTTGGCATTAAATCTTGGAAACTTCTTTCTCTTCATATTTGGATGTTCAGTAACAAAATTAGAGTCAGAGCTTTCAGTACTAACAATCTCATCTGATGGTGGACCATGATCACTACTCTCCTCCTCACCTGTTGCAAATCTAATTGAAGCTTCCAAACCACTGTCATCTACAGATTTTGGCTTCTCTTTGGGTCTGCCTTTCCTGCTTTTTCTCATCTTTCCAGCTTCAACATCCTGCAATACTTCATCTTCATTAACTTGGCCAGTCTCTATTAAAACTTCCTGCAAGTCCTCATCCCCCTCTATTTCATCATATTCTAAATCAACTAGATTACCCTCAGGTACAGTTATTTTGATACCTTCTTCAACTGCCTCATCTATAACATCGGCTTCCTCTTCTTCATGTTAGTATGTGGCAGAAACATTAGCTGCATCTTCTTCATGTGAGTATGTGATGTCTTCATATGGCTCTCCATGTGGGTATGTGGAACCAACATCCCTTCTCTTCATCACTGGATTTCCAGAACCCATATCAGGGTCAGAACTATTTGCACCATCATCAAGTGTCTCTACTTCAGGTAGGTCTGTGACACCAACATCAAAATCAACTACCTCTTCTTCAGGTAGGTCTTCATCACTGTCATCATCTACCTCAACTGTCTCATGCTCTGAGTCTGCAAGGTACTCAGCTTCTTTCTCACATTCATCATCTACCATATGCATAACATAGACATCTACCTCCCCACCCCTATGATCAATAGCATTATGAGCCATTTCAATGACACTTGCATCATTGTCAAGTCGTTTTAGACCAAAATTTTACATCCATACCGGCCTCCTTCCAGTAATACATCATCTTTCCTCTGTATAAGAACTTAACCCACATATGAATTCTAATGAATGACACAGTATCAACGTCAAACCACTTTGAAACAACTGCCCCATCAAAATATTGTAGATTAATTTTAAAACTACATGTTAGCACAGAAATAAGTGATAAATATCTATGTGATAGATGTAGATCAATTACTGTTAGAGTAAAATCAAAATTCGTGTCTATGTAATTATGTGATATATTGCAAATTACTGTTAGCACATTAATATCTACAAATTAAAACCGAAAATTTTCCAAATTACTGTTAGCACATTACTGTTAGCACATTGATATAATACAGTTACTGTTAGCACATTGATACATTACAGTTATTGTTAGCACATTGATATATTGCAGTTACTGAAAATTTCCCAAATATACTATAAATTACTATTAGCAAATTACTATATTCACTTCGTGCTTAGCCTTACAAGAACCCTAAATTTACTTCGTGTTCTTCAATTAGGGTTTTATAATGAAAAGAAAAGAAGAAAAACCCTAAATTGACGATTCGAAGAAGGCGATTGTAGGAGCGTAAAAAGTGCTTCATAGAATGAGTCAAAGAAATGGAGCATTTCATTCAAAATGATCTACTTTACGCCTAAGACAGGCTAACCACTTTACGCCAGGGTCAAGCCAATGGTTTTACGCCTAAGACAGGCTAACCACTTTATGCTGGACAAAGCTGTCGAGTCTTGCATTTAATGCAAAGTCTGACATGAAGATTTAATGATGGCATATACCACAGAATTCGAAGGGATTTGTTTTACACAGATACCAATGTTGTCGTTTAGTATGTGGACTGAGCTATTTTACGCTCACAATATGGCTTCTTTTACGCATGGAGACTATATGAGTTTTTACGCTCAAAAGTTGACATGTGCATAAAGTTTATTTGGGCTACTTTTACACTCAAGGTTGTTTAACAACCACTTTACGCGGGAAGTCCATGTCACGGCTATTTTACGCCTAGTCTACTACTTCACGCTCAGGGTATATTTTTGGTTGTTTTTACGCCCTATTCTTCTTCACCAATTTGGAACGTGGTTTGCCTACATGGCTTTCATACCAAACATCTCGAAGAACGTGTGTACGTGCATCCTATTCTTATTGAAATGATGGGACATGTGTCAACGTATGCAGAGGATGACTTCGGTCATGGGTGGCAGTTATTAGCGTAAAGTCGGAACTTTTGCTGAGTTTTTACGTACAAGAAGTCAAGTCTATAAATAGACTTATTTTTCTCATATAACAAGCACAGAGGGAGAGGAGAGAATACATAGAGATCAGAGTCCAGAGACTTTGATTTTTCGGAGCATTCTTCTTCAACTTTTCTTCCAGAACAGAGTGAAGCAAAGTAGGAAAGCATTCGGCCTCGCCATCAGTGCCCAAGTGCGTCGATACCTTTCTGGTGACTTAGTTCTTCCAACTGTTCATCTTCTAGCAGTGATCTTCATCATCATTGTATGGTCCAAGGAACAAAGTGATCGCCTTCAGATCAGACTTCCATAGCAATACTTCCCAAAATCATATTTGTACTCTTTTGTACTCTTTCAAGTTTTATTTTCAAAAGCCGATTTTCAGGCATTTGTTAAGTGAAACAAAATGGCGACTCTGCTGGGGACGACCTTCTCCTCTGATGAGGAGGCAATTGCTCAATATGGTGATGTGTCGATTGGATCGACAAAGATGACTCTGGTTGTACACTTCGACCAGACTGCTTATGAAGAGATGCTCCGAACTGGGGGTGGTTCTCGCTGCTCCAATGTTCAAAAATCTCGCAAAGCACGAAAAGTTTGGATTCCTAAATCCAAAATAGCTTCTGATCTCTCTGTTGCTTCTGATGGCAAGGGAATTCTTCCACTCCTGTCGTAGGGGCTCCCATTCGTAACGAGGCAGTCCTTACTTCAGCGTTGCACTCTAAGTGTGGCAATTTATCTCCGTCTGTGACGTGAAGATAATCAGGTTTCATGCCCACTGCGTAAGAACCAAGTTTTATGCCCGGTGCGTGAAAATGATATTTTACGCCCAGTGGTAAAAACCAAATTTTACGCTCAGTGCATAAGAACGAGTCTCCCATTTGTAATGAGGCAGACTCTAATGCTTGTCTTCTAAGTGTAAAAATAAATCTCCGTCTGTGACGTGGTAGACACACAAAAATTACGCTCTTGCGGTAAAGGAAAATCTCCGTTGTGATGTGGTAGATAATCAATTTTACGCTCTACGCGTAAAGGTAAGTCTCTGTCTGTGACAGTGTAGATAAAATTCGCAACGATATTTTTACATCTAATGTGAATGTACCTAAATGCATACAGCATAAAATTGTTGGTAAAGCTTCAGTTCTACACCAACAACCTTCTTATACTGCTCTACGCAAAGTACCAAACCTAAATCACACGCAATAAAATGGAGTCCTTCGTGCTCAAAAATCTCAAGATTTGTGCACACAACTCCAAACGCGTAGAAATGTACAGTTTGGTTCTACGAATGCAGCCAGTAATTTTTTATACATAAGGACTAAACGTTTTGCTACCCCAAATGTAATAAAGAAGACTACTCCTTCTACTCTTTGATTTACGTGAATTGCTAATGCAAAAGCGTAAGAACAGACAATCTCCGGTGATATTCCCCAAAAAACACCATTGTGAGTATCACCAGGTTGTAATCAACTGTTGTTGTTCGGCTTCCAAACGGTAAGTTTTTCATCGATTGAATTTTAATGCGCCCCAACAACAAGCTGATGAGTTGTCATATGCATCAGTCAATATGGCATCTCACACCAACAGAGGACGACGTCCTAGACGAAACACGTCCCAAACCCCAGGTCAACAACAATTCAATAGACTTCTTGATTCTTTTGAAGGAGTATATCAGAATACTCGATCAAGAAGACAAAGACAATTGCAGACTTCTGAATCTGAAGCTGGGGGTACTCAATCTCTTGAGTCCGAAACTGATAGTGTCGATTCATACTTCTATACTAATCTCTCTGTATCTTCAAGAGAGGTTGAATCCTACGCTATTGGAGATGAACCAGAGACGTCATCTGTTAATACAGAATAACGTCTCACTGCCGTTAAACAATCATTGAAAGACATGCTTAACATGATGTAAAGCATGCACCAGATAATAACGGCTCAGCAAACTTCTCAACCGGTACAGGTAGCAGCACCAACTCAAGATAGCCAAGAGTTTGATATACCTTTGAATATCCAAGAGCCTGCTGTTAACCAAAATTCTGCATCTCCAGATCCCATCATTCCAGAAGATGTACCATCTCCGGTGGGGATTACGGTACAACCAACAACTTTTCAATCAAATGTGCTTCCGCAAACTAGTGAAGCCATTCAAGCAGTACGTGAGCTCAAAGCACAGTTTGAATTTTGAAGCAAAAGGATCAACTCCAGAGGTTAGGGATTAACCAACCTTATCCTCCTATTGGAATGATGTACACTTTCTACCGAAATTCAAAACAGTCAATGGTATGTTTGATGGAAAGGCTTCTCCTAGTCAGTATATCAATTACTTCGATATTATGACTGTACATTTGCGAGAAAAATGATGCTCTTCTCACTCGAGTATTCATTGGGTGCTTGACGGGTTCAGCTTACGA
The DNA here is from genome assembly GCA_029216955.1 of Iris pallida. Taxonomy (NCBI): domain Eukaryota; kingdom Viridiplantae; phylum Streptophyta; class Magnoliopsida; order Asparagales; family Iridaceae; genus Iris; species Iris pallida. Next base: position 6,332,751 of record JANAVB010040819.1, read on the forward strand.
CTGGTATCGTAGTTTACCTGACAATTGCATTTCGTCCTTTGATGAATTTAAGGCAATGTTTCTCTCCCTTTTTATGAAGGAGGTATGGACATGAACATGTCCTCCTTAATAGAAATCAAGCAAAAGGAGAAAAAAGATACTCGGACGTTCATTGAACGTTTCCGACAGGCGACTCTAAAGATGCCTCATGGTATGCCAGATTCAGCGTTAATTGATACATGCAAGATGAATCTGCGACCATCCATCGCTGTCTTCACGGTTCCAATTCACAGATTGGGCTTCGTTTATCATAGCAGCAGTTTCTGCCGAGACCAATGGTAGGTTGGCTCGTGAACATGGGATGATTTTGCCTCAAGGATAAAGAAAAGAAAGGTAATCCTGGTAATTTCGGCAATCGTAATATGAAAGGAAAAGATACTCTTATGGTCAATCTTTCCAAGAATAAAACGATGCCGAATAATCAGGAATCTTCCAGGCCAAAAGAAGAATACTCTTTTGACGAAAGTGATATCCCAGGGATATTCTAATGTCTGGTGAAGAGTGGTAAACTCCAGATTCTGGAGCCAAAGAGGCCTAATGAGGTGAATCTGACTGACAATCCCAAATATTGTATCTATCATAGATACATTAATCATCCTACCAGTGCTTGCTATTTTGAAGAAGAAAATCCAAGAGCTGATAAATGTGGTGCTATCGCTTTAACCAATGATGACCATACGGTTACAACCAATATGTTTCTCTTCAATTTAAAGATTTTCCTCCACAACAAGTACCAGATAGAATTGTCCCAATTCCGAAGGCGACGATAAAGATTATGAATATTCTGCCTGCTAGAAAGGAAAACGAAGGATTGTTGCCTCTTACATTAAAGAATGGTGAAATTATGTGGGTACATCCTGACTTAGTACCTGAAATGGAAGATGAAGGTAAAACTTCAAAATCCAAGAAAGGTAAGAAAGTCAAAACCTGCAACCTGATTTCTCATTATTCCAGATCCTGATGATTTGGATCATCTATGGGATGGCATTCCTTTGGAAGATAGACTGAGAGGATTGAACATATGTCCTCCAAGTCTGGCTCCTCCTACCAAGCTCAAGCTTACTCATCAGCAGTGGCTAGCCATGAATAGTGTTCCCTTATACAGGGCGCAACAAGTCTTCGCTGCTTATGAAAAAGCCCCTATAGGGATTTTTCCTCGTATCCCGAATCCTTCTCCTCCCGTAGCTACAGAGAACTCTATTCCTCATTCTTCTGTAGTTATAGAGATTTCTTTTCTTCCTCTGTTGAACCACCTGTTAAAAGTGTTGCCTACTCACTTGTACAGTCAGCAATCTGTCCTTCTCATGAAGAAGATGGGTTATGATTTTCAAAAGGCAGAAGGATTGAATTATGATAAAGGAATACGACTTCCTTTACAAATTCAAAGTCAAAAATCCACTGTTGGGTTGGGTTCTGAGGTTCTTCATAACAATCCTTATAAGAAGAAGGCTAAGGAAAGGAAGATTAAATCCTGCAATATGGTACTTCCTTCTTCTGAGTCTGAAGAAGAAACTTTTGCTGGTACAAGATCTGAAAAGAGTACCACAAAGATTATGAGGGATCCTCCAAAGAAGCAGAGAATGTTGAAACACCACCGTCTCTTGTTCCTGCTGTGGTTGAAAAGGAGAAACAGAAGGCGGTACGCTTCGACGTCCCGTTGAAGTCTACTTTCAGTCAGGGGGTGGGTAAAACCCTATAAATTTAATATTCTAGCCCAGTTAGCTAATACTCCGGCTAGATTATCTATCTTCGAGTGCTTCGCCTTTCTAAAGAAAGTCACAAAACTTTGAGTGAAGCTTTGCTACAAGCTGATTCTGCTTAGCTCAACTTAAGACTCCTGACAATATACCAGTGTCATGCCCACAATGTCATAGTATGATGGAAGCAATTCCCAACATCACCTTTACACAAGAAGATATGTTGTTGAAGCATAACAAGCATGACAGGCCTTTGTGCTACACCGGGTATATTGAATTTTATATTGTATCTATCTATTGAAGTTGACAGAATTTACATTAATCCTGGGTCTTCCATTAGCATAATTCTTCAAAGTATGCTATGACCATTGAGGATTCCTACTAGTGACTTAACTTACACTAGTACCACAATAGTTGGTTTCAACTCTGGAAAGAGCAAACCACTGGGAAGATTCGTCTGAAGATTTAGATTGGTGATCTTCGAACTATGGAAACATTCTATGTTATTAATTCAGACGTATCCTACAACATCCTTCTTGGAAGACCGTGGTTACATGAGCATAACATCGTGCCTTCAACTCTCCACCAATGCTTCAAGTACGTGGATTCCCAAGGGGTTCTAAAGACTGAGTTTGCTAATATCAATCCTTTCAAGGGTGTCGAACCTATTTTTCTGATTCAAGGCTCTACAAACAAGAACATGTAAAGAAATATCAGACATAGCTGAAGATCGATCATTTGCCGAAGATCAGTCTATTAATGAAGATCCGCCAGAAGAGCAACCTTTGAATATCAAAGTCAAAGGGCGAATCCAACCCCAACCTGTCAACAATCAACCTTTGATGATCAAGGTTAAAGGAAGAACTCAAGCTTCATCTGAGGAATCAGTGAATGTTCCTGCTAAAAGCCAAGTCCAACCTCTTGTGATCAAGGTCAAAGGGCATACTTTTCGTACGAATGATCCAGAACCTCCATTGATTGTCAATCTTGGCAAATCTACGCAAAAGACGGATGGTCCATTAGTGATTAATCCGAAGCGTAGCAGTCAAATTGTAAATGATGTAAATTGATCATTCTGTACTTTCCAATATCAATGAAGATTTCCTTTTTGAGTATATGGCTGTCAAATATGTTGAAAGAATGGCTTTATCTTCTGATGATCAAAATCATCAGTATAAAGACGACATAGACACAGAGGAAATCTTATACATTGACAATAAGGAAAATTCTTTTCCTCCTCATGTCGATGTTGGACCTTATGCTCAAAGGTTTCTAACATCTTTCTATCTTCTTCCTGTAGCCGCTTCATCGCAAGCTTGTGTAACTTATAGACGTCACGAAGAATCTTATTTTGTGATTCCGTCTGATAAGAAAAATAAGCGCCAAATTGTGTTTGGCCTGGCTGGAAATATCTCTGTTGCTCAGACAGATAATCTGAAAGATAAAGATAAAGAAGAATCCGAATTGACAGATATAGTCAACAATCTCTCAAGATTATTCAGAATATAGGATATGATTTGAAGACTATGCAAGGTCTCAATCAAGGCAAGGTAGACGATTACCATTAAGTGGTGATCCGTTTTATCAGAAAACTCGTCATGGGTTGGGATATGATCCGTCCCATATGTTTAATGACGATATTCAAGAAGAATTCTCTTCTAGCTCTTCACAATCATCAGATTCGGAAGAAATCCAATTCATCGAATCTGATACATCTCACCCTCATATGTTAGAGGAAACTATTATGATGAATCTGGACAAATATTCTCAGTTAATATGGTTCAAACTGATGGTAAATCTGAGCCATTTGAGAATGATCCTTGGGCTCAACAGATGGACACTCAATGGAAACTTCGTTTTGAACAACGAAAACTACCTACAGAGGACGAGATTGTCCAGATTGATGTTGGAGATGGAACTACGCCCAAACCAATATTCATCAGTAAAAATCTTTCTGAAGATGAAAAGAAGAATTGATAAAACTGATCAAAGAATATATTGATATTTTTGCATGAGTTAAGAGGATATGCCGGTCTAGATCCTAAAATTGCTACTCATAAACTCAATATTCTTCCTATGCTAATCCTGTAAAACAACAGCAACTACGTTTTCGACCAGATATGATGGATGCAATTGAAGCAGAAGTCAAAAAGCTGATCACATGTGGCTTTGTTCGTGAAGAACAACACCCCGATTGGGTTGCCAATATTGTTCCTGTTATGAAGAAGAACGGAAAAGTCCGAGTTTGCATAGATTTTCGAGATCTTAATGCAGCTTGTCCAAAAGACGAATTTCTACTTCCAATTACTGATGTCATGATAGCAATACATGCGGTTTTGAACGCATGTCTTTCATGGACGGATTCTCAGGATATAATCAAATTAAGATGCATCCAGAAGATGAAAAGCATACTGCTTTTCGTACACCCCTTGGGGTTTACTGCTATACAGTTATGCCGTTTGGTCTTAAAAATGCCGGTGCCACGTATCAACGGGCTATGAGCAACATCTTTCAAGAACATCTACGGAAGACAGTAGAATGTTATGTAGATGACATGGTTGTTAAGAGTCGATCAAAAGATGATCACATTCAAGACTTGAAGACAGTATTTGAACTGATGTGCCAACATCAATTGAAAATGAACCCTACTAAGTCTTTCTTAGGGGTTTCCAGTGGCAAGTTTTTAGGATTTGTCATTACTTCTCAGGGTATCCATGTTGATCCTGATAAGGTTAAAGCAATTCTTGAAATGCGTCCTCCTCGTAATTTGAAAGAACTCCGTGGCTTTCAGGGTCGCATTGCTTATATCAGGAGATTTATATCTAATCTCTCTGGGAGATGTCAACCTTTCTCTCGTCTATTAAAAAGGGTGTATCATTTGTTTGGGATGAAGCGTGTCAGAAAGCCTTCAATGACATCAAGCAATACCTTACAAATCCACTGTTTTGGTACCTCCAGTGATAGGAAGACCATTTTTGCTATATGTTCGAGCTTTGGATCATTCACTTGGTGCTCTTCTTGCACAAAAAAGTGATATAGGGCATGAACAAGCGATTTATTATCTTATCCGAATGATGGTCGGAGCAGAACACAGGTATACTCCTGTAGAGAAGGAATGTCTGGCCTTGGTTTTTGCTGTCCAAAAGATAAGACATTATGTGACAGGACAGACTATTCATGTCATCTCCAGAATAAATTCCATTCGGGTATTGATGAGAAAATCGAGCATTCTTAACTCTAGGTTAGCTACCTGGGCGATGTTGCTCACTCCTTATGACATGGTTTATATACCTCAAAAATCAGTGAAGGGTCAAGCATTAGCTGATTTCTTAGCTGCTCACCCTATACCTGAAACATCAAAGCTATATGAGGATATTCCAGATGAAGTTGTAGTGTATGATTGAATGAACTCTGAAGAATGACATATGGCAATTATATTTTGATGGAGCATCACGAGTAGGACCTAAAGGCAATATTGTCTCTGGGGTAGGAATCGTCTTGTTTCTCCTGACAAAATGGTCATATACCGTGCATATTCTCTCAATGAGCCATGCTCTAACAATGTAGCAGAATATAATGCTTTACTGATTGGTCTCCAAGTCGCAAAACAATTGGATATTGATCCTAGAAGCTTATGGAGATTCTCAACTGATTGTTAATCAAGTTAGAGGGACTTATGAAGTCAGAAATCCTGATCTCATCCCTTACCATCAAGTGGTAATCGAGTTGGTCCTTTCATTCAAAGGATTCTTCATCGAATTTGTACCACGTTCTCAGAATGTGGAAGCTGATACTCTTGCTAGCTTAGCTGCAGACTTGGCTGTTCCAATTCGGAGACAAAATACAATCACTTTGTTGGACCGAGACTTATTTGTGTCAAGAATAATTTGTATATTGAACAGAGTTATACTACAGAGTCAAGCTCTCAGCAGAGGGATTGGAGAAGTCCATTTATTGATTATACGGTTCATGGGATTTTACCTGAAGATCCAAAAGAAGCTACATCAATTAAAAGACGATCATTTCTATTCTATTATGATTCATCTTTACATATGTTATATCGTCGCTCATATGATGGACTCTTGCTGCGCTGTCTCTCAGAAAGTGAAGCCAAACAAACACTCCGAGAAGCTCATGATGGTATTTGTGGTGCTCATCAACCGGGTCCGAAATTACATGACCGTATTCGAAGAATGGGGTATTATTGGCCTTCTATGATAGCAGATGTTATAGACTATGCCAGAAGATGTAAAGCATGTCAGATTCATGCTGACTTTATTCATCAACCGTCTGAATTTCTTCATCCTACAGCAGCCTCTTGCCCTTCGAAGCTTGGGGTATGGATGTCATTGGTCCTATTAACCCTCCTTCTGTTAAAGACATCGGTTCATATTAGCTATAACCGATTACTTTTCTAAGTGGGCAGAAGCAGTTCCCCTTGCTGAAGTAAAAACATCTAATGTGATCAGCTTCATCAAACATCATGTCATTTATCGCTTCGGGATTCCTCGACGAAAATTCATGACAATGGTCCACAATTTGCCAGTCAGGCATTTTATCGGTTCTGTGATAAGAATCAAATTCAAAATCTGGCTTCTACGGCTTATAATCCAGCTGCTAATGGTTTAGCCGAAGCCTTCAATAAGACGATCATCAAACTTCTCAAAAAGTTCGTCTCTTCTAATAAACGTGATTGGAATGAGAAACTTGGAGAATGTTTATGGGCTTATCGAACAACAGTCCGAACTCCTACTGGTTTACACCATTTTATTGGTTTAGATGTGAGGCTGTCCTTCCATTGGAAATCCAGATTCCATCTCTACGAATAGCTATTGCTAATGAGCTAACTATAGAGAACAATGATCGCTTCGACTCCAAGAACTTGAAGGATTGGACGAGAAGCGTCTTCAAGCACAACAGCATATTGAGCTATATCAAGCCCGTATATCTCGAACTTTCAATCGTAAAGTTAAAGAGAGGGTATTCAAGGTTGGCGAGCTAGTATTAGCCGTTCGAAGACCGATGGTCATGACTCACAAAAGCAAAGGAAATTTCAAGCAAAATGGGAAGGCCCTTATGTAATTGAGACCGTGTTTTCTAATGGCGCCTATCGGTTATCAAAACCCAATGGAGATTTACTCATGATGCCGATCAATGGCAAATTTCTTAAGAAGTACTATGTATAAAAAAAAGACAGAATGAAAATAAAATTTCTTTTTTATTTTTGTTCTGAATAAAGGATTAAGGACGAGGACCACTGCCTTCCTTATTGAATACATAGTCAGCCAATGCTTCGAAGGCATCGTTGCCTGAGTTCATAAAAAACCTGCAGGCAGCCATCCTCAGCGTTTCTTCTTCAGGAGTTTTCCTGGCTCTACTAAGTAAGCAAAGATGTCTTGTGGTGGCTTGGGATTAGAAGAACTTTCGCCTACTTCGGTTGGGCCTGATACAGTTGGCTCAACGGGGTGCGTCTCGATGACGTCCTCAACCTTCTTGGAGACTTCATTCTTTTGCTGCACGCCCATGGAAGACATTTCCGATAGAGGAGTGGAAATAAGAATGAAAGGTTACAAAGAGTTCTCACTATTTATAGGAGAGATCTATTAATGAACCAGTCTTTGAAGTTGAAAACAACTGTTCATTCCCGAAAAGGCCTGTCCGTTCATTATATCAGATTCATTCATTCAATTGCGGAACTGAATTGTTCTTTCTTTTCCCGAAAGATATGTCGGTTCATTCATTCTTTCATCAATATTGGCATATATCTTCAATGACATCTGTCTTCTTAATCCCCAGCTACCAAGGTTTGGTTAAGCTGATTACTCGTCTCTTCGGAGGGAAATTTTAATCTTCCATCTTACCAGTTGGTATAGAAAGTTAGATTTATTATTTATCACGTTCTTATAACCTCTGAATAAATATTAAATTTGCTTGTATTTCCTATCTATCATGTCCATTTGACCTCTGCATAGATATTAATCTACTTTTCTTTGAGTTCTTATATATTGTCATGTCCATATTACCTCTGATAGTATTGTATACTCTAAAAACAGAAAACAAGATTTTATTATCTATCATGTCCATATTACCTCTGGATAGATACAAATCATTGAGCATAGAAGACTTGTCATTTCCATTTATTTCATCATAAAAGTATTATATTCTTAGACTTTCTTACAAATCATAATGGAAATCTATTATCTTGGATTTTCATTCTATACAACAACGATGACCTAATCGAGATCTATTTCTTCTTTGGATCTTCTTCATCGGATTCGTTGTTGGTGTCAATTCCTTACTGTCTGAGCCTCAATGGCGACCAGAACAGTAGGAATCAAACTCTGGTCTTCTCTCTCGACGAGAGGAGAATCCCAGAGTATGGCAGCCCGAAGACGTGTTGCTGCCAATACAATTGGTGGAGAAGTGGCGACCTTTCAGAGGAGATAGGAATGTATCCAGCATTGGGATACGATTCCTGGTTCTGCCGTAAAAGGAACTCTACTACCCAATTTCTTGGGATAGAGTTGACTCCACCATCCAACTCTCCGTGTATAAAGGCTCTTCCTAACAACAGAGGAAGACCCTTCTATCCTACGAAGAGTTCTGAGTTGTCTGATTTGCGTGTCAAAAGCGCATGAGCTCCCTGATGTTGATGTCAGAAGAATGCTCCTCACAGCGTCAAAATTGCCAATACCGGTTCTGGAAAAGTTCTTCAGCCAAGTTTCTGCAGAAAACAACAGAGAAAAAAAAATTCAACAGAAGTATCATCAGACGCTTATCAGTCAATTAAAACTAAAAAACAGGTGCTTACGCATCTTGTTTTATCTTCAACAGGCATACCTTATCTACAAGGTTTTTACGCCAGTGATTCATGTGCACCTAATCTACGAGGTTTTTACGCCAATGTTTTACGTGCAACAAGGCTTTTACGCCAGGACATGTGCACTTAATCTACAAGATTTATGCCAATGTTTCAATAAGGCTTTATACCTGAGGTTTTTATGCCAGGTTTTACGCCAATGTTTTACGTACAACGTTCCATATCTGTTAAGGATTTGCGCTCGTTTAAAGATCGGCATCTGTTTTCAACAAAAAGTTCAAAAGCAGACGATCGATTTACGAATCAAACTTACCAAGGTCAGATGATTCGGCTCTAAGAGTGGTTGAATCAACGTCTGGTGACCGGGCGTACAGAGAGACGACATCGGAAAGCATCATCATTTATTGGAGAATGAAATCTTGCAAAGAGCTACCGGGCGTACAAAAGAACGACATCGGAAAGCATCGCCGTTATCAATCTCTTGTTGGAGAATAAAATGTTGCAAAAAGCTATCTTCGGAAGAACGAGAATGTATAAAACATTCTTTAACTCAGCTATTTATAAGGGTTGAAGAAACGTTTGGCGTGAGTCTATTTCGGAAAGATCCTACTAAAAGGCGCTCGTGACCACAAGACAGATGCCACGTGTTGTTTGTTTCTCTTGGAATGAACAACCATAGATGTAGTCAAAGAAGGTATAGAACAATTCTATATACCAGCAGATGAGATCAATATCAAGATTTTATTTATAAAAAGGGGAGTAGGCCCCTACAGATAAGTTGAAGAGTCGCAACACATATACGACATTCTATATAAATATTATTTTTTCTCTCCTTCGTTGGGCTGACGAAGGGAGGCACCTAAATCGTGCATGTTGCGGATCCCGGAATGACGCATCAGATTAAGAAATGCTTCTGCATCACCTGATCCTTCATACGCAGTTGAGGGACCACCATTTATACGACCAAAGACTGCTGGAGTCAGTCCAAAGCACTCTATAAAGTTGCGTGCCCGCTCAACCTCTGTCTCTATATCCTGGAGCTCGGAGCCTCTTCTTTGTTAATCTCTTTCTTTGGTACCATGACAGTATGAGGACGAAAAACAAGAATGAAGAATTTTCCTTATATATACAATCAAATCAACTCTTCATATTCCTTATAGGAAACTGATCATTATTAATGCAAACTCGGGGAGATGAAGAAGCATTCAAAAGTTTCGAGAGAAAATTCATTATGACGGTTAAGTATTGACCGGCACTATTTCCCGAATTTTTATGCTGACTGGTCAAATCTCGACTTTTGCGCTTCTGTTCAAAGTGTTTCAAATTTTGAAAATATTTGAAAACTTTGAAGGGGATCTTGTAGGAGCGTAAAAAGTACTTCATAGAATGAGTCAAAGAAATAGAGCATTTCATTCAAAATGATCTACTTTACGCCTAAGACAGGCTAATCACTTTACGCCAGGGTCAAGCCAATGGTTTTACGCCTAAGACAGGCTAACCACTTTACGTTGGACAAAGCTGTCGAGTCTTGCATTTAATGCAAAGTCTGACATGAAGATTTAATGATGGCATATATCACAGAATTCGAAGGGATTTATTTTACACAGAGACCAATGTTGTCGTTTAGTATGTGGACTGAGCTATTTTACGCTCACAATATGGCTTCTTTTATGCATGGAAACTATGAGTTTTTACGCTCAAAAGTTGACGTGTGCATAAAGTTTATTTGGGCTACTTTTACGCTCAAGGTTGTTTAACAACCACTTTACGCGGGAAGTCCATGTCAGGGCTATTTTACGCCTAGTCTACTACTTCACGCTCAGGATATTTTGGGTTGTTTTTACGCCCTATTCCTCTTCACCAATTTGGAACGTAGTTTGCCTACATGGCTTTCATACCACACATCTCGAAGAACGTGTGTACGTGCATCCTATTCTTATTGAAATGATAGGACACGTGTCAACGTATGCAGAGGATGACTTCGGTCATGGGTGGCAATTATTAGCGTAAAGACGGAACTTTTGCTGAGTTTTTACGCACAAGAAGCCAAGTCTATAAATAGACTTATTTTTCTCATATAACAAGCACAGAGGGAGAGGAGAGAATACATAGAGATCAGAGCCCAGAGACTTTGATTTTTCTGAGCATTCTTCTCCAACTTTCTTCCAGAACAGAGTGAGTGCGTCGATACCTTTCTGGTGACTTAGTTCTTCCAACTGTTCATCTTCTAGCAGTGATCTTCATCATCATCGTATGGTCCAAGGAACAAAGTGATCGCCTTCAGATCAGACTTCCATAGCAATACTTTCCAGAATCATATTTGTACTCTTTTGTACTCTTTCAAGTTTTATTTTCAAAAGCCGATTTCCAGGCATTTTGTTAAGTGAAACAGCGATCCCTAAATTCACTTCGTGCTAATATAACGGGGCCTGCAAGAACCCTAAATTCACTTCGTGCTCTTCAATTAGGGTTTTCATAATGAAAAGAAAAGAAGAAAACCCTAAATTGAAGATCAGTTGAAAATAAGAAGAAGAAGATAGAGAGAGGGGGAGAGAGAGGTACCCATCTGCGAGCGGCACCGCCACTTCGTGCTCAGCCGATTGTCGTCACCTCTTCTCGTCTTCAGTCGATCGTCGCCGCCTTTCTACCATGTTCGTCCTTGGAAGAGGAAGAGAGAGAGAGAGAGAGAGTTGGAGAGAGCGGAAATTCTCCCAGCCTAATTTTATTCGTGTACACGTGGACTGCACACGTGTACACTTAGTTTAGGAGTTGGCTTGCCATGTCATATTCTGTTAGCATAGGGACAAAAAGTTAGCACATGGACTGTAATACACCTTAATTATAACGTATGTTACTTTTAAGTAAGGAATAATACATGAGGTACTTTACTGTCAATTGGGTCTAAGATGGGTACCACCGAAGCAATTGAGCCCGACAAGGGCTCCCTCGTCTTCATTGCCCAAAAGATACAGAGCACCCTCATCATCTTCATTCTCCAGTCCTAAACTACCACTGATGTTCCATCCATCCTTCATTTTTCTTTTCTTGTGGCCTCATTCTCGGTATTGTGTATTCCCATATTTACTAACCCTTGAATGTGGCCTCATCTGGCTAAAGCCTACATTTTTTATATTCCAGAGGAAAGTGAGCCTCAGTGGTTCAACAACAATTCTTAGGCCATCTCCAATGCATATTTCTAAAATAAGATTTCTATCCAACTTGTCGTTGTATTTTACATTAAAAAAATTATGCTAGTGGGTCGAGTTTCTATAAAAATTGTACGTGTAAACAGGGTTGGACGGACACGGACAGTCCACTGTCCGTGTTCGGTCCGAAAATGAAAATGAGTTCGGACAGCGGATACGGACAGTCCATTGTTCGAGTTCCGGCCGGACACGGACAACCACTGTTCGTTAATTCAATCGGACGGTCCCCGGACAAATTAAATATATTATCAAAAGTTGTCATTATCAAGATACCTTGATAGTTGGTACAAAAATCAAGTTGAAAGAAAATACAATTGAATGTTATAGAAAATAACAAACAATGATAAAAGGTTAACAAAAATCGAGACCGGACAACCAAAAATTGATGCAAAACCAAAATGATATGACATAATTGATACAAAACCAAAAGGAGTCTCCACTATTGGACAGTCCACGGACAAATTCGGACCGGACATGGATATGACTGTGTCCGGGTCCAATTTTTAAACGGACAAAAAAAAATGTCCAAGTTCTGTTCGTTAATCAATCGAACAGCCCGCGGTCAAACTATTTATCGAACCGGACACGTACGGACAACGGACTACTTTGTCATTTTACAGCCCTACACACTCTCCGTTGACAACAAACGAAAGAATCAGTTTAATGTTGTGGGACATAATTAATTAGTATGAGAGATTGAGAATTTATATGAGAGTTTCTAAATAAAAAACCTCGTAAAAATTTTCCATCCTACATCACCGCCACATAAGTATAAATTTTTATAGAAATCTCCATTGAAATTTTTTTTCTTTCTAAGGTGTGTTTCTACCATAGAAATAGGAGAGGTAAAAATCGGTATTAGGCCATCTCCAATAGGAGTTTCTATCTTTTATTTCTATGGTAGGAAAATATTTTAGAAAAAAAAATTTATCCAACCATGATTTCTATTCAAATTTCTATCTTATGTGGCGGTGAGGTAGGGTGAAGAGTGAAACTCTCAGAGAAATTCTACATCTCTCATACCAATTAATATTGGACCCCTCGTCATTAAATTGATAATTTATTTATTGTCACGTAGGATAAAAATATCTTTGGAGATTTTTTTTTCCGATCAAAAATCGAGTTGGGCTCAGGTTCATGTATCAGATTACCCAAAGAACCTGAAACCTGGCACATCGGTCAGGTGTTTGACTGCTAAATATACTTAGTGAGGACGTACTCCCTTTCCACTTTGTTAAGTTATTTTATTGTGATTCGACATAACAAGAACATAATCACGCTTGGTAGGATTTGAACCTATGACATCAGGTTTTGGAGACCCATGTTCTATCGAACCTGGGCCGGCTCTAGCATTTTTGAGGCCCTTGACAACTCCTATAAATTAGGCCCTCATCCATCTATATAATTGTTACTAAAAATTCAGCAAATCCAATAAATGCAAAATACAATAAAATTAGTCCTTGAATACACATAAATTTTCATCAAAATTAAATAAATTGAGCAACTCTTAGCTCCAAATTTATTAAAAAATGAAACCAAATAACATAAACTAAATATAAGAAGTAAAAGTTCATACTCTTCTCGCTTTTTTCTGTGCAAAATTGTCAATTAAATCGTTGTGATCAAGTTTAGCTGCAATTCTTTTTTCAATAGACAATATGGCCAAATCGTTCAATCTATCTTGTGACATAGTTGATCGACGGTAGTTTTTTAATTCAACTTCAGCTTGGAGAAACTTCTTTCAGCAGTAGCTACTGTAACTGGTATTGTCAATATTATTCTATATGCTATCCAAGCATTAGGAAAAGCCAAACGCAAATTTTTGATATACTCCAACACTTCAATTGGTTTGATTAACCACTCTGGTAATGATTTTCTCAACAACTGCAATTCTGAAAATAATTCAAGTGCATCAATATCAGAATCATCTCCATGTTTCAAAAAAATTCGAGTGTTGCACATGAACATTTCAAACTCTCATCTTCTGCAGCTTTCAACTTGCTAAAGTTAAAAAAAATCCAAAAACTCTTCATATTTTTAAACTTCTCAAATCTTGTCTTGAGCGAAGAAAGAGCATTATCAGTTATGGTTATAAAATAATTAATCTGAAAAGATTCTTCAGTCGTTTGTATTGGTTCATCTCTAGCATTCTCATCAAAAAAATTCTTCTTGTGACGAACACGAGTTTCACGAAAAATGGGTTCAATCTCCATTTCCAAAGCAATCGTTTTAGCTTCATTCTTCGCAATTTCAAATCCAGTATTCCTGTACTCTTCAAAAAAAGAATGAGACCTTGCAAAAGATTTATACATCCCCAATATTTATTTCTTTTCCTTGGAGAAACTTGCTAACTTTATTCACGTTATGCAAAATTTCAAACCAAATCACCATGTCAATCAAACTTTGAAGTTCATAATTTGCTAAAGATTCAGCCTCACTTGTTGTAGTCGCATCAACACTATGTTCTACTAGATAAACCAATGCATCTCTTATTTGAGGAGCTTGAAATCTTACCGCTTTTACACTGCAACACGACTTTTTCAACGTGTATCCGACCATGATTTAGTGTAAGCCATTTTCCATTGCTACCCTTGACATAAGATTTGAGAACCTCCCACCGCTTTGTTGAACCGGAGAACAGCTTATAAATTCGTTGTATCACCCCAAAAATGTTTTAGCTTGAACGAAACTCATGGCCACATCACAAAGAGCAAGGTTAAGATAATGACAACCACATTGAGTGTAAAATGCCCTAGGATACTCTTTTAGTACCCTACTGCTTACACCTTTCTATTGTCCTTTCATGTTAGAACCATTATCAACCCTGCCTCTCATGTCATTAAAATCAAGTTTTAAAGTTTCTAAAACTTTTTTAAGTTCATTGAAAAGCGCTTCCCCGGATGTTTCAACAACTTTTAGAAATTCAATAAAGAACTCTTCCACTATTATTGGAGTTGTGGAAACATCAACACATCTTAGTATAAGAGAATATGTTCTTAGTGACTAACATCCGGAGTACAATCAAGAACTACAGAAAAATATTTTGTCCCTTTGACAATATCAAGGATCTTGCTCTTAATCTCGCTCGCCAACAAAAGTATTAACTCATTCTGAATTTTATGACCAAGATAATGGACACGACGGATCTCTTTTTTTCGAATACGTCTAAGGTGTTCTTCCATTATCGGATCAAAATCAGCAATCATTCTAATTATACTTAAAAAAATTCCACTATTGTGATCATCGAGTTTCTCATTACTCCAACGAAATTCCAAATTACTAGCAAGAGTTTTCACAACACACATAATTCTCTTTAAAACCTGTCTCCAATACATTTCTTTTCTCGACGGTTTTTTGATTAGAAGAATCAATTGTTAGATTTTTTTTCTCATTCTTGTTTCTGCCTCCATCCAATCTATTAAACTATTAAAGTGATCACTGCTCTTTTCATGCTCACTAAGCCTCGAATGAATTTTTTCAGTCATTATACCCTATAGTTGTTGTTGTTAAAGGACTTGGCACAACTCTCTCTTTTGAATAAGACACAACAAAAGCAAAATACCTTATCATTTTTCAGAGAGTATACTAGTCATGATCTATCAAGTTTTTCACCATTTGGCAAAGACCGAATGTAGTGTTTGTTACTAAAGCTTCTATTTTGGGCATTACCGGATACACTTCATTCATAACTTTTATTGGGCCCTTCTCTACTAACAAATCAACTTTTCTTTGAGTCATATTATTCTCCCAATTTTTTGGATTAAACAAATCATTTAGTTCTTCCTCATTTATATTTAAATCATCATTCAATGGTTCATTATCAACTATATTCCCCATCTCGTTATTATTATTCTTCTTCTATTCCATCTCCTTCGCGTTGTTATTTAAATGAATCTCATCATTCACAACTACGTTCTCAGTCAAATTTTTATTAGTATCCATGGGATTTATATTTTTATAATTCTCAACCACATTCTCAGGAACATTTTCATCAACAATACCACTCTCAGTTAAATTTGGAAATATATTTGTGGGTTTTACGTACCTATTCATAGATCCTGCAAGAGATTGTGTGAGTTTTTCTGGTCTTTCCTTTTTCTTCCTCTTCGAACTTCCTGATTCAAATTTTCTTTTGCCCTCATAATTTTCTAATCACACGCAAATCTAACAAAAAAGGGGAAAAATTAGCAAATATTATAATAACTTTAATTAAACACCAAAATCATGGTCTTTCTAAAAACAAAAAATTGTATCTGAGCATAAAAGTTCTATAGTGTTGTGTAAAAAGAATGAAGTTCCCAACTAGGACCCATTATGCCCAATTTATGGCGTAAAACTTATTTATGAAATTTACGCCCAACATAGGGGATTAAAAAATATTAAAAATATGCTCCTATGTTTTAAGTCTTAAGACATAAGTTCTTTTTACATGAAAAAATTGTAAAAAAATGTTTTAAGTCTAGTATTAACACAAAACATGAAAAAAATGAATGGTATTTCAACAGATGGAGAAATTTTTTTAAAAAATTGTTTAAAGTTTCGCTGTGATTTAAGTCTTGCAACAGAAGTTCTTTCTACATGAAAAATTGATTTAAGTTTGGACATAGAACATTTAAAAAAATTAATGGTATTTGATGGAGAAATTTTGCTTAAGAAATTGTAAAAAAAGTTTTAAGTTTTGTGTTTTAAGTCTTAACACCGGAATTCCGGATATGAAAAATTGTTTCTCTTTGGAACAAAACAAACAAATATATGGACTATGGAGCCATCACTCATCAGCCAAGAAGGAACTCGGTTACTCGGGAATAATTCGAACAAACAAGAGCAATTTGGATTAAAAAAATTAGAGAACAAAAACCAACCTCTCAATCTGGCCGGCTCTGCTTGCCACCGCCGGTAAAACTCTTCTGATTTCAGATCCGACAGCTATGCGGTCGTGCCCCCAAATGAAACAAAAAATTATTTAGAGGGAGTCAGAAAGAGAAATCAATTATCACTTTTTCACTTATCAGGATATTATAGAGAAAGAAAGATGTGATATTAGCTATCAAATACACAAATTTATAGAGAAAAATATTAACGTTTAAATTAAAGAAGAAAATTACTACGATTGCGCCAAGGATTGGACTGTTTCCTTTTTCTTTTCTTTTTTTTCCTCTTGAGAACAATTTTTGGGAAGCCGGAAGGAAGGGGGGATGGAGGCGGATTAGTCGGCTACGGGTGACTAGGTCTGGGAGTTTGGGAAGTTCGGTTCAATTGGAATTTGAAACGGAGGACCGACCCCAGCGATCACATTAATTCAGACGGGAGATACTTTTTTGTTTGGTGTTTGGCATTGCTAATGCTAAATGCCTAATAGTCTAGAAAATTTTGGGGGCCCCCATTGGGGAGGAGGCCCTAGGCCTAGGCCTGGCTGCCTCCCCTGGAG
>JANAVB010040819.1:6349953-6467837 GCA_029216955.1 Iris pallida
GTGAAACAGCGATCCCTAAATTCACTTCGTGCTAATAATAACGGGGCCTGCAAGAACCCTAAATTCACTTCGTGCTCTTCAATTAGGGTTTTCATAATGAAAAGAAAGAAGAAACCCTAAATTGAAGATCAGTTGAAAATAAGAAGAAGAAGATAGAGAGAGGGGGAGAGAGAGGTACCCATCTGCGCGGCACCGCCACTTCGTGCTCAGCCGATTGTCGTCACCTCTTCTCGTCTTCAGTCGATCGTCGCCGCCTCTTCTACCATGTTCGTCCTTGGAAGAGGAAGAGAGAGAGAGAGAGAGAGTTGGAGAGAGCGGAAATTCTCCCAGCCTAATTTTATTCGTGTACACGTGGACTGCACACGTGTACACTTAGTTTAGGAGTTGGCTTGCCATGTCATATTTCTGTTAGCATAGGGACAAAAAGTTAGCACATGGACTTAATACACCTTAATTATAACGTATGTTACTTTTAAGTAAGGAATAATACATGAGGTACTTTACTGTCAATTGGGTCTAAGATGGTACCACCGAAGCAATTGAGCCCGACAAGGGCTCCCTCGTCTTCATTGCCCAAAAGATACAGAGCACCCTCATCATCTTCATTCTCCAGTCCTAAACTACCACTGATGTTCCATCCATCCTTCATTTTTCTTTTCTTGTGGCCTCATTCTCGGTATTGTGTATTCCCATATTTACTAACCCTTGAATGTGGCCTCATCTGGCTAAAAGCCTACATTTTTTATATTCCAGAGGAAAGTGAGCCTCAGTGGTTCAACAACAATTCTTAGGCCATCTCCAATGCATATTTCTAAAATAAGATTTCTATCCAACTTGTCGTTGTATTTTACATTAAAAAAAATTATGCTAGTGGGTCGAGTTTCTATATAAAAATTGTACGTGTAAACAGGGTTGGACGGACACGGACAGTCCACTGTCCGTGTTCGTCCGAAAATGAAAATGAGTTCGGACAGATGGATACGGACAGTCCATTGTTCGAGTTCCGGCCGGACGGACACGGACAACCAGTTCGTTAATTCAATCGGACGGTCCCCGGACAAATAAATATATTACAAAAGTTGTCATTATCAAGATACCTTGATAGTTGGTACAAAAATCAAGTTGAAAGAAAATACAATTGAATGTTATAGAAAATAACAAACAATGATAAAAGGTTAACAAAATCGAGACCGGACAACCAAAAATTGATGCAAAACCAAAATGATATGACATAATTGATACAAAACCAAAAGGATCTCCACTATTGGACAGTCCACGGACAAATTCGGACCGGACATGGATATGACTGTGTCCGGGTCCAATTTTTAAACGGACAAAAAAAAATGTCCAAGTTCTGTTCGTTAATCAATCGAACAGCCCGCGGTCAAACTATTTATCGAACCGGACACGTACGGACAACGGACTACTTTGTCCATTTTACAGCCCTACACACTCTCCGTTGACAACAAACGAAAGAATCAGTTTAATGTTGTGGGACATACTATTAATTAGTATGAGAGATTGAGAATTTATATGAGAGTTTCTAAATATAAAAACCTCGTAAAAATTTTCCATCCTACATCACCGCCACATAAGTATAAATTTTATAGAAATCTCCATTGAAATTTTTTTTTTCTTTCTAAGGTGTGTTTCTACCATAGAAATAGGAGAGGTAAAAATCGGTATTAGGCCATCTCCAATAGGAGTTTCTATCTTTTATTTCTATGGTAGGAAATATTTTAGAAAAAAAATTTATCCTAACCATGATTTCTATTCAAATTTCTATCTTATGTGGCGGTGAGGTAGGGTGAAGAGTGAAACTCTCAGAGAAATTCTACATCTCTCATACCAATTAATATTGGACCCCTCGTCATTAAATTGATATTTATTTATTGTCACGTAGGATAAAATATCTTTGGAGATTTTTTTTTCCGATCAAAAATCGAGTTGGGCTCAGGTTCATGTATCAGATTACCCAAAGAACCTGAAACCTGGCACATCGGTCAGGTGTTTGACTGCTAAATATATCTTAGTGAGGACGTACTCCCTTTCCACTTTGTTAAGTTATTTTATTGTGATTCGACATAACAAGAACATAATCACGCTTGGTAGGATTTGAACCTATGACATCAGGTTTTGGAGACCCATGTTCTATCGAACCTGGGCCGGCTCTAGCATTTTTGAGGCCCTTGACAACTCCTATAAATTAGGCCCTCATCCATCTATATAATTGTTACTAAAAATTCAGCAAATCCAATAAATGCAAAATACAATAAAATTAGTCCTTGAATACACATAAATTTTCATCAAAATTAAATAATTGAGCAACTCTTAGCTCCAAATTTATTAAAAAATGAAACCAAATAACATAAACTAAATATAAGAAGTAAAAGTTCATACTCTTCTCGCTTTTTTCTGTGCAAAATTGTCAATTAAATCGTTGTGATCAAGTTTAGCTGCAATTCTTTTTTCAATAGACAATATGGCCAAATCGTTCAATCTATCTTGTGACATAGTTGATCGACGGTAGTTTTTTATCAATTCAGCTTGGAGAAACTTCTTTCAGCAGTAGCTACTGTAACTGGTATTGTCAATATTATTCTATATGCTATCCAAGCATTAGGAAAAGCCAAACGCAAATTTTTGATATACTCCAACACTTCAATTGGTTTGATTAACCACTCTGGTAATGATTTTCTCAACAACTGCAATTCTGAAAATAATTTGCATCAATATCAGAATCATCTCCATGTTTCAAAAAAATTCGAGTGTTGCACATGAACATTTCAAACTCTCATCTTCTGCAGCTTTCAATTGCTCAAGTTAAATAAAAATCCAAAAACTCTTCATATTTTTAAACTCTCAAATCTTGTCTTGAGCGAAGAAAGAGCATTATCAGTTATGGTTATAAAATAATTAATCTGAAAAGATTCTTCAGTCGTTTGTATTGGTTCATCTCTAGCATTCTCATCAAAAAAATTCTTCTTGTGACGAACACGAGTTTCACGAAAAATGGGTTCAATCTCCATTTCCAAAGCAATCGTTTTAGCTTCATTCTTCGCAATTTCAAATCCAGTATTCCTGTACTCTTCAAAAAAAAGAATGAGACCTTGCAAAAGATTTATACATCCCCAATATTTATTTCTTTTCCTTGGAGAAACTTGCTAACTTTATTCACGTTATGCAAAATTTCAAACCAAATCACCATGCCAATCAAACTTTCGAAGTTCATAATTTGCTAAAGATTCAGCCTCACTCTGTTGTAGTCGCATCAACACTATGTTCTACTAGATAAACCAATGCATCTCTTATTTGAGGAGCTTGAAATCTTACCGCTTTTACACTGCAACACGACTTTTTCAACGTGTATCCGACCATGATTTCAGTGTAAGCTATTTTCCATTGCTACCCTTGACATAAGATTTGAGAACCTCCCACCGCTTTGTTGAACCGGAGAACAGCTTATAAATTCGTTGTATCACCCCAAAAATGTTTTAGCTTGAATGAAACTCATGGCCACATCACAAAGAGCAAGGTTAAGATAATGACAACCACATTGAGTGTAAAATGCCCTAGGATACTCTTTAGTACCCTACTGCTTACACCTTTCTATTGTCCTTTCATGTTAGAACCATTATCATAACCCTGCCCTCTCATGTCATTAAAATCAAGTTTTAAAGTTTCTAAAACTTTTTTAAGTTCATTGAAAAGCGCTTCCCCGGATGTTTCAACAACTTTTAGAAATTCAATAAAGAACTCTTCCACTATTATTGGAGTTGTGGAAACATCAACACATCTTAGTATAAGAGACATATGTTCTTAGTGACTAACATCCGGAGTACAATCAAGAACTACAGAAAAATATTTTGTCCCTTTGACAATATCAAGGATCTTGCTCTTAATCTCGCTCGCCAACAAAAGTATTAACTCATTCTGAATTTTATGACCAAGATAATGGACACGACGGATCTCTTTTTTTCGAATACGTCTAAGGTGTTCTTCCATTATCGGATCAAAATCAGCAATCATTCTAATTATACTTAAAAAAATTCCACTATTGTGATCATCGAGTTTCTCATTACTCCAACGAAATTCCAAATTATTACTAGCAAGAGTTTTCACAACACACATAATTCTCTTTAAAACCTGTCTCCAATACATTTCTTCTTTCTCGACGGTTTTTTGATTAGAAGAATCAATTGTTAGATTTTTTCTCATCCTTGTTTCTCTCTCCTCCATCCAATCTATTAAACTATTAAAGTGATCACTGCTCTTTTCATGCTCACTAAGCCTCGAATGAATATTTTTTCCAGTCATTATACCCTATAGTTGTGTTGTTAAAGGACTTGGCACAACTCTCTCTCTTTTGAATAAGACACAACAAAAGCAAAATACCTTATCATTTTTCAGAGAGTATACTAGTCATGATCTATCAAGTTTTTCACCATTTGGCAAAGATCGAATGTAGTGTTTGTTACTAAAGCTTCTATTTTGGGCATTACCGGATACACTTCATTCATAACTTTTATTGGGCCCTTCTCTACTAACAAATCAACTTTTCTTTGAGTCATATTATTCTCCCAATTTTTTGGATTAAACAAATCATTTAGTTCTTCCTCATTTATATTTAAATCATCATTCAATGGTTCATTATCAACTATATTCCCCATCTCGTTATTATTATTCTCTTCTTCTATTCCATCTCCTTCGCGTTGTTATTTAAATGAATCTCATCATTCACAACTACGTTCTCAGTCAAATTTTTATTAGTATCCATGGGATTTATATTTTTATAATTCTCAACCACATTCTCAGGAACATTTTCATCAACAATACCACTCTCAGTTAAATTTGGAAATATATTTGTGGGTTTTACATACCTATTCATAGATCCTGCAAGAGATTGTGTGAGTTTTTCTGGTCTTTCCTTTTTCTTCCTCTTCGAACTTCCTGATTCAAATTTTCTTTTGCCCGTCATAATTTTCTAATCACACGCAAATCTAACAAAAAGGGGAAAAATTAGCGAATATTATAATAACTTTAATTAAACACCAAAATCATGGTCTTTCTAAAAACAAAAAATTGTATCTGAAGCATAAAAGTTCTATAGTGTTGTGTAAAAAGAATGAAGTTCCCAACTAGGACCCATTACCCCAATTTATGGCGTAAAACTTATTTATGAAATTTACGCCCAACATAGGGGATTAAAAAAATTAAAAATATGCTCCTATGTTTTAAGTCTTAAGACATAAGTTCTTTTTACATGAAAAAAGTTGTAAAAAAATGTTTTAAGTCTAGTATTAACACAAAACATGAAAAAAAATGAATGGTATTTCAACAGATGGAGAAATTTTGTTTAAAAAATTGTTTGAAGTTTCCTGTGATTTAAGTCTTGCAACAGAAGTTCTTTCTACATGAAAAATTGATTTAAGTTTGGACATAGAACATTTAAAAAATTAATGGTATTTGATGGAGAAATTTTGCTTAAGAAATTGTAAAAAAAGTTTTAAGTTTCCTGTGTTTTAAGTCTTAACACCGGAATTCCGGATATGAAAAATTGTTCTCTCTTTGAGAACAAACAAACAATATATGGACTATGGAGCCATCACTCATCAGCCAAGAAGGAACTCGGTTACTCGGGAATAATTCGAACAAACAAAGAGCAATTTGGATTAAAAAAATTAGAGAACAAAAACCAACCTCTCAATCTGGCCGGCTCTGCTTGCCACCGCCGGTAAAACTCTTCTGATTTCAGATCCGACAGCTATGCGGTCGTGCCCCCAAATGAAACAAAAAAATTATTTAGAGGGAGTCAGAAAGAGAAATCAATTATCACTTTTTCACTTATCAGGATATTATTTAGAGAAAGAAGATGTGATATTAGCTATCAAATACACAAATTTATAGGAGAAAAATATTAACGTTATAAATTAAAGAAGAAAATTACTGCGATTGCGCCAAGGATTGGACTGTTTCCTTTTTCTTTTCTTTTTTTTCCTCTTGAGAACAATTTTTGGGAAGCCGGAAGGAAGGGGGATGGAGGCGGATTAGTCGGCTACGGGTGACTAGGTCTGGGAGTTTGGGAAGTTCGGTTCAATTGGAATTTGAAACGGGAGGACCGACCCCATCACATTAATTCAGACGGGATACTTTTTTGTTTGGTGTTTGGCATTGCTAATGCTAAATGCCTAATAGTCTAGAAAATTTTGGGGGCCCCCATTGGGGAGGAGGCCCTAGGCCTAGGCCTGGCTGCCTCCCCCTGGAGCCGGCCCTGTACCGAACTGAACTAAGAACGCTTTCTTACGACAAGAGAAAAGCAGTAAAGAAAGGATGATTTTTGTAACGCGAACTTGTATATATATATATATATATATATATATATATATATATATATATATATATATATATATATATATATATAAGCCTGCACTGGGCTCGAACTCCGACCACTTAGGCCGCATGCATCTTTCTTAACCACTAGGATATATATATAACCACTAGGCTATATATATATATATATATATATATATATAATATATATATATATATATATATAATGGTGGTGTGTGTGTGTGTGTGTGTGTGTGTGTGTGTATAATTTTATTTTATTAATATTATTTATATTATATATATATATATATATATATATATGTAACACCCCAGAACCAGAATACTGGAGAGCGGGGCATACATAGCGAGCTACGTATATCGAAGTGCAATCCACCTCGCTATACGGACACGGCTGTATAGATACATGAGAGTTTAACTACAAGCCATCAGTCTCGTATGGTCATGAACAAGCCTATTGTCTCAATCTCATGCAAAGAATAGCAGTTAAAAGATGTTAGAGTATCAAATATACAATAGTAAGGCATCCCATACATTACATATTTGGATTTATCATGAATCTAGTCGTACAAAATGTGAAGACTAGCAAGAGTTTCAGTCATACATGATCAACCCTAGGATTCGTCAATCATGTTACAGCCCGTAGGCAGACAGTAAGTAAAGTGCAATCGAGCTAACACGTGCTCGTCGGCTAAACGCCTCAAAAGAATATTTTTACAATAGAGTGGAAGAGCAAAAGGAAAACCCACTCGTTGTCTTGGTTACGCCTGGTGGTCACCATCTGGCTGGAAGGTAGGGAGATCTTCTGGAACTGCTCCGGTATCTGGCCACGCAAAACCAGCTGGGTCAAATCCCAGAAAGAGCAAGTGCCACAAAGGAGGCTTCACTTAAGAACTAAAACCAGCAATTAACACAAAACATAGTTATATAATAAAAGACTGGAAATATGGAAAATCATGATGATATATGATAGGATAACCATGGAACTATTCAGATAACCAAGTTACAACCCTTAAACCAAAGAAGGACCGGGTAGTAACCCTTCGTCTGAACGGAACTTGGTTTTCCACCATTTATCGATAAGGTAAAACACAAGCATTCAGGTCATGTTACAATCTTGTACAGGATCAGGACAAGGCTAGACTGGGTTAGACTCCATCCAATCAATCACGGCCAAGCAATAAGTACGGCTTGATATTTTAAATAACTAGGATTATCACAGGCCTAGTTACTAGAAAGATGCAATGAAATACTCCAACAGCCACAAGTCCTAACCATCCAGGTTATCCAGGTCGAATATCCGTTCATGAAGGGTGCAACACATGAAAGTGTGCTGGAAATGTGCCCTACTCGTCGGCAGGCTACAAGTCCACTTGCGCGCCCAGATAATGGGATTGCCTGTAGCTGGGAAATCTCCTCATGACTACTGAATTGTTCTAGTTATTAGCCTTAGTCAATTTCAGTGGGTATCCCTGACCGTGGTACTCAGGGGTCCCTGTCCTAGACATGATGCAAGATAATACCGGTTCATTTATACAAGCATAATCGCCTACGGTGTCCAGGCCATTCATTCTTGTCATGTCATACTAGCCGTCGCAACAGCATATCGAGATATATCATGTCAGGTTTACTTATCAAGAGTGCACCACGACGGGCCACTATCATGTCATATTACATATTCAGAATTAACATGGTACAAGCATTCTATTAAGGGACCCAAGTTACACAGAGAGTCATGAGACAAAAGCATAAATGTAACAGTTCAACATGGTAAAAAGAGTGCACGGCTATGGAAAGAGCCATGCGGCTAAGCAGGACGGGCTCATGCGGCCCGGGAGGGGGAGCAGGCTCATACGGCCGGGGAAGATCGGGCTCATGTGGCCAAGGAAGATCGGGCTCATGCGGCCAAGGGAGATCGGGCTCATGCGGCCAAGTCAAGCAAGCCATGTGGCTCGGCTAGAAGAAGCCATGCGGCAAGAAGGGGACAGGCTTATGCGGCTGGAGGAAAAGGGCGCATGCAGTTAAGGACAGCAGGCTTATGCGGCTGGGGAAAAAGGGCGCATGCGGTTAAGGACAGCAGACTTATGCGGCAGGGGCACATGCGGCTGGAGAAGAAAGGCGCATGCGGTTAAGGACAGCAGGCTTATACGGCAGGGACTCATGCGGCTGGGGAAAAAGGGCACATGCTGTTAAGGACAGCAGGCTTATGCGGCAGGGGCTCATGCGGCCAAAGGGGACTTGCCGCATTAAAAGCCATACGACTGAGTCGGGCAAGGTCATGCGGCTCGGATGCCTATGCGGCCAAAGAGGAGCCGCAGGGGATCTAGCCGCATGAAAAGTCATGCGGTCAAGCACTGTTCTTCTTCTCCATTGTTCCGAGAAGAAGAACCATGAAGCCATTGATTCTAAGTTCCTTACTCCTTCATCTAAGGTCAGAATTCGGACTTCCATAGGTCAAAATGGGGCAGAAAAAAAATTTCTACAACATAAAACCATCAAAACTTAAGAATAACAAGGTTTAATAGATCAAAACCAAAGAAATCCAAAAATACAACAAGCTTAGATCTACATGAAATGAGCCATAAAAATTAAAAAAACTAAATACTAAAGTATCTCAGAATCTCATGAGTAAGAAAATGGGACAACAAAACTTGAGTTCCTCCATGTAGCAAGATGCACTTGCCGGTGGGAGAGGGGGTAGGTGGAGCTCTATGCCAGGGAGGAAGAAGAAGGAGGAGTAAATGCTGAGTTATGAGGAGAGAGAAAAGTAGGTGGGATATAAATGGGGTTAGTGGTGGGGGGGTAGGTAGGGTTGGTTCACATGCAAAACCGAACCAAGCCGAACCAAGCAATGAGATGCTAAATAAACCATGCAATGAGACAGGTAACATGAGTCAAAATACGTACACGTATACCAAAATACGTAATACGAACCACGGGCGTTACTACTCTACCCACCTTAAAAGAATTCTGTCCTCCGAATTTAATTAAGAGGCTAGAGAGGCAAGAACAAGTTATATTAATCACAAGCAAGTTATAACTAGGCAATCAATCAAGCAATCATTCATGCAAGCAAGAAAGCTGAGGGTATAAGGCATAAGAAGGACATTATACCTTACGAGTCAAACAGGTCGGGATATCGCGATATCATCCTCACGTTCCCACGTTAACTCACCTAGAGAGTGATGACCCCAAGCAATACGGACTAACTTGATAGTCTTGTTCTTGAGTATTTTCTCTCTCCGGTCCAATATGGATACGGGCCTCTCCTCATACGAAAGGTTGGTACCAACAATCAATTCTGAATGATCAAGGACATGACTCGGATCCGGGATATACCGTCGTAACTGGGATACATGGAAGACATCATACACCTCACGCAACGACGACGGAAGAGCGAGACGATAGGACACATCTCCTACTCGCTCTAGAATATCGAATGGCCCGATATACCTAGGACTAAGCTTGCCCCGTATGCCAAACGAATGACGCCACGGGTAGGTGAGATCCTAAGGAATACATGGTCATCGACAGAAAATTCAAGGAGACGTCAGTGAGAATCGGCCCAATGGCGCTGGCGATCTTGTACAACTCAAAGATGATCTCTGACTTGTCTGACCACCTCAATAGTCCAGGTTACCATCTCGGGACCAAGCATTTGCCTATCGTCGATATCATCCCAATCTAAAGGAGATCTGCACTTCCTACCATACAGTGTCTCGAATGGTGCCATCTGGATGCTGGCTTGGAAACTGTTGTTGTACGAGAACTCCACCAGGTATAGGTGATCCTCTCACGAACCACCAAAGTCGAGGGTACAAGATCTCAACATATCTTCCAAGGTTCGTATGGTACGCTCAGATTACAACCACTCTGAAACTTCAATTGTGAAGTATCTACCTTCAATCAAGCCTCCGATTACAATCACTCTGAAACTTCTAGACCGTACCGCACTGGCAAATCGACTAGAGGATTGTAACTGGCTTAGGATTTGAAAATGAAAGCTCAGAACACTTTGGAAGAAGTAGTAGGCTTATAGAGAAGAAATATGAAAGTGAATGAGTGTGTTGAAATGATCAAAATCATTCTCTATTTATAGTTTTTCCAAAAGAAGAATTCTGACAGAATTCGGGCAGAATTCGGACAGAACTCTATGAGAAAATCTCGTTGGGATCCGTAACTGCAGGAAGACCAAGTTCAAAAAGCAACGTTCACTAACAACCGAACTCTGGCCGAACTCTGGCCGAATTCGGGCCGAGTTCGGCTAGGGTTCTGTTAGGGTTTTTGCAAATTGGTTTTTGGACTTTTTGAAAAGTCAGGCAGTTAGGAAGTAGGTTGGGCTTTTGTAAGTGGACTAGTTTTCAAAATGAAATGGTATTTTGAAAACGTTTCTTGGGTAGCCTATTTGTCAGTACGATGCAGTTTATATCATATTCCTAGACTCAATAAATATGCAAAATTATATTGATAAAATAGGAAAACTAAGAGCCCTTTGATGACGCCTTTCTTCAAATATTTGAGCAGACTTGAAGACGTCTTTTTCCTTGACGGCGGTCGTCCAAAGATAAACAGATATAGAAATCTGAATACCTTTCAGGGGCTTCGCCCCAGAACCCCTAACGGGGGGCGCAGCCCCCTCGACCCCTGTCCGCTGACCGGACAGCGGAACCCCCGATGCGCGGCCCCGGATAGGTCGTTAGGCGGTTCAGAGAAATCTTCTTATATAACGCCGTCTTTGGCCCATCAATAATTCTCTATTGCATATGTCCTAGTTTGACAAAGTTTGATCATGCTTACTGCATGTCTATAAGAACATGTTAGACAAACAAACCAATATGATACAAGCATAGAAATATGATATAGAACATTTAGGACAATGCTAACATTAGGACAATGCTAAGTTTAAGTAGCAACATGATAGTGATTACATGAATATTAGTGACATCATTATGTTAAACTCAATTGATTAGCCATATTCAAAAATATGATATAATCATTGGACTAACACACCTTCGTGAGCCTGTCTATAATAACCCAAATAGCATCTCTACCGGCCGGGGACCTAGGTAATCCAGTTACGAAATCTATGGTGATATGCTCCCACTTCCACTCTGGAATCGACAAGGGCTGAAGAAGTCCAGCTGGCCTCTGATGTTCAGCTTTAACTTGTTGGAAAACCAAACACCGAGAGACAAACCGGGCTATCTCCCTCTTTATGCCATTCCACCAAAATTGCTGACGGATATCACATTACATCTTTATGCCACCGGGATGAATGGAATACTGAGAACTGTGAGCTTCTGCCATGACTTCTTATCTGATATCTCTACTGGGTACACAAAGACGCTTCCCATGTCAAATTATACCATCTTCGTGAATATATAACTTTGGTCGGCGTCCTGCCTCATACTCTGCTCTGAGTCGCTGAAGCTTAGAATCTGTTGATTGCGCCATCCGGATCCTCTCAACTATAGTATACTGAACTTGCATGCTGGCCATCAATGCCACATTGGTAGGAAGGACAACCTTAACACCCATCTTATGAAGATCTGCTAATAACTCTGGTTGCGCTGTTAGAAAATAAACTCTGGTTCTTCTGCTCAATGCATCTGCAACAACGTTGACCTTTCCAGGATGATACTGCAGGTTGACATCATAATCCACAAGTAGCTCTAGCCACCTCCTCTGACGCATGTTAAGATCCTTCTGGGTAAATACATACTTCAGGCTCTTGTAGTCGATGAAAATCTCCACCCTATCTCCGTACAAGTAGTGCCTCCACAACTTAAGTGCAAATACTACTGCTGCCAGTTCCAAGTCATGGGTTTGGTAATTCCTCTCATGATCACGAAGTTGGTGTGACGCATAAGCTATTACCTTCCCATGATGCATCAAAACACATCCTAAACCTCTGCCTGAAGCATCATAATATACTAAAAATCCTCCGATCCCATCTGGAAGCGTGAGAATGGGTGCCGTCATCAAGCCTCGCTTCAATTTCTCAAAAGAATCCTGATATTTTGCTGTCCAAGCAAACGGTACATCCTTGCGGGTCAACTGGGTCAATGGCGCTAAAATTCGAGCAAAGTCTGAAATAAATCGCCGGTAGTAGCCGACCAAGCCAAGAAAACTGTAAACTTCTACAACTGTGCTGGGTACTGGCCATGTCTCAATAGCCACGATCTTCTGGGTATCCACTTCTACTCCTCCTTTGGTGATAACATGACCCAAGTACGAAATACGATCGAGCCAGAACTCGTATTTACTGAACTTCGCATACAACTTATGCTCTTTGAAAATCTGGAGGACAACTCTGAGATGCTGCTCATGCTCCGCTACACTCTTGCTGTAGACCAGGATGTCATCTATAAACACAATCACGAACTGATCCAAGTAAGACATGAAGATACGATTCATGAGGTCCATGAATACAGCTAGCGCATTGGTTGCTCCAAATGGCATAACAAGGAATTCTCAATGCCTATATCTAGATCTAAAAGCTGTCTTCGGGATGTCCTGCTCTCTGACTCTGATCTGATGGTATCCTGACCGCAAATTAATCTTCAAAAATACGGACGCCCCCTTGAGTTGATCAAATAAGTCATCTATCCTCGGAAGAGGGTATCTGTCCTTGGTTGTCACTGAGTTCAAGGTATGATAATCTACATATAATCTGGACATACCATCCTTCTTTTTCATAAGAAGCATCGGGACTCCCCAAGGCGATCCACTTGCACGAATGAATCCCTTGGTCCTAAGTTCTTCAATCATCTTGTACAATATCTCTAACTCTGACGGCGCCATCCTGTAGACTCTCTCCGATACTGGGGCTGATCCTGGGATCAAGTCGATGGTAAACTCGATCTCTCGCTCTGGCGGCATTTCTGGAAGCTCTTCTGGGAAAATATCTGGAAACTCCTCGACTATCCGGGGTAACTGTACTGCTGCTACTGCCATCCGTAATACCGGAGGAGAAGGTTCAACTTCGCCTCGGGAAAAGGAAAACTTTGGCTCGCGTGGAATACTAAAAACAACCCTGCCAATATGGCAGTCTATCCTCGCATACTGGTTCCTTAACCAATCCATCCCTAAGACCACATCATAATCGGCCATTGGGAACTCTATCAATCTAGCGGGAAACTCTCTACTGCTAACCACGATCCGACACGAGAAAAATAATATCTACCCCCACAAGACCGTTACCAGTAAGTATATTGAGCCTTACTGATAATGACTCGGGCTCCAGTCCTATCCATGTCGCGAATCGTGCAGACATGAATGAATGTGATGCACCAGAATCAAATAACACTGATGCTGGAAAGGAGTTGACGAGAATAGTACCTGCCACTACCTCACTTGGTACCAATCCTTCTTCTACGGTCATCGCCATCGCCTGACCACGTCCTCTGGGTGCTGGTCCCCTCTGCTGAAAACCTCTCTATCTGCTCTGAATCAGGGCTTGGGCCTGTGCATACTGCTGGGGGTTCTGCTGCTGGAATACTTGGGACTGAGGCGGCAAGGGCCTCGAAAACTGTTGCTGGTGCTGGTCCTCTAACCGAAGGACTAGTAAAGGTCGAAGAAGAGGAACTCCCCATGTTCGGACAGTTTCTAACCCTGTGGTCCGGTGCTTCACAAGCCAAGCACAATTTCTGTGCTCTGCGACATTCTGCCACCACATGCCCTGGCTTCCCACAATGAGTGCAACCCATTGCGGAAGACTGCTTCTGCTTCTGCTGCTGAGGGTTCGTCGGGGTTGAATGCTGAACTGACGTCACTGAGGCCGCCCGTCTCAGGGTTCCAATTGTCAAAGCCCTGGCTGCCAGGGCTGATGCTGAAGACTGATTCATCTGGCCGTGAGACCGCTTCCGACCTCCGGTCCTGTCCTCAATCCTCCGGGAGGTATACTCGTGCCTCATGGCTACTCTCAATACCGTATCAAAAGTCTGAGGCTCAAATTGTTCCACTGCCAATAAAATCTCTAGATGGAGCCCCTGCTGGAACCGCTGGGCTCTGTCAAACTCGGTCGCTACCAAGGTGGGAGCAAACCGACTAAGTCTCAAAAACTCGGCCGTATATCCGTCGACCGTCCTATCCATCTACTTCAGATTGGTGAACCTCGTCTGTAGATCGTATTGAGCTACAGCATCGAAGTACTTGGTCTGGAATATCTCACGAAATATTATCCATGCAACAGGTGTGCTACTAATCCAACAGCCTGTACCGCCCACCAGCTACGGGCAAGATCTAATAACTGTAGGCGTACTACCGCCACCTTCTCATTCTCGGGCGTCTTCGTCACTTCTAGAATCACTTCTGTATCCTGCAGCCAAGCATCTGCGGCAATCGCATCCTTGCTGCCATCGAAGAAGGGAGGGTTCAAACGCTTGAAGCTGTTGGCTGCCTGGTTCCCTCGATGACCGCCTCTGTTCAAAGCATCTTGTACTGCCTGGTGCAGGGCATCGCCCCGACGATCTTGAGATGCTAACAATGTCCTGATGAGACCCACCAAGGTGTCGTCATCAGGCTCTGTGGGCTGGAGTGGCTGAAATGGTGGCTCTTGACCCCTAGTAGGCATGACTCTGGAAGCTACTCCTGAATACTGGGCCTGATCTCCAGGTTGTTGCTGGCCCACGGGAGGTGTTCTGCCTTGCCGATCGGTAGGACCAGGAACAATGCCGCTGAAGAAGACGACATAGGGAGCAATAAGGAAGGACCAGGACGGATCAAAGATACAAGCATGTGATCAGGTCAAGAATTCAGGGACTCAGAGGATACGAGCAGAGATCAAGGACGAGTGATGATTGAGACATCTATTCAGTAAACCCTCACATATCTTGATTCACAAGACCTGCATGGGCCACCGCTTAAACCATGTAACGCCCAGAACCAGAATACTGGAGAGCGGGAGAATACATAGCCAGCTACGTATATCGAAGTACAACCCATCTCGCTATACGGTCACGGCTGTATAGATACTTGAGGGTTTAACTACAAGCCATCAGTCTCTTATGGTCATGAACAAGCCTATTATCTCAATCTCATACAAGGAATAGCAGTTACAAGATGTTAGAGCATCAAATATACAATAGTAAGGCGTCCCATACATTATATATTTGGATGATCATGAAGCTAGTCGTACAAAATGTGAAGACTAGCAAGAGTTTCAGTCATACATGATCAACCCTAGGATTCGTCAATCATGTTACAGCTCGTAGGCAGACAGTAAGTAAAGTGCAATCGAGCTAACACGTGCTCGTCGGCTAAACGCCTTAAAAAAATATTTTTACAATAGAGTGGAAGAGCAAAAAGGAAACCCACTCGTTGCCTTGGTTATGTCTGGTGGTCACCATCTGGCTGGAAGGTAGGGAGATCCTCTGGAACTGCTCCGGTATCTGGCCACGCAAAACCAGCTGGGTTAGATCCCAGAAAGAGCAAGTGCCACAAAGGAGGCTTCACTTAAGAACTAAAACCAGCAATTAACACAAAACATAGTTATATAATAAAAGACTGGAAATATGGAAAATCATGATGATATATGATAGGATAACCATGGAACTATTCAGATAACCAAGTTACAACCCTTAAACCAAACAAGGACCGAGGTAGTAACCCTTCGTCTGAACGGAACTTGGTTTCCCACCATTTATCGATAAGGTAAAACACAAGCATTCAGGTCATGTTACAATCTTGTACAGGATCAGGACAAGACTAGACTGTGTTAGACTCCATCCAATCAATTACGGCCAAGCAATAAGTACGGCTTGATACTTTAACTAACTAAGATTAACACAGGCCTAGTTACTAGCAAGATGCAATGAGATACTCCAACAGCCACAAGCCCTGCAGACCATCCAGGTTATCCAAGTCGAATATCCGTTCATGAAGGGTGCAACACATGACAGTGTGCTGGAAATATGCCCTACTCGTCGGCAGGCTACAAGTCCACTTGTACGCCCAGATAACGGGATTGCCTGTAGCTGAAAAATCTCCTCATGACTACTGGATTATTCTAGTTATTAGCCTTAGTCAATTTCAGTGGGTACCCATGACCGTGGTACTCAGGGGTCCCTGTTCTAGATATGATGCAAGATAATACCGGTTCATTTATACAAGCACAATCGCCCACGGTGTCCAGGCCATTAATTCTTGTCATGTCATGCTAGCCGTCGTAACAGCATATCGAGGTATATCATGTCAGGTTTACTTATCAAGAGTGCGCCACGACGGACCACTATCATGTCATGTTACATATTCAGAATTAACATGGTACTAGCATTCTATTAAGGGACCCAAGTTACACAGAGAGTCATGAGACAAAAG
Source organism: Iris pallida (assembly GCA_029216955.1). NCBI lineage: Eukaryota > Viridiplantae > Streptophyta > Magnoliopsida > Asparagales > Iridaceae > Iris > Iris pallida. The sequence continues at coordinate 6,366,622 of JANAVB010040819.1, forward strand.
CATAAATGTAACAGCTCAACATGGTAAAAAGAGTGCATGACTATGGAAAGAGCCATGCGGCTAAGCAGGACGGGCTCATGCAGCTCGGGAGGGGGAGCAGGCTCATGCGGCCGGGGGAGATCGGGCTTATGCGGCCAAAGGAGATCGGGCTCATGCGGCCAAGTCGAGCAAGCCATGCGGCTCGGCTAGAAGAAGCCATACGGCAAAAAGGTGACAGGCTCATGCGGCTGGAGGAAAAAGGTGCATGCGGTTAAGGACAGCAGGCTTATGCGGCAGGGGCTCATGCAGCTAGGGGAAAATAGCGCATGCGATTAAGGACAGCAGGCTTATGCGGCAGGGGCTCATGCGGCTGGAGGAAAAGGACGCATGTGGTTAAGGACAGCAGGCTTATGCGGCAGGGGCTCATGCGGCCAAAGGGGACTTGTCGCATGAAAAGCCATATTGCTGAGTCGGGCAAGGTCATGCGGCTCGGATGCCTATGCGGCCAAAGAGGTGCCGCAGGGGATCTAGCCGCATGAAAAGTCATGTGGTCAAGCATTGTTCTTCTTCTCCACTGTTCCGAGAAGAAGAACCATGAAGCCATTGATTCCAAGTTCCATACTCCTTCATCTAAGGTCAGAATCCGGACTTCCATAGGTCAAAATGGGGCAGAAAGAAATTCTCTACAACATGGAACTATCAAAACTTGAGAATAACAAGGTTTAATAGATCAAAACCCAAGAAATTCGAAAATACAACAAGCTTAGATCTACATGAAATGAGCCATGGAAATTAAAAAGGCTAAGTACTAAAGTGCCTCAGAATCTCATGAGTAAGAAAATGGGACAACAAAACATGAGTTCCTCCATGAAGCAAGATGCACTTGCCGGTGGGAGAGGGGGTAGGTGGAGCTAGGGGTGTAAAATGGACAAAGTAGTCAGTTGTCCGTACGTGTCCGGCTCGATAAATTGTTCGAACCGCGGACCGTCCGATTGATTAACGAACAAAACTTGGACATATTTTTTGGTCCGTTTAAAAATCAGACACGGACACGGTCATATCCATGTCCGATCCGAATTTGTCCGCGGACCGTCCGATAGTGGAAACTCTTTTTGGTTTTGCATCAATTATGTCATATCATTTTGGTTTGCATCAATTTGTTGTTGTCCGGTCTCAATTTTTATTAACCTTTTACTATTGTTTGTTGTATTCTATAACCTTCCATTATATTTTCTTTCAACTTAATTTTTTTAGCAACTATCAAGTAATCTTGATAAAATAATAGCTTTTGATAATATATTTAATTTGTCCGCGGACCGTCCGATTGAATTAACGAACAGTGGTTGTCCGTGTCCGTCCGGCCCGAATTCGAACAGTGGATTGTCCGTGTCCGTCCGTCCGAACTCATTTTTATTTTCGGACCGAACACGGACAATGGATTGTCCGTGTCCGTCCGACCCGTTTACACCCCTAGGTGGAGCTCTATGCCAGGAGGAAGAAGAAGGAGGAGGAGTAAATGCTGAGTTATGAGGAGAGAGAAAAGTATGTGGGATATAAATGGGGTTAGTGGTGGGGGGGTAGGTAGGGTTGGTTCACATGCAAAACCGAACCAAGCCGAACCAAGCAATGAGATGCTAAAATAAACCATGTAATGAGACAGACAACATGAGTCAAAATACGTACATGTATACCAAAATACGTAATACGAACCACGGGCGTTACAATATATATATATATATATATATATATATATATATATATATATATATATATATATATATATATATATATATATATCATACTTCTTAAATACATCCCAAGAAAAAAATTTGATCAAATCATTACATCAAATTATCAGAAATTATGTAAAATATTACTTTTGGAGCATCCACAGTGGAACACTCCAAACACATACTCCAAATTATCAGAAATTATGTAAAATATTACTTTTGGAGTGTCTCCTTGATATTAGTACACAATGGTACACTCCAAAAAAATTCTCCCAATTAACATACTCCCACTTTTTCCTCTTTATTTTTCTTCCAATGTTTGGTAAGATTTTCCTTCCCACTTTTTTCTTTTAATTTTTCTTTCTTGTTTGGTAAAAATAATTAATATTTGTGGGCCCAGAAATAAATGTAGAAAAGTTACGACACATCCAAATTTGAAGCGTCTCTTAGCTTTCTAATAATTTTCAAGTATGAGCAAGAGTCCATTGCAGCCTTCAAATACTATAAAATTTGACTAAAGTTAAAATATAGCACTTAAAATCTCTTCCACTGTAGATGTTCTTATTCTATGTAACTTTGGTCAAAAGGAATATGTTATATGCTTATTATGATCATAACAGTTGATAGTTATCCTTTTGCAAAATCCAAACCACCAAGTGGTGAAAGGAACTGGTCCAGTGGAGGCCAATAAGAAGATAGGGAAGATCCAAATTGGAGTTAGTGTTCTATCACTCTCAAGTTGACTCCTCCCTCACTCCTTCCTCTCTCTCTCTCCCATCCTTGCCTTGTGCAACTTGCAAGCATCCTTCTTCTAGTCAATAAATAGAAAGAAGAAAAAATGAAGATGAAGCATATCTTCTCTGCAGAACTCTGAAGTTGATATTCTACAATGTTAGAAAAAATCAGAGGCAAAATTAAAGAATTGTTTTGTTGCTACCATCATATTCCAATCATATGTACGTTCATGAATTCAAAAATAGAGAACCCCCCCCCCCCCCCCCCCCCCCCCCCCCCCCCCCCCCTCTGCCAGATTATTTATTAGAAAACATATTAACCAATAAGCCTAAGTAAGCACATTTTGAATCTTGACTAGGTTCCTGTCACATATGATCTAATGTAGCATGGCAATAATAAATAGAAGAGACTATGTTTAATTAAGGACAACCTACAGTAATGGTGCCCCAGCGCATTGATTGTGAATTAGAGATATCCGTGTCCAAGTGATAGTAACTAGACATAGACCTTAACCTGACCCTCTAATTATTGGCAACTAATTGTCGTCGACGGAATTGGTTCGAGCGTGTGGGGGTTCGGGTCAGGGACGAAACTATGCTAGGGCCAAAGGGGGCCCTGGCCCCCCTGACTTTGAAAAAAAGTCTAAAAAAAAAATTGATTAGTTATTAATGGTATGCACATTGCTTTAGACAAGGTATTATATAATTAATGGTTAAAGGAGTTATTAGTTTCTACAAACAAACAAACTATAAGAGCATCTCCAACCCACTGTGAGTTTGAAAAAAAAATGGTTACCACATAGAAATTACCACTTCTTATTTCAAAATTCCTTCTCCAATGCAAATGTGAAATAAATTGTGAAGTTGACATGGCAATGACATGTCAAAGACAATGTGAAGTTGGTTGTCTAAATCTAGACAATAGACTTCACAATGCTTTACTTCCATATCATCAATTATGAATAAAATATTTATAAAAAAAAAGGAAGAAGTGGAAAGTTGTCTTGGAAGTTGGAAAAAAGTAATTTTATTGTCTTCTCAAACTTTTGCATTGGAGAACATTTTTTTATCTGATTGACTTGTGTGAATATTATCTTGCCACATAGGAAAGGCACTGTCTTGTGTCTCATGCCACATAGGAATAACAACTAAAAACAAGACAATATGGTTGGAGATGCTCTAAACTCTTTTAATTTTGTACATTTAACTTGTATTTTTCCTACCAACAGATAATTGAAGAGTTGCTAGTATCAATATTTAAATGCCATGCACTCAGCTTTTACTTTCATATGATACATACTATTGACGAGGGACGAAACTTTTTTTACTATAAAAAATTATGTAGTTACCGATTTTTTTTTAAACATGGTTCAATAACTTTCGTGTTCGGCCCCTGTCCAACTCGAGTCCTGGCTCCGTCCCTGGTTCGGGTGGTGGAGAAGAAGAACGAGACATTTATCACGAAGGCCACTCGTGCGATTCACGTGCTCCACAACTACTTCCTTGCACCGTCTCGTTCAGTTACGTATCATTTGGACTCCATTTAAAATACGAACGAACGCAATGGTTGCTGTTTTTTTTTAGTTCTAAACTCAGGTTGTAACTGTAAAAGTAAAAATAAAAAAGATCCCCCTCACTTGATCACTTGCGAAAGAAACATGGGTGGCAACATTATTGTGGATTCATCCAAAGGTGAAGTGATCTCATTGTGGTGTAAAACTTTTAGGGGTACAAATGTGCAGTGGCCACAGCTTTTGGTAGACCATGCTGCAAATTTAACTCTCATTCTCAGTCCTCGATCGCTACTTATTTGGTCTTTAGCAACAAGGGACCCCATTCTCAGGTTCAACGAATGATTGATTTCCAAAGTATTACTATGCGCAAGTATTTACTTGTGTATGTATCATCAGTAGTTACAATATCCTTCGTTTCCATTCTTCTCGACCGTACGTAGGGGTGCAACTTGGGCGGGTTGGGTCGGACTTGAGATCAACCCGAGCCCAACCAGATGAATCATAAGCCTAACCCGAGCTCAAGCCCGGTCCGACCTCGGGTTCAACATATGAAGCCCAAGACCAAGCCCGGAGGATCGGGTTGAACTCGAGTTGGGTCGGGTCCATCGGGTTTATCGGGCTCTAATATAATATTTGAAATAATTTTAAACAAAAGTAATATTAAACACAACCAAATATCAATCAAATATTGGTCATTACAAAATACAAACTGAAATAAGATTCAGGATAATGAGTTGAAGAGTTTGTGTGGATAATTTAGATTTAAACTTTTTATTTAAGAAGTATGAATATATATATATATATATATATATATATATATATATATAGCAAATGACCTCTAGTCTAGTGGTTAAGAGAGATGCATGTGGCCCAAGTGGTCAGGAGATCGGTTCCCGGTGGGAGCGTTCGCCACAATTACCTTCTTTCAAAAAAAAAAAAAAAAAAAAATAATATATATATATATATATATATATATATATATATATATATATATATGTCGGATTTCGGGTTCGTCGGGTAACCCGACACATGAATCCGAGCCCAATCCGATTGTTGATCGGGTTCAAATATTTTAACACAAATCCGAGTCCGAATCCAAGTATCTTTAACCATAACTCAATCCATTAACGAATTTATTCGATTGGGTTCGAGTTTAGCCCGTCCAAGTTGCACCCCTAACCGTACGAAACAAAAACGAGACAATTATAGATATAACCCAAAGGTTGCATACTTTTTGCTGCACCCAACGACAATACCTTCTAGAACTTATATTTTTCATATTAAAAAATACACGATAGATGAAGTCCAAAAACTCAAGAGTACGTACGGTATAAAACTTGGGTAATTAGAGTTTAGATTCTAGATTTTATATCAGCTTAGAGCTGAAGTCCTAACTTATCCAAGTAAAAAGTTAAGATCTTGAATTTTTATTATTTATTTATTTTTTCATTATGCCCTCTCTTCCTTCTTGGCAATTCATATGTAGACTAGGGATTGTATAACGGGAGAAAAAAAAAATGAAAGAATGAATGAAAATTTAGGATCTAAATTTTTCAATTGGATATGTCAGAACTTAAACTCTAAACTGATAAAAAAAATTTAGGATCTAAACTCTAATTAGCCCATAAAACTTGAGGGAGAAAAATATAAACAAAGTTAAGCGGGGTTAAGTGAAGGAAAATTAAGCGAGGGGAAGCAGAGTCAATACATATAACCTTGTTTGGATTGAATGGAGGGTCAAGTTGGGTATGTTTAATAACTTTTATTCGGTCCGAGTTCTCTAGCCTAGTGGTATTAGAGCGGACACCCGGAGGGGCCGGCAAGGTTCGAGTCCCCCAATTGTGTGTGTGCGTGTGATTTCAAAAAAAAAAAAAAAAAAAAAATTTACTTGGATTAGAGGTTTTGAGTGGACGAAATATCCTTACTACATATGACATAAAATTAGATTTGAATAGGTTTTTAATTAAAATTTGCCAAAGTATCTTCACAAAGTCAAGTAACTAAGGAGGAGCATGTTGAAAGCAAAAAAAATGTAGAAGAAAGTCATCATATTTTATAGGATAAATAAAGAATATTTATGACTTTTTAAACAAAACTCTCTCGTTCTTTCTTATTAACCTCCGATTTTGGAGGTTAAAAAAATAGATAAAATATGAATAAATAAACTCTCACTTAACCATCTGTAACTCTCAATTCAATCAGACAATTAATGCTAAAGAAAATATAGGGGTTAGTATGAGATAGATATTGACCACGAAATATCCTAGCAAGATCAACAAATTACGACAAAATTGTCATGCCTCTCGTTTCTCCTTGGGAGATATCAAATAGTTTTCCTGAAGTACTATAACAATTAAAGTTCTTGTGCTAGCTTAGCTGCTCTTAAGCTACAGCCATTTGCTAAACTGAAACATTGGTTTCAGCAGCTACAAGCCTACAAGTAAAGCTATCCGGCACTAGTTAGTGTTCCTGCTGAATCTTTGATTATGTCCCACGCAATCGTGGTATTGAAAGAGAAAGCACAAAGCAGTCGATCCAGTGTAGGCTCGGTGGGTTGGATTGTCCTAACCGGAACTAGTTTTGGTTGCCTCTTGATTCTTATTGTGGGTCAAATCTGGAGGGTCACTTGTGATTCCGATCTCTTGCAAGTCACGCTTGACCTATAGGATTGTCCTAAGCAGAGGAGGGTTGCTCTAACCTCTAGTCCAAAATCTTGTCAGACTTATCCCTGAACCGGTCCATTCCATATATAGGTCCATTCCATATATATATATATATATATATTCTCTAACTCACTCAGAATCCCAACAATTCGAGCCCACTCTTGGACGGAGCTGATCCCATCGATCAAATGAGAGGAAAGAACACAAAGAGCTGTAGGGAATTGCTGCAGCTATGCGTTTCCGAGTTGCTCAAAACCTTTGGTTGGCATGGATCCAATTGATAATAACGTTGCGAGTGCGATCGACGCGAGACCCTCCCCCTCTGTGTGGTCAGTTCAGTTTACTTGGCCGTGCCTTTACAGCGATGCCTGTGCTGCCTCCGTGGGGCCGGCGTAAGTCGATGGCAGACAATTGAGGGGCTCGTTCAAAAACACCTTGGAATTGGACTTGGACGAGAGAAAGAAATGACACTCCTCCTATATATTTCCATGACTTGCTCTCCCATGTTTGTTGTTGGTGCGGGGGGGGGCGACTAATGGCAGACACCATCGATTACTATGTAGCAAGACATGGGGCACAGAAACTGAGTTGAGCACTAACTAACATGACATGAATTGGAGGGAATCAAACCCAACTAAGGAGATACTATCGAGGACGTACGGTCTCCATGCTCTCATCTAAATATTTCTATTTGCTGCTGCTGCCACTGTGCATGCGTCATGTTTCAGAAGATCTTGAATATTTGTTGATCGTCCATCCACGGAAACTAGGGAAAGGCTCGGTCAAGAAAATCTCACCCTAGCCTGTAACACTCTAGAGCCATGCCACTGCCGTGAAGATTCATCTCTCCGAGCAAAGAAAAGTAAAAGTTAACAGTCCTTAAATGGGACAGAAGTCAATCAGGATGCATGATCAAGAGAGACGAGTTCCGATGAAAAGGAATATTCAAGTACGGTAATCGAGCAAGTGAATGAGATCCTAATTATTCTAATCCTATCACAGGTTCGTATCGATACAATAACGTAGAATATTCGACAAACTGACCTACATGAGCCACCACTATAAACCATGTCATCCACCACTACCAAAATATGTAGGACCATCACGTGAGCTGGTCAGCTAACGACTTGAGGGATCCAACCAAATTGGACCCACTGAAGCATACTCCGTTGTAAAGAGTGAACTCCAGTCCATGACACTATATATGAGACATGTAAACTAATTTTGTCCACAGATAAAGTAAAAAATAATAGTAATAATAACACACAAAATAAATAAAATTGAAATATAAATGTTGGAATAAAAGACATTAGTGTCATAGATCCCACATAGTACAACTCTGATTGGAGTCTAACGAGAACAAACATGTTAAGACAAGTACTAAAATAAACACAAGTTGTAAGAAGATAATCTTATCCGAGTATCTACTATCTATATAAGATACATGGATCCCGAAACAAAAGCCCTACTATTGATCAGGGGTACTCATCTGGACCAGGGCCGGCCCAGAGGGTAGCTCTAGTCGGAGCTAGATTTGGTTGTCCCTTGTCATTGACTCCAAAAAAAGATATCAAAAAAATTGATAGCGTGGGGTTGGCAACGGCATCAAAGTCTCTTTTTCTGACGGCATCGTGAAGCTCGGATTTTAAGTTTATCTCCTTGAACTCCTCGAGACCTTTCCAGTAGGGACTCAAAACATGGGCCTGGTGGATTGTTAGTTCAACTAACAAAGATGAGTTGGAGTGGAGTGTGGAGGCTCTACTAGCAGAGAGGTAGGAACTTATGGGAGTTGCCCTGACCGGAGGGTTGTCCAAGCCTGATGGCTTGTCCGACTTACCTTAGGGCGCTGGCCCTGATCTATACAGACTTATGCATCCTCAATTGGGGTAGATCTTGAATAGACTCCTGGACCATACTTCTCCAAATAAATCTCCTCGTCTATGTATGGAAGGCAACCAAGTTCCTAGAGGGACGTAGTAATTAAGATAAATAATAGACATGTCAAAAGTAAAATAATTATCAAGATCATGAGGATATATATAGTTAAAATTAACCAACTAAATGAGAAGCAAGTTGAGGACGACGTTCGCAATATGGGCTCTCTTGTTAGTGGTACTTAGGTAGAGATCATCTTAGACACTATCAAAATAACAGCAGGTAGCACTCATCTCGAAATACTATCAAAATAAATTAACATATAGCTAGGGCTCACCGCGAAATACTATTATAAATTAACAAAGAAATATATATAAGTAGACCATGCACCTAGTAAGTGTCTTCCCCATCCAATAAGACTGTATGGGCATGACACATACAATCGTGAACGTACTACCTAACTTGAGTCAACATGAAATCCAAGTAATCAAGTCTGAGAATGGTACTTAAATGTGAAATCCTGCTCGATAATCTTTACAACAATTCCACGTCCAGAATGTTACGATGGTAAGGACACAAGGGCAAGCATCTAAACATGAATGCACTGTTTTCGAATAAAAAAAAGTACAATTTTCTTTCAAAGGGAACCTTTTTAACTTATTTAAGACGAATAATTCCTCTTACAAAAGTATGTCATTACACAAATAATTCTAGTACAAGTCTTGAAATTCTAGAGAGTGTTGCGTTTGAGATCGAATCGACGCCTGATCCCTTTACTTGGTTGACTATTCTGTGAATGAATTTGGAAACCTAAGTTTTTCGGTACTCACAAACACTGCTGGTCATATTGCACTTGAAAAAAAAGTATGCTCAATACTCTGGATGTTGAGACATTTCTAAATTTAGTATGTTTTGAGGTTAATTTAGCTTCAGTACCTAGAAATATATGGTTGTTAGATTCTGGTGCAACTACCCACATCAGTGTTTCTAGAAAAGTTTGCGTGAGCTACCGAAAGCCAAGTGGTGGTGAAAGACACATTTATGTGAGTCACAGTAAGTCGGTAGAAGTGGAACTGGTTATTATTTGAATTTGATAGACACTTTTACTGTACCGTCTTTTAGATGGAATTTAGTTTTAGTTTTCTTATTGAACAACTGATTATCATTATTCATTTGGAAACAAGTTTAGTCTAACTTTGAATTCAAATATTGTTGGTAACGGTTCCATTAATGTTTATGATAACCTATATTTACTTAAAACTATTGCATCTTACAATGAAACCTTATATGTGGAGTCACGTGGTACTAAATACAAATTTAATAATAAAAATCCAGTCTCATTATGGAACAAAGGATTAGGCCATATCTCTAGAAATAGAGTTGAACGACTTGTGTCTGATAGAATTTTGGATTCCCTTGACTTCACAGACTTTAATGCCTGAAAAATATTAGGTGCCAATAGGTCTACAAAAGTCTTAGAATTGTATATTGCTATATGTAGACAATTTCCTTCGGCTTCTTGGAATGGTCAAGAATATTTAATATCATTCATAGACGACTATTCTAGATATGGCTACTTATATCTCATTCATGAGAAATTACAGTATTTTGAGGTGCTCAAATTATTTAAAACTGAATTTGATAACCAACTCAACAGTTTATAAGTCGTTAGGTCTGACCGCAGCGGTGAATACCACGACAAATCTTATGGATTATGTGAACAACGTCCACGACCGTTTCTAAGTTCCTAGAGGAATGTGGAATCGTCTCACATGCAGTACGTCATTCCAGGATCACCTAGCATGAATGGTGTCACTGAAAAATGAAATAGGACTCTTAAGGATATGGTAATTAGGAGTATGATTAGTCATTATACCTTACCAGAGTTACTCTGGGTGAAGCACTCAAAATAACAGCTTACAATATGAATATAGTGCCAACTAAAGCGGCTGCAAAAGTAGCTTATGAGATTTGGACATACAGAAAGCCTAGTTTGAAGCATTTACATGTTTGGGATTATCCAATTGAGGCAAACCTTATAGGCCATATGAAAAGAAATTGGACCCCAAAATTGTAAGCAACTACTTTATTGGCTGTGCTGACAGATTAATGGATTATAATTTTATGATCCCACACAAAGAAAAAAAAATTGAGATGGGAACAACAATTTTTTTTTAGGATGTTGAGTTTGGGGAGAGAAACAAAGTCAGGAACATTTTTAGGAGGAATCGGTTTCGATTTCTACTATCACTTTTGACGATGTGCAGGTTTGTAGCTATACCTATCATTGTTCAAGAAGTGAATCTGGAACCGCAATAAGACAATGTCAAATTACCTCTACAAGTCGATATTGAACTACCTCAACAAGACAACATAGAGACACCTCCATTCAAGATGAGATAATTGTTCCTAAGGAACAAACTCAACAACCTCAAGAACCAGTGCCATTAAAATGGTCCATCAGAGAAAGGAAAAATACAATTTTCGACTGTACCATTTTTGGACTCAAGCAGGCTTCTCGTCAATGTTACTACAAATTTTACTAAGTGGTTATCTCGTTTATTTTTAAGATAAACATTATTGAAGATTGTGTGCATCACAAGTTCAGTGGAAGTAAGCTTATTTTTTGGTTCTGTATGTCGATTGCCACAAATTAATGATATTGACATGTTGCACGCTACGAAATTTCTATCAAATAACTTTCAGATGAAAGATCTTGGTGAATCCTCTTTTTATTAGGATTTGAGATACACCGAGATCGTTCTCGGGATATTCTTGGATTATGTAAGGAGCTATATCGATAAAGTGCTTAAAAAATTTTGCATACATGAATGCAAACCAGGTGACACCCGTGCAGCTAAAGGAGACAAGTTCAGTCTCAATCAGTGCCCCAAGAATAGCCTTGAAACTAAAAAATGCAATAGATTCTCTATTCATCGATTATAGGAATTTTAATGTATGTTTAAGTGTGTACATGTCTGGATATTAATGTGTACACAGTTAGGATGTTACGCAGATATTTAAGCAAACCTGGGATGGATCATTGGATAGTAACCAAACAGGTTACTTAAGTAATTTACAGAGAACAAAGGATTACGTGCTCTTTATAAGAGATCGGATCATTTGGATATCATAAGGTATTTCGACTCTGATTTTGCTGGATGTCAATACATAAGGAGATCCACATCAGATTATGTTTACCTGTTGGCTAGTGGAGATATATCTTGGAAGAGTGTCAAACAATCACTCATAGCAACTTCCACCATGTAAGCAAGTATTACAACATGTTGTGAGGCATGCAATCAGAAAATAAGGTTGCAAATTTTTGTCACAGGACTGTGTACACGGAAGGGTGTTGAAAGGCCGTTGAAATTATATTGTGACAATAAATAAGAAGTACCGTATTCCAATAACAATAGGTGCTCGTATAAGTCAAAGTATATTGATATAAAGTTCCTAGTTTTGAAGAAAAGAATTCAGAATAGTGAAGTGTCCATAGAGCACAATGAAACAAACTCCATATTAGCGGATCAGCTCACAAAAGGGTAACCACCCAAGATCTTTCAGGAGCATACTGCTCTTATGGGTATTATCTTATTTGAGGATATGGCAGTATAGTAAGAGTTTGTATTTTATGTATTTTATGTATTTTAGTACTTGGACATATTTATATATTTGAATTTTTTTTCTGATCAGATATATGAAAAATTCAGTTAATTATGTTTTCATTATGATAAAGTATTGATCTCATTGAAGTAGAGGAGGACCTGTTGAAAATGGACATGTGTTGATCACATTGTGTATAATTTTCATGCTACGTATTCATGATTAATCTATGTCGTTTAGCTATGTTGGTATATGTGACCATTGATGATTTAGTTACGCTAAATGTGACAAAGACCAATTTTATTTTATATTGATATGGTTAAGGGATGAGATTGTCCGGATATATTCTAAGGATAAGATAGCAATTTTTGAGGGCTCGTTAAGGTTAACACATTTGTAAGGTTACATATGTGGTCCAGTGAGAGATTATTTAAGTTATCCAATAATTAGGGACCACACATGTAAAATTAAATGTGTTGTGTTATCTAAATAATTAAACCAAATTAAAGTGGTCTAATTAGAAATAGGCTCAAGAGGGTATAATTGTTATGAAAATAATATGTAGATACCGAAGGTAAATCTTATTTAATGAGAGTCCAAATTAGAAATATCTAAAACCTAATATATATATATATATATATATATATATATATATATATATATATATATAGCAAATGACCTCTAGCCTAGTGGTTAAGAGAGATGTATGCGGTCCAAGTGGTCGGGAGTTCGAGCCCCAGTGGAGGCGAGTTCACCACAATTACCCATTGCTTCAAAGAAAAAAAAAAATTTGCAAATGAGCTCTAGCCTAGTGGTTAAGAGAGATGCATGCGGCCTAAGTGGTCGGAAGTTCGAGCCTCAGTGGAGACGAGTTCGCCACAAGTACCCATTGCTTCAAATATATATATATATATATATATATATATATATATATATATATATATATATATATATATATATATATTCCCCAACTTATATTTCCTTTTTACTACAAAATCCATCAAGTTATAAAATAGATTTACGCTTCCGCAAATATTTACCATCTTCAACTTATAAATTAACTGGCAAAATTTCTAGTACAACCACCTCCTTGCTATGTAATGTAGTTGTGTTTCATTTGGGCTCCATTTCTAACGTTCAATGCACATGGGAGTGTGAGAGCATCTGACACGCAGATTTTTACCTCTCAAATCGGATTGTACCAGTATTTATTTACTTTATTTTCCACTCGATCACTTGGGGATGCATCGAGTGTGTTGGGCGTCGTCAGAAGAAACATGGGTGACAATATAATTGTGGGTTCACCTGGTAGGGTGATTAAACTTCTAGAGGTACAATTGTTTGCTGTCTATGAGTTTCTTCTGCCACACTTTTTGGTAGACCATGCTGCATATTTAACTCTCATTCTCAGGAACCGATCGCTACTTATGTGGTCCTTTTACGCAAGTGACCATTCTCAGGTTCAAGAATGATCGACTTCCAAAAGATTGTGACGCGTATGTATTTACATGTCTCAACAGAAAATATGTACAATATCCATTCTTCTCAAATACTTATCTATACTAGCCTATCGGTCTGATATCACAATCGATCACCGCTAACGTTTGTTGAATTTATTTTATTACAATCCACACACCTATACGTCCTTACGGTTGGAGTCGAATCCTGTCCACCTGATATCCGTACTGTTTTTCACATGAGCTATAAGTGCTGGATAGCGTTTCTTGTGTTAGCACCTCTTATGCTAAAAGTACTTGGTAGTTGTTTGCAAATAGACGAATGGAACATTTTGCTCCGACAGGTGGAAGTATATTTTAATCTATTTGCTGCAATACTAGCTTGCATTTATCATGAAATAAGCAAGGCGGCAAGGGCGTACCCAAGTAGCGGGCTGGGGTGGGCTCCAGCCCACCCAAAAAAAAAAAAAAATTATGTATAATTTTTTTTTGAATTTGTTTTATGTGAGTCCATCTATACCTAGTCCATCCTAACACACTTCAGTCCACCACAACTTGAGTTTTTTATTCCACAACTTGAGTTTTTTATTCCGTTCTTGCAAGACGGGTCGAAGAGATTTACTTATACCAAACATTCTTCTATCTCATTCTATCTTGTGGTCTTTACGGAAAGGAAAAAGAATTTCAGCGTACGTACTGCTGCGAATCTTCAAATATCCTCCAATGAACACACTTAATCAACGTCCCACCCAATCGTGGTAGGCTCTACGAAAGAGAGAGTATAGAGCAGGCCATCGACAGCTCGCTCATTCTTGGATCGAGCCGAACTCATCAAGTTGGTATGAGTCTAAATCAAGTTGGCATCGCGAGTGCGATGTGAGACCGCCTCTCACTATATGGTCAGTCAATCGATCGATCGGCCATGCACTTTCCACCTACGTCCGCACCGCACCGCACCGCACCGCACCGCACGTGTGCTGTCTCCGTGGGGTGTCAGTGGGAGGTAAAGTCGATGGCAGACACTTCTGGGGCTCATTCAAAAGAAACGAGAAACAAGAAACAAGAAAATGGCACTTCTTATATGTCCCATGTCTGCCTTTCCCATGTTTGTTGCCAGTGGCGATCGACTAGCGGGAACGAGCAATGGCAGACACCACCTATCCGATCGCTACACCGCAGTGCATGTGTAGCGAGACATGGCGCACAAAAATTAAGTCGAGCACTAAGTAAGTAACTAACATGATCGATCACATGATTGAATGGAGTCCACCAAACTAAGGAGATACTATGAAGCAAGGCCAATGAGTCATTTTCGTTAAGCTCATCATTTGTTTCGGCATTGGTTGCTTCAGATTGCAACGAAGATATTCATTCATATGCTTGATGAAGGTGATTTGATACCACTTCTGACTCCATGATTTGACATAGTTTATCGATGGTGTACTGTTCCAGATACTCATTGATTCTAATCTAGTTGAGTCTATTAACAGCAATGTCTTAATAGAATTAATTGTCAAATTCTCCCACCGTTTCTCATCAGAAGTGCAATCATGATCTCGACGCCTCAACCTCAAAAAATTAAATTCATCCTCTTAACTTGGTAAATCAACGCTCTCAGGAAACATGGTAGACAGAAACTACAACGAAAGTCAAATTTGAATCACACTAAATAGTATAGATCTTATTTCAGTTTTAACTATGATGCCAATATCAATATCAGAAACTATAAGTTTCCATATATAGCATGATCATGTCTTTGTTTCTGAACAAAACAATCAAAATATCACTTACTATTGATGCAGTCCAAACCCAAATTAAAGAAACTCAAACTAGTTCTTGGAAATTGAAACGTCTAAGCACTCATATAATACAAGAGAACTTCAACTAAAACAAATCCACTACATTTTCAAGGCAAACTAATGAAAAAAAAAAAAGGTATATATATTAATATTTAAATTTGAATTTGAATAAACTTTAAAATTAGTTTTGGAAGAAACTCCTACTATGGAGAGGATTTTCACTGTTTATATGCGAACCGCATGACAATTTCTGGCCAAATATAGAGGGTCCATACTAATGTTAATCAAATTTGCTAGCCATAATCGTACATTAGTAGTGTACATGATTCACGTGTCGGATTGAAGTTAAGGAGGAAGTGGTGGGGCCGGATGGAGCCCATGTAGCAGGGGAGGTGAGAGGGGAGTAAGAAGGGAGATACACAGGTTGTAAGAAGTTGTATACTAAGCATTTTTCCCTATTATATAGAGTTAATATATACCATATCTTCATGGAAGATGCTAAGTCTACAACCAAATACTTACCACCTCTCTCTCCCACCCCTTACACATGGGTTCCACCGGATCCCACCTCCCCTCTCACCCCCTGCTACATGAGCTCCACCCGAGCCCACCACTTTCTCCTCTCTTTCAATCGAAGTCCGACACGTGACGGTTGTAAGAAAATTGTAAGTATTTGGTTGTAGGCATAGCAAAGCTCTGTCTTCAAATAGGGCAGCAAATGCAAGCCTGTATATATACAACTGGTGCGTACGCTTTCCTCTTGTTTCTGGTAAGATACAAAACAGTTTTCATTTCGTCATTCTCTCTTTCCAGACATTTTGGACGACCTATAATATGAAGCTAGTTCTTCCTATCAGTTAGCATACTTCTTTAGTATTATATTAGTTTATCTGTAACTTTCTAAGGCTGAGTTTGTGAATGCTTATCTGGACCTTTTCTGCTTATTTTTTCCAAGAACAGTCTAACCGCTTTTTAGAAAACTTCTGAAAAGTTATAATTCAATTTTGAAACAACTTTTGACAATAACAAGTGGGAGGCATGTTGGAAACGAAACGCAAAAAATGTTCTTCCAAATCGATAAGCACAACGCAAACACAGACTTTTGCATTGAAAACTCAGACAAGAAAAAGCACGGACAATCGAAGTCCATTCCGAAAAAGCTTCCACTAGTGGAATTAAAAAAATACATCAATTCCTTACAAACTTCTTTTCCCATCTGCAAGGATCACCACAACACTTCAATAGATAGAAATAGATTACAATGAATACAAAAAAGATTATCAAAGACAAGATGACGAGGAATAACCAATAAATAACTCATCGAAACGATCTATCTTCAAAACAATCCTCGAAACTCCAATTCTCTCTCTTCCTCTCTAGAAACTTGCAATCTTTGAGAAAGCTCACTTTTTTGGTAGCCTATCTAATCAGCTAGATTTAGATACCGATAAACTATGACCGATAAACTATGACGTGATACTTGGCGATGACATCCATAAACTAAAGATGTTGCTATTCTATTGAGTCATCATCAATGTTGCGGATCGTATTTTACATTCTGTTGTGTATTCTTCTTATTTATTTCATAGGATCAAATGTAAATCGAGTTGTACTAGCACTAGAAAATTAGAACCTAATCTTTCCACAAAACCAAACCTAATTAAACCAAGTTGGTCCAACAAAACAATTCTCGCTTAAAATAATAGAATTTTCACCAGATTTAGTTTTGGACCAAATTCGACAGAACTATGCATATTCTAAACAGAATTGTTCTGTTTGGTTTTGCAGAAATCTATAAATAGCTCATGATTTATCCATTGAAATCACCAACTTGAAATAGATCAAATACACTTTCTATATATTGATATTCTGAGCTCTAAAACTTTCTCATCACCAAGATCAACTTTCTAGTCTTCCAATTGTCAGTTGTCGTTCGATTATAAGTCATTTCAATATTTGTACAACTTGGATTTTCAGGTTATTTTCTTTAATGAAGTTGAAGTTGGCGAGCCTTTGGATCAAAGCTCGTGGTTGTAAGAAGTATGCGAGACTTTTGGATCAAAACTCACGGTGTAATTGTTATTCATCAAATAGTAGATTAATACCGGACATGAGTATCTAGGACTGAGTGCCTTTGCGGAAGGATACCAGTATATATCAATATGTTTATGCTCTGATCTCTCTCTCTTTCATTTACTTTACTATTGCAATTTTCTGATTTGCTTCAGTTTTTATTTGGATATTTCTTCTATTACCCTATTCATCCCACCGACTTACTTTGAGACCTGACCCTTATCAATTATGGCAGTCAGTGTAGGCCAGCGAGGACGAATCCCAACCGACTCTGGAGACATATTTATTCATATGCCTCTATCCATTTTTTATTATGGTTGTGTTATTGTTTATGCATTTATTTTATATTATTGTTGTCTTCATTTTATCTACATGCCATGCTTTGTTTTGCTAGTCATGATTTCTTGAGCTTTTGGAATTGGTTTCTCATGCTCGACTAGCTTTAGGAAATTCTGAGGACAAATTTTTTTAAGAATGGGATACTTGTGAGACTCGTCTCACAATATCAGTATTTATATATGGATACGTATTTTGTACTGTATTTTATATTTTCTTGATTTTCGAAACTCTTTAAAAAAAATTCAAATTATAGATTTTTCTGCTTGACCGACATAACGCCGATATACCGGTGTATACCGACGGCATACTATCCGGGTGATATTTCCACTTTTTAGATATTTCTACTTCAGATATTTTTCTGAATAGTGTTATGATATTTTCGTGAATAGTATTTAGATATTTTCATGAATAGTGATGATACATTCTATTATCCAATGGATATTTGGTTTTCTTTTGAAAAGACTAGATCGATTCATATCGAGTCGCTAGTCACGATCGGACGGTTACGATTAATTCACCTTCTCTATATATACGAGTTCATGTTCTTTCAAAATTTCTTTTTTACTCTCTCTCCAGTCTTCTTCTCTCATCGTTTCCTCTCCATTTTTTCTCGTGAGCTAGGAGCATGGTCTCGATGTCTCAGAGTGTGATTTCTGAGCCACTCTTGGTGGTGGAGCACAAGAGTTAGACTGTGAGCTAATTTAGACAAGTACATCTTACCGAACTACTGGATGAAATAATGTTTTACTGCGGTTCTTGTTTCCTATTGTTTTATATTCCAGTATTGTCTACTACTTGCTTTACTATGTATGTTTCTCTCGAGATTCTCATCATTTCGACCGTCTCGGAATTTGGTTTGAGCTAGGTTTTAATTTTCTGCGTTGTCATGATATTTTTCTTAGTAGAAAAACTCTGTATCGGGAACGATACCAGTGCCATGAGACTTAGTACATATGCTATACACGACCTTCCTCTAGTATTGTTTTCATGGTTATATTGATTTTAGCAACTTTCAGGACGAGCTTTGATTTTCGAAACATATTTCAAGTCCTTAGTATTATTTCTCGGACATCAACGGCATACCGCCGGTATACCGATGTATACCGTCAGCATACCGGTTTGTGGGTCCTTTTTAGATCAAAAACTTGTTGTGACAATTTGCAGCATATCGACGGTGTACCGGTCCATACCGACGGTACACTGGTGCGGCAATATTTTCTAGACAAAGAGTTTAGGCAGTCACAGACCGGCATACCGCCGGTATACTAGAGTATATTGACGGTATACCGTCAGGATACCCAAGTTTGGTATTTTTGGATTTTGTTCCAGTTTTTTCGATTTCTTCCTGTTTATTGTTTTCATGTATATGTCATGATGTGTTTTCTTATTGCTTTCCGGTACATGCCATGATATATTTTCTTATTATATGTCATGATATGTTCTCTTATTTTATACCATGATATGGTTACCCGGTTATTGCCATGTCTTTCCAGATTTTATTGCACAGTACATTCTATTGTCCAGTCTTACATTGCTATAGTGTCCCGTCGTGGCGCATTCTTGTCATATATCTTTTTCTTGCTTACTTGATAGTGGCTCGTCGTGGTGCGCTCTTGTTATATGTCTTTTTTCTTGCTTACATGATAGTGGCCTGTCATGGCGCACTCCCGATATAGTGGCTCTTCGTAGCGCACTCTCGCTTCCAGTTTATTATATTTTTCTTGTTGTAGCTGGTTATAGTGCACTTTCTTGAATTGTTCATTCTTGCATATCATGTCTAGAATGGATTCTGTGGAATGCCACCCCCGGAATCCTAAAAGAAAATGTTAAGAAAAAACAACTAGCTTGATTATCTAGAAGCATTGGGAGGGAAGGTTTCTGCAAGCCCTTTATTCCAGCCCAATACAATGGATTTTGGCTCTCCATCGTGAGGGGCACACTTCTAGCACATCGTCGAGTGGGACAATTACAGTTATACATAGACTACTATATTTAGCTCGTCGTAGTGTGGAGCTTACTCTTTAGGATACACGTCTCTTACAGCGGTGTATATACTATATATATCTTTGCATCCTCGACCTAGATAAGTTGGGTAGTCTGTAAGACGGACAACCGAATTGGATTTCTCAAACTGCATATGTGAGTGATTTATGATTGTGATAATCCTAGTTAGTTATGGTATCAAGCCGTACTCATTGCTTGGTCGTGACTGATGGATGGAGTCCAGTAATATCTTTTCTTATCTTGTTTGGTTTACGGATTGTAAGTCGGTTCTAAAATAGTTTCTAAGTCATATTGTCATTTATCGTTCTATTTAGTTCTCACATGCTATACATGATCCCCATGCTTTACATACTTACATGTCCCGGTTACTTTATATGCTCACATGTCCCGATTACCTTAAATGCTTACATATCTCGGCTACTTTACATGCTCATATGTCCGGTATATCTTACATGTTCACATGCTCCAATTTATTATACATGTCCACAGTTTACATTATGTCACATTATTTACTTTATGCCTCATGTTATTTAGCTTATTGTGTTTTCTGTTCTCGAGATAAATGCATTGGTAGCGCACGAGTCTCGATCTGCATTTATTATTTCTGTCTCTATCTATTGATATGTTGGTTATTGTTGGTTTTAGTTCATAGTTTGGCTTCCTTTGTGGTATATGCTATTGGGGGTCTCACCCCACTGGTTTTGTTTGACCAAATCTGATAGAGGAACCGAGGATCTTTCGTACCTTCCACTTGATGGTAACCACCTGGAGCACCAGAGTACCCAAATGAGTTTCCTATTTCATTCTTCTACTAGTTAGCCTCCAAGCACGTGTTTAGCTTGTGTTTTGGATCTTGACATTTAGCCTACGGGCCTAAACATGATTCGCAGTATTCTAGACTATAGCTAGAGCTGATCATGTATGACTTATACTCTTGCTAGTTCTTCATTTTGTATTACTAGCTTCATGATCATCTATGTATACATAGTTTGGAACGCTTTACGATTTTATGTCTAATGATCATACTTCTTGTACTTTGCTTATTTACCTGTGATGGAGATATCTATAATTGCTTGACCTAGGATTGACTGTCAGTTTGTAGTAGTAACCCCCATATCTTGACAACTTTGACTGTATTCTGGAATACTGGAGTACTCTGGTATACGTAGCTGGCCTGGTCCGTCCCAACTTACCAGCATTCTGGTTCTGGGACGTGCCACAAAAAGTCACATCTTCAACTTGTGTTGTAGGTGGATCAAACTCCTCCTGCTAGAAGCAAGTAGATTCTCTATAGCAGGCACTCACAATATATGACAGGTGATGCTACTCTATTTGCAACGCTATCGATGAAGAATGAAGGATGCGTCTCTTTTGAAAATAATATTAAAGGCCACATCAATGGTAATGGTAATATTGATAAATTTCTTCTCCGGTTATTAAGAATTTTTGTTTAGTAACAAAATTAAAGAATAACCTGCTAAGCATTAGTCAATATGGCTGTAATTTTGTTTAAAACAAATATTTCATTTGTGATAGTACCAATGGCAAAATAGTCTATAAAGGAGTCTATATGTTTATTATCTGTCAATAAGTACTAATCATGTAGGAAGATGTCTTCTTGCCAAGAATGATGAGAGCTAGCTATGTCATATAAGTCTAGGATACGCTAGTATAAACACTATTGCAAAACTCTGAACCAAGAAGCTGATAAGTGGATTACTATATATTTTTTTCAAGAAAGACATGGTATATGTAGACTCTGAAAAGACTAAACAAACCAAGTCTAAGGATACTTCGGCAACACTAGAGGAGGGTGAATAGAATGCAGCGGAATAATCCCCTATTAAAAAAAATTGAAAGCAGTGTACCAACTAAATAATAAAATAGTAAAGCACATATTTATGAAATGAAAATAGAGTTCAGAATAGCAAATGCAAACAAGAATGATACTTTTTTCTGAATTTGTATATTTTTGCAAAAGAGTCCAAAACGAAAAATGCTTCATGATAACTCGTACAATAAGTGATCATTGAGACAGAATTCGAAAATGCTAGCTTCAAAAGTTTTTGTGAGGAATAACCAGTATTTAATGTCGACCAATAATTCTAAAAAAAGTTTTTAATTCCCTCCACATATCTGTAGATTGCCAAGTTAATGGAATAACCAGGTTTGCAAAAATATAGTTATTATTATAAAAGAAAAAGATACTCAAAAAGGAAAAAAAAGAAAAAAAAAAAAAAGGTTATGAAATCATTGATATACAGGAAGATGATACCACAGATCAGACTAGCTGAAGCTAGCCAAAAAAATAACAAAGTTAGACATATTTAAACGGATTTACAATTTACAACAACATTTGAAATAATGAGAAGTGTGAGTTGGGCACTAGAACTCCCGAGCCTCCAGGCTGAACATCAATAGTTGTTCGAAGAAGAAAAATCATAACAAAAAAAAATAGAATACATATGCCAAAAAATGCAAGCTTTCCCTGCTACATTTCAGAGCACAAAGAAAATGAACACCAACAAGAAGAGTATGAGAATAGCAAATATCTTGATTAGGAGCCACCTGTTTGATGATATCCGACTCAAGTGTTTCAATAGAGCACTACGCGCACTATCCACGTTGACTAATGTTTCATCCATGTTATCATCAATCCTGAAAAAGGTCTTTAACTCGTAAGATTCTAACCCAAAGTTTGCAGTCTAACCTAGAAGAAGCAATTAACAGCCGATCCCAATTTATGAAAGACAAAAAGGATTTGAAGAATCAAATAGTAAGTTATTTGGCTTGGCCATTAACTATTAGTTTGATAGGCAAACATATCGTTTTCATCAAATAACAATTACTAACATTGGTAGACTACATTGCCTGACAAACATTAATCATGTATTCAGCATCAATCCACTGAGACCAAAAAAAAAAAACTATTGCCTATGATTACTGAAATAATGTAAAAGGTGTATTATCTGCAGCAGTGCCATGCCATCTTTCTTGGAGATTAGTTGTATGTTGTTTTGTATAGATCATCAAGTGCAAGTAGCAGTCGACTAGAGAGAAAATTTAAGCTGAATTTTGTGCAGATAAATAGAAGAAAAAATATTTATTCAACTGGTAGGGCCTACTCCGCGTCCCTCGATTAAAACAGGAGATAGCAGCTGGATTCTCACATTTGATCCTTGCAGTCTTCCTGAATCCTTGAGCTGACAATTTGTTGGATGCTGATCTCAATATGAAATACATAAAAGAAGTTGAATGTGACTAAAAATATTGGTCAACAGAGGGACTTTTACCTGCTCTGGCTGGATTTTCCAAGAATTGTCAATAAAAAAATAATCATATTGTCCCTGTGCAGGTCAATTCTTAAATCTGACCTTAATTATATGAGTCTGACTTTGCTGCCTATTGCATTAGGTTTTCTTCTTCTTTTTTTCTGAATCTACATTCCCTGCTGTCTGATTGTCTTCTAGCCCTAGGTGATGTCTGATTACACAGGTTTCTTCTCCTGTTTGTTTTATAACACCTTTCCTTCTATCCCTAGGTGATGTCTGATTACACAAGTTTCTTCTCTTTTTGTTTATAACCCCTTTTATTGTATCCACTTACACCTCTATAAATTGCTCCACCAACTGCTGCAGGTGCTATGCTTTTTAGACTAAATGTCACCGCATAGCCATCTGGAGTAATCCTTCCAAGCATCCGATACTTCATTATCTTTCTCTGGCTTATCTGCGGTGCTTAGGAATACTTTTTCAGTTTTAGTCTAGTTTCCTTCATTTTCATGTACAGAATCTATTAATAAATTGAGTCTAGACTATTATATTAACCTACTTTCCTTTTTTTTTAAAGTACTAGGGAGTAATATATGCATAAAATATATCAGGGTACTTCTGATCCAATCTAATGAACAAAAACTGTCTGCATTACATCTTCTGTTAATAAGAAGAAATAAAGTATGCAAATACATAAGAAAATAGGGTCACAGATGAAATAGAGAAACCTGATAGCCAACTCGCCCTGCTGAGCAACCATTGTTGCCAACTGTGTGAAAATTCCACCAAGTTCAGATATTGTTGATTCTACATTTTGAAGAGCAGCTGCTCGGCTTTGTGTATAAGTCTCCTGATGAGGAACCACCTGCTGCAGCATAGTCATTTCCATGTGCTGGGATGGTGTATTCTCTGCTGCCAGTCGTCGTCTACCATGAAAATGATATGTGATGTCATCATTGAATGATTAAAGGAGATAAAAATGCAAGAGGAACACAGAAAAGTAATATAGACAAATGCTTCCATACCTGAATATGATGTTTATAATTAAACACACTGTTAGAAAAGAAAGCAAAAAGGTAGCACTAAGATACAGAATCGGGTGTAAGTTATGGATCAGAATCACAGTTGAAAATATTCACAGAGCAGTAAAAAGTCATATTAGGAAAGTATTTCACAAGGATTGCCAGGGCTCATTTTCCTAATGCTAATCGTTCTTTTATAACCTTCCCTCTTATTAAAGAATACTTCATGCCTTCTCCATCAACCATCATTCTAGTGGTCAATATATGAGCAAATTATTCTGTTAAGATACAATTGAAAATTAATATACACTTAGGATTGGAGATGTAAATTTTGCTCACAACAAATTTTGTAAGATTAGAGAACTCATTAATAATTTTCTACAAGGCAATCATAGGCTAATTTGATTTAATTATTCAAATTCTAATTTTCTTAACTTTACAAAAGAAATGGTCATCCGAGTTGAACTTGAATGGATGAAAATGATTCAGATAAGCGACCCTAAATATTTGGAATAGAGGCTTTAATGTTGTATCCACATGTTCAATCGCCTAATAGAGTACACTCTAACGTGTTGACTCCATAGTTTGCAGTATCGGCCGATAGCGATATGATATGGCCGAAATTAATACGGTTTGGGTTTGGCATGTCCCAATTCGACACCGACCGCTATCGATGCTGACCAATATCGACGTTGGCAGTCTCTTTTCCGGTCAATTCGGCAAATAAAATTGAACGAAAAAAGAACAATCAACAAAGGTAAAAGCATAGTAAGGTTGTAAAAGCATGTAAATGAAGAAAGTTATTTATCGCAGGTAAACCAATCAACATAGGTGGACTATTATTTCATTCAATTTCAAAACTACTAAGAAACAACACACAAAAAAACCTTAAAATTATGCCTAAATTATGAAATATTTTTTACTAAATTTTTAATAATTTATTAATAATTATTTGCGCTCCGATACAAAAAATAAATATCGGATACACCAATCCGAAACCAGTGATAGTGCCCATACCGCCGATCCCGATACTCATATGAAGGGTCGATACCGATTCTTATACCGATGTTGCAAACCTTGGTCGACTCGTATCATAGATGCCCTTACAAACGTACCATCGATGATAAATGTAGTAGCGGTTAATCACTATTTCCGATCAATAACAACAGTCTACTACATAGTACAGTGAACTATATACACTGCAGTCAGAATTATTATATTACGGTATATAATTAAAGCATGATGTCTTTCCATCCAGAACAACTCTGGATATTAGATTATTAAAAAAAATGTGCAGATGAAACCCAGAGTCCTCGATCTCAATCTTTCCCAATTTTAAAGTATTAGGACACATTAATATGGCACAAAATAATTGAGTTGATAAATGAAAGACAGAGAACAAAAACAAATAGGTTCTGGCTTATCAATATTTACATACAATTGTGGAAATATCTGGACATACCAATATCATGTCCCAATTGTATATTCTTAGACAAGATTATAATTGATCATTTGTGTTACCATGCATCCGTAGAGCATATTCAACGTAAAACTTTCGTCTTCATGTATTGTGATGGGGTTTTACCCCCTGCAGACCCGTAGATGCTGAGAAGCTGAGTAAGCATATTTCTCCATACTGTCGATAGCTCATTCTTGGAGGAATCTGATTGCCTATACTTCATAGCTATCATATTCATGTGTTGCAGAATGTATAAACACACGATTAGATTTTGTGGCAGTGTTTTTAAGCAAAAACACGTGTGACAAGTTACAGATATTCCTAACACATATGTTTGGAGTCATTAGTGCACTGAGACTCCAGTTCTGTTGTGGCCTTTGGGTCTGTTCAGGTTCAAAATGAGTTAAAGTTGTTATAGTTCAAATTTTCTTGGACCACAGGACCACCACCTATAATAGCGTAATGGTTTCTACCTTTAGTAAAATAAAGGGCAGCATTCATACGTGTTATTATTAGTGTTTCAGTTAGAAAGATGGGGAGGTAACTTTCTTGTTAGGATTATGAGCCTTACAAAGAAAATTCATTAGTAGAAAATTCAGGAATTAATTAGTTGCATTCAAACTGAAGTGGAGAGCTAGATTTTTTTGTTAGGTTTTAAAGTCCAAAGTTGCTTGACTTGTTTGTCGCATCCCTTCTCTAGCAATCTCCTTCCTAAAGTCATATCAACAAATATTTTGCACCGACCTGAGAGTGAATCCTAGCTTGACCCATTAAATAAGTGGGTTGTCCAATGACAAACAGAACAGATTGTATAGCTGGCCCAAGTTATTGCTACCTTAGGACCTCTACATCAAAATTTGACTACTCATGGTACAAGAAAATTGACAATAAAATGTATTTTAGCTAATTCAAATTAGACAGTAAAATGTATACATCTAAAACATGAATATGTATAGCTATAAATCAAACTTGTGCTATCCAGGCCAGCGGTGTGAGGAGCAATCTGTGGGTTGACTAGAAGAAAGCAACATTAGGAGTAGTGGACCAGTCAAAAAAAAACATTAGGAGTAGTGGTCGACACCGATCTTATCGTTTGGCATATCACGATCCAAAACTGACCCCACAAAACCAACAGATACTAGCCAATACCAACATATGAGGCTGTCTTTCCTGGCTATTCACCAAAAAAAATCAAAGAAAAAGAGAGAAGTATGGAAAAAATGAAAATTGCCAAAATGGTTCGGTCGTGTCTAAGTCAGAAATGCTATATTCTGTTGATAATATTCATAATTGACACACTGTGACAATTACTATTCGTCTCTGTTGTATTCTTATAAATTTACAAGATTCATCCATCTAAAATCATTCCATTTAAAACTATTTACTATGATGTAATTTGTCAACAGGTGAATAAAAAATAACTATTGCAGGTGAAGGATCCGGCAATATTAAATATTGTTCTATTAAAAAATGACATAAAACCATGTTTTAAACGTATCAAATAGTTTTCTAGCTTTTAAATAATTTTATTACTATAACTTCAATCTACCTGTACTCACGACAAGAAGGCTCTGATACCGATAGTTTGAACCTCATATTTCACAACTCTTATGTTCTAAGACCAAGAAAACTATGAGCAAAGCTTCAGTCAATGTTCTAAATTTCGCTAGGCGAAGTCGGTGCACCGGAGGGCCGACTAGCGCCTAGGTTGATTTTTTTTTAAATATATGTGAAGTGCATACATATATATTGCATATGTAACAAAAGAAACACAAAAGCTCAAGTGCTGTTATGGCTAGTAGCAAGTGTGTAAGTCATTCACCTAGTTGGCCTTAGGTGTTGAGTTCGAATCCCCTCTCTCTTTTTTGTCATTTTTTTTTTTGTTTATGCCCTGAATAAAAGGGGGAGAGAAGAGAGAGTCCATCACTCCAGCAGCAGCACTACTCCACCATCCACCACCACCACCAGCGGAGGCGGCGGCCAAGGTAAGTCTTCAAAAAAATCAACTTTTTTTTGAATTTTTTTGACAATGTCACAAAATTCCGGCCTAAGCGGCCGCCTAGGACCGTCTAGGCCTGCCTAGGCCCGAAAACCGCCTAAGACTGCCGCCTAGGGGGGTTTCAGTGCCGCCGGCGGCCGCCTAGACCGAAATTTAAAACACTGGCTTCAGTTAGTGAAAACATGTTAGTTGCATCTTGATATGTACATAAAAGATTCTTGCACATTTCTACTCATCCTCAACAACTATAACTCCTAGTAAATAAAAATAAGTACTTTACTGTAATGACTTGGTCAAGAAACAACTTTTTACAAAAAAATTAAATGTCATCCACAAGCTGTTTATGGTGGTGGCGACCAAAGGGTCTAAGGTCAAGGCGGTAAGACGGAGGCCTCAAGATTAAAATTAGGGGTGTACAATAGGTAAGTTAAGAGAAGCTTGTGGTTCATGAGAAAGACTGTCTTGTGGTTGGTGATCTAATCGTATGTGAATCTTGTTAAGCATATACACATAATTGCATATGAAGTATTCAATCAAAAAATAAATAGACAATACTAAACAGATAATACTATTATGGATCTTTCTAATCATAAATCAATACTTATCATACTATAACTAAAGTTTTAAAATATAAAAAATAAGAGAAATGGTTGAGAAAGGTGAGAGGAACCAAACAGAAAAATTGCAAAAACAAAAAAGGAAAGAGAGTGAGAGATGGACAAAGAAAACATGACTCGTTATAGGGATCAACAACCTACAGAGTATGGGAAAACATTAGCTAGCTTCGTGATCATCGGGTCTTGCCATAGGAGAGAGAGAGAGAGAGAGAGAGAGAGAGAGAGAAAGAAAGAGTCAGAGTGAAAGGAAGATCAACGGAGATGGAGAGAGAGAGAGATTTACATAATAGTGCCACAGTATTTTAAAAGGCGAGAGGCTCTAGGATCTTGAAGAGCCTAGGCTTGAGGTAGTAGCGATGTGTGGACTTCAGCAAAGCGAGGCACACATTTTTAGATTTTTTTAATAATATTGTTTTAAACAAACAAACTCATATTATATCCAATAAATTCATAACAATATTAAAATAGAAAAAAAAAAAAAAAAAAAAAAGTGGAGTAAATAAAATATTTAAAATAATAACTAAAGGGTAACCATTATCAAAACTCAAAACAAAGCATCAGTTCATAATAATAAGAAATGGACAATCCTAAAAAAATCATCATCATCCATATTATTTCCCCATCACCAAACTAACAACATATTTGTATCATTCATCACCATCAACAACAAATAAAAATACAATACTAGGTTAATGATCCTCGTGCACTTTATATGTATCAAAATTAGGCATGATGCGCTTAAGAGTTGAGACGACCTTAGGTGTCACAGTCATAAATCATAAATGGAGATGAGATTCATTAGGTTAGGAGAGACCAACAAGGGAAGAGAATATGAAGGAGAAAGACTATTGTTTCTTATCTTTTGTATTATCTAATATCTACATTAAA
Organism: Iris pallida; assembly: GCA_029216955.1. Classification (NCBI taxonomy): domain Eukaryota; kingdom Viridiplantae; phylum Streptophyta; class Magnoliopsida; order Asparagales; family Iridaceae; genus Iris; species Iris pallida. The sequence goes on from JANAVB010040819.1 coordinate 6,395,652, forward strand.
TTATTAATAATGTCAATAACTTTAGATTATTTGGCATGTGCCAGATTTTAAAATAAGTTGGCTGTCGGGTCACATTCAAGTCAAAGAAGGTCGAGACGCTTAAGGCGACCTTAGGTGACCGGAGGCGGCTTGAAGCAATTGCCTCAGGTGCCAAGGTGGCACAGCCGTCTGAAGACCTTGTCGCCTAATTACTAGTTGTCTAGGCATTGGAGGGTCTGAAAATGACTAGACGGCGAGGCAATTGCCATTTAAAACATTGATTATCCAGTAAATAAATTTTAGATTATTTTTTATCACAAAACAGTGTACATAGAATTTAAATTAATTTTTGACTTAAAAACTTAATAAATATGAACCAATAAATAAATTGTGCTTTGGTAAATTATTGATATAACTACTCTTCCTTTTTTACGTAGTCCACCTCTTCTCTACTTTCTCTCCTTGATTTTCGTATTCGTCTTATTTTATGTTTTTGTAAGGAAAAGAGTAGGATAAAACAAAAAGATCCCAAACCCCGTTAAAATATTCCTTTAATTTAATCTGTCAAATAAGATGAGTTTGGATTTCAAAGTGAATCTATGGATAAATAGAAATGGACATTGAATTAAAAATAGACAACCACCATAACATATATTGCATGGACATAGACACGACACAGTAAGCACACGGTGACAGAGACATGGAACCTATTTTGCTATGTGTTAGTGTATTTTGGAGTCTCCATGGTTTTGTATGATACATGTTACGACACGGCCCAGATATAGTTGGCATTATCCTATTGGTTTATAAACTTCTTTATGTAATCGAGCAACTAATCCCCTTCTTTTGTTTCTATTTCAAATATTTTCTATTATTCAATAATATCGTAGCTTTCCACCTATTAACTCTCGTACAGACTCCTCTTCTCCCTCTCTCTCCCTAGACCCAACCAACTTCCAACACCATTACTTTGATGGATGATGGCTTACCCAACTTCCACTTCCCCTCCAATGTTAGCTTACCTAACTAGTTGGACGTCCATTTTCCTATTCTTCGCTGCCTGTTGGCCATAGACACGACCTCAACTGCCCCCTCCTTCCACATCACCAGCCTCACCAACCCAAACTTCCCTCCCCCTCCTTTGATGTCTGACGACCCACCCCTCCTTCCACACCCCTAGCCTCACCAACCCTACCTTCAGTCCCCCTCCTCTGGTGCCTGACAACCACCTGAACTCCATTGTCCCCTACTTCCCGTCTCATCAGCCCACATCTTGCTCGGCATAAACTCGAAACCCCACCGGGAATTGTTGTTCCCTTTCATGCCAGGCCATCTTCATAGCCCTTCTATTACCGAAGAATTGTAAATAAAGTAGGAACCGTAAATAAAGTGCTATATTTGAAGTAGACTTTCCATTCAAATGTAACAGAGTATGCATCGAACTTTTTTTTTTTTCCAATCAGTTGGAGAGTGAAGCTATAAATTCTACTTAGTCTTCTACGGGGTTCTACTCAGTTGCTCCTTGGCATTACTAACATATCTAATAGGACAAGAAGTGCATATCAATATGAACTACCTAGTTGTTGAACATTTTATTATACACTTGGAAATATGTCCATAAAGGTTTATGTACGACAAAAACCACTCTTGTAGATATCGGTGATATAGGTCTAGGTCGATAAACCATACGACATATCCAAACCGACATATCCAAACCATACGACATATCCAAACCGACATATATCGACTATATATATATATATATATATATAGGGTGCGGATCAAAAGTCCCGTGGGGGGAGCTCCGCCAAAGCCCCCCACCCCCAGCACCATCGGATTGGGGGTCCGCGTGGGGCCCGCGCACGCCCGCTCGATCCAACGGTCAAGGGCGACGGGACTCCGCGGACGGGGCTCCAGATCCAGACTTATATATATATATTTTTTTTTCCAGACTTATATATATATATATATATATATATATATATATTGTAAAGTAGAATAATGGGATTTATAAATTATAATAAAGAGGGAGTTACATATATATAGGAGAGGCTAATCCCTCTCACTATTATTCTAGCCTGTGGGACTAAAGCCCAATACTAATACTTAACACATAATAATACTTAACACCCTCCCTCAAGCTGGAACATAGATGTCAATCATGTCCGACTTGTTACATAAAAATTGAATCCGAGTACCCAAAAGAGACTTCGTGAAGATACCGGCTATCTGATCACTTGTCCTCACATTGTGAAACTTTATCACCCCCTTTGTATACTCATCACGGATAAAGTGGATGTCGATTTTAATATGCTTTCTCCTTTTATGAAATACAGAATTAGTAGCAATGTGGATAGCAGATTGGTTATCACACCACAAATCTGCTGCTTTAGATCTTGTTTCTTCTTCCAATTCTTGTAGAAGATGCTTAAGATATAACACCTCTGTTGTACCATAGACAATGGCTTGATATTCTGCTTCTGAACTTGACCGTGCTATTACATTCTGCTTCTTGCTCTTCCATGATACCAAGTTTTCGTCAATAAATGCCGAGTAGCCAGATGTAAACCGTCTATCTATCAGACTTGCATCCCAGTCAGCATCGGCAAAACATTCAATACGAGTATGTCCATGATTCTTCATCCGAATTTTTTTTTTTCCGGATTCTTGACTAGTTAGCACAGAATTTTGAGAACTGTCTGCCAGTGTAGAATTCTTGGAGAAGCCATATATCTACTCGCGACACTTACGGCGAAAGAGATGTCTGGCCGAGTCATGACCGCCAAGTAGTTGAGTTTTCCCACCACTCGACGATACTGACCTGGATTGGTCATCAGAACCCCCTCATCTGGAAGTAACTTTGCCCCTGGATCCATTGGAGAGTTTGCTCCATTAACTTGCATCATTCTTGCATCATTTAGCATATATAATATATTATATATCTTCGATATCTAACATCCAATATCTCAAAACCCAAACCGATATTAACTCAATATCCCGAACATTGAGAAAAGTTCTTCATACCCCATTAAAAATTAGACAAAGGAGTAGGGGGGAAGTCGAACTAGTGAGGCACTGAAGAAATGGAGAGAAAGTCTAGTTGGTGAGGTGGTACGGAGGGGGTGGCCAAAGTCAGAAAGTGGATACCAAAGGAAAGGATAGTGAAAGTCACTTAGAAAGCATCAAACTACTATACTAAGAGAGCAAACTACTATACGCCATGGAAAGTACAACTGACATTTATATATATGGAGAAAGAAATAAAACAAAGGGGTCGAGTGCTTAAATTTAAATGGAGTCTTCAAACAAATGGAAAAACACCACCTAATATATATATATATATATATATATATATATATATATATATATATATATATTAGTAAAAACAATCAAATCGGGATGAGCTCTGCTAGGGTTTCCGTGACGAATGCGACGGCACCCCCCCCCTCCCCCCCGCCCCCCAGACCCTCTCGAAGGAGGAGTCCGGCGGAAAGGTGGGAAGGGGGGGGGGGGGGGGGGCGGGCGGCTCTTTGCTACGGGCGGCAGAGGGATGGCGACCCCCCCCCCAGGCGGTAGAGGGGGGTCGGGCGAACCTGGGAGGGGGGGATCCACCCCTCTAGGCAGTGGCGGGAATATGGTGACCCCCCCCCCCCCGGCGGAGAGGGGGGTCGGGCGACACCAGCGGGGAGGGGGCGGCCGGCCCTAGTGGCGGCGGCAACAGGGAGACCCCCCCAGGCGGAGGGGGGGTCGGGCGGCGACGGCGGGGCGCACCACGGCGGGAGGGGGTCGACGGGATTTATTGGGACCACCACGATTGGGGGTTCAGGAGCGAGTAGAGGTCCGGCACCGACTTTCGAATTCGGGTCGGGGTCTACAATGGGGGCGGACGGGACTGAAGAGGCAGGCTGGCAGACGGTGGTGAGACGACGGGCCGGAGGGCGACGAGGGGTTCAGAACCAAGAAAATTCTGGGAGCCGACCCCCTAGAGGCACTGTTGATCCGCATCGCCGAGGGGGAAATATGGTTCGCACCGTGTCTGGGTGGCGGCCAAAGGCGACGGCGGCGGAGAAGGGGAAGGGTGTTGTAGTCGATGCTGGTAGGCAAGGTCCGGTAGCTGCGACTCCTCCAACCAGGGCCCCCTCTGTGGAGCAGAGGCCTCGGTCATGGAAGGAGGTCTGCACCCCAGTGGAGTCGAAAAGCCCGATGTCAATGGAATATGTTACTCCGATGGCGGTTGGTGGAGGACACAGGACTTACTTCCCCGCAGAGGAAATAGCAAAGGTCGCTGATTTCTGGAAGAACACCTTAGTGCTATATGTGTTAGGGAATAAGCCGTTCTTTGGCCAAATCAGGGGTTATGCGGAGAGAGTCTGGAGGCCCAAGGACAGCATGGAATTCTTCTCCCGGGAGAATGAATTTTACTATGTCAAGTTTGGGCTGGCGGAGGATGTGACCAGGATTGTGCAGGGAGGGCCATGGTCGTTTGATGGAAGACTCATTATTTTGAAAGAATGGACACCTGCGCTAAGGTGTGAGAAGGAAGTGTTGAATGCCATCCCCGTCTGGATCCGGTTCCCAGAATTTCCTGTTCAATATTGGAGCATCCCACTTCTCATGAGACTCGCCAGCCTCGTGGGGAAGCCGATTAAGGCAGATGAGGCCACTACTTTCCGATCCAGAATAATGTACGCCAGAGTCTTTGTGGAGATCAAGGCAGGCTCGGAGCTCCCGAGCATGCTTGAGTATCAGGTACCATCTGGAGAGGTTCTGACACAGGCTGTGGAGTATGATTGGGTCTCACCCATGTGTTCGCATTGCGAGTGCTTTGGGCACATTACCAGTGCGTGCAACTATAAGGGGAAGGAGTCCGCCAGGCCACAGGCGGGCCAGACAGAGACATCTCGGCCGGAGACGGTTCAGACGGAGGCACACGAGAGGGAGGCGGCCCCCAGTCACTTGCCTGAGGAGACGGCGCCAGAGAGACACATGGAGGAAGACACAGTTATGGAGATTGATAGGAGACTGGAGACAGGATCGCCACTGAGACAGGAGAGCATGCAGGGTGCACTGGTTCCGTTCAGGCCTCGGAGGACTATGATGACCAGGGGGATGAGTACGGCGGATAGTAGTCAGAGGGGGGTGGAGGCCTCCACGGCACTTATGGTTTACAGCAGCAGGAAGAGACACGCCCCGGCCACACTGGAGGATATTCCTCAGATGAGGGAGATGGATGACCAGACCGACCCCAACCCTGACTGGACACTTACTCTTAGCAGGATCCAGGCACATCTTGCCCCTTCCTCCATGGTAGATGCAGTCCTTGAGCAGACGGATGAGACACTTCCCTCGAGTGTCGATCCAGAGGAGTTACAGGGGGGCCCAACATCTTTTATTTAGATGTCGGTCCTAGCATGGAACATTAGGGGGGGTTCCATTGGTCGATGGAGGGAGATCAGAGGGGTGCTGAGGAGAGAGGCATGTGATATTGCTATTCTGCTGGAGACGAAGATTCGAGGGGCCGCTATGCTCTCACGTCGGACTCCGGCAGCCTGGGAGCACATTCATAACTTAGATCTTTGCGGTATGGCAAGGATCTGGGTTAGGTGGAACACAGGTAGCTGGGTGGGGGTTCAGATTCATAAGTCAGAGCAACTCATCGGTATTACTTTTGAGAATAAAGGTGGGTTCAGATTCATTCTGGGTGCTGTATATGGGCACAACGACCGGAGACTCCGGGAGGCTCTGTGGGAGGACATTGTGCTTATGGGTCGTATGGCGGACAACATGCATCTTCTCCTACTCATCATGGGGGACTTCAATGCTATGTTGCTCCGTCAAGAGAAGGTTGGGGGCCGGCCTGTACCGGACTCGATTTTATACGACTTCCAGAGGTGTCTTCTTATGTCAGGTATGCGAGGGCTAGAGCGAGCTGGACATATTTGGACCTGGCACAACAAGGCTACTCAGAATCGTATTGCTTGTCAGCTGGATCGGGCCTTGGGCAATAGCGAGTGGTTCAGGTGTTTTCCGAACTCGGTGGCGGAAGGTCTGGCAGCGGGTACTAGCGATCATTCTCCTATCCGGGTGGGCCTATGTGAGAGACCCACTTTGCGGGCGAGGCCGTTCCGGTATAACAACAGCTGGTACCTATCACCAGGGTTATGAGGAGGTAGTTATGAGAGAGATGCAGCACTTCCGGGATGGCACGGCCCAATTCCGCATGGTTCACAAGCTCGAGCAGCTCAAGCGGGCTATCAGGGGGTGGGTGAAGGCGAGACCGCGGACTTCCCTGGTAGAGAAGGAAGAAGAGCTTCGGGACACTCAGGTGGCCCTCCAATCTGACATTATGAATGGAGAACTGGCGGCTAAGGAGAAGACCCTGATTGAGGAGGTTAGCATCATGAGACTGCAGGAGGAGATCAGTACGGCACAGAGGGCTAAATGCACCTGGCTCAAAGATGGAGACCGTTGCACCAAATTCTTTTATGATGTGATCCGCACTCGTCAGCACCGGAACAACATCCCCAGACTTCTGAATGCTGAGGGTCGTCCTGTAGGAGACCCGGTGGAGATTCAGGAGGAGGCCGTCAGATTCTACACTGCCTTATATCAGCAGACGGACTACTCCAACACGTTTCCGGCCCTGGTTACGAAGAGACTGGTGTCCCGACATGGGAACAGTCTACTTTTGGCACCGGTGAGGATGGAGGAGGTGGAAGATATTGTGATGAAGGCTAATCCCAACAAAGCTCCTGGGCCTGATGGCTTCTCTTCTGGGTTCTTTAAGCGACACTGGGGTGTGCTTAAGGCACCTGTTCTGGCAGCGGTTCAGGAGTTCTTTGTGGAGGGCCGGCTCCTGAAGGAGATGGACCATACATTCTTGACTTTGGTTCCTAAGAAGGAAGGAGCGACCTCACTTGCAGACTTTAGACCCATTGCTTGCTGTAATTTTCTTTACAAGATTATCACTCATCTTATGTGCAGGCGTATGGAGGAGATTATGCAGGGTTTAGTGTCCCAGAACCAAGCAGCGTTCATCAAGGGCCGGTCGATAGCGGAGCACAGTCTGCTAGCTCACGAGATGGTACGGGAGTTCAGCAAACCGGGGGGGATGAAGGCTTGTGTGAAGCTTGACCTTCGGAAAGCGTATGACACGGTCAATCGGGACTTCCTGTGCCACTTGATGCTTGCCATGGGGTTTGACGAGAGGTGGGTTGCGAGGGTGAGGGAGTGCATCTGCTCCCCTACCTTCTCTGTCCTCATCCAGGGCATGCCACATGGCTACTTTAGTAGCAACAGGGGGTTGAGGCAGGGCGACCCCCTCTCCCCGTATCTCTTTACCTTGGTGATGGAGTACTTCACGTGTATGATGGATATAGCAGTGCATAGCGGGAGGATTGTTCCCCTTTTCCGGTTGATGAGTCCTGCTGTATCTCATTTGATTTATGCTGATGATTTATTGGTGCTACTCCAGCCTTCCATGAGGGGAATGAGCGCGCTCTCTGACATTATGGAGGAGTTCGGGCGGCTTTCGGGACTCCAGTTAAACCGGGAGAAGAGCAGAGTCTACTTCAGCTCCCGGTGTACACTTCAGGAGGAGAGAGCCTTCGCTTTAGGTGTGGACAGAGGCGAGCTTCCAGTGAAATACCTGGGGTTCCCGCTGACGGTCAACTATGCCCGAGAGCAGGATTGTCACAGCTTGGTGGACTTTGCTCAGAGGAGAGTGGAGGGCTGGCAAGCGGCGGGGCTTTCATTTGGGGGACGGATTGAGTTGGTGCGGTCGGTCATTGCTGGCATCACTATGTTCTGGCTCCAGTCTATCCAGATCCCCACAGCTACTATTCGGAAGGTGGAGGCTATTTGTGCTAACTTCATCTGGAGGGGAGGGATACATGCGATATCCTGGGATCAGTTATGTCGGCCTCGGGAGAAAGTTGGAGTTGGGTTGAGGCATCTTCATGCGGTTAGGAAGGCAGCTTGTGTGAAGATGGCCTGAAAATTCATCAAAGGGGGGTCGTTCTGGGCGGACTGGATGGCTAGCAGATACTTACGGAGGACCAACTTCTGGGCCTGCAGGATAGACAACAATTTCTCGGTCATATTTAAGGCCATCCTGAGATGTAGACCGGTGCTCCAGACCGCTATCTGCAGGCGCATGAAGGATGGGATGACTACCGACCTTTGGCTAGACCCTTGGTTGGGTTCCAGATCCCTGCTCAAGATATTGGGAGGGCAGCTGGACAGGGAAGTGGGAAGGGGGCTCACATGCAGCCGGATCATTAGAGACGGAGTTGGAGGCCAGAGGGATACCCATTCACTGCCCAGCTTGCAGCAGGGATACACCTTATTACCATTGACGCTAGCCAGACGGAGGATACATGGAGCTGGGCCGGCCCAGGTACGGGGGGCGGGTTAGGTCTATTCTGCTTTCGTAGCTGCTATGATTTGGTTCGGACGCACCACGACCAGGCTGAGGAGGTGGACTTCATCTGGGACAAGGACGTTGCACGGAAAATGCAACTATGTGCTTATCGCCTTCTCCGGGGTAGATTGATGACGAGAGACAGACTCCTCCGGTTTGGGATGCAGATCCCGGATGCCAAATGTGTGCTATGTAATGATGAAGATGAATCTATGGGACATCTCTTCTTTGATTGTCCGGTGACCTGGCACATTTGGACTGAGCAGTGTGCACAGCTGAGAGGAGTGGGGATGGACCGGGACATTCGGAGCATTCTCAGCTGGATCCGAGATCACAGAGGACGGGATCCGGGGTGGGCTAGAAGAGCCAGAGTTCGTCTTGCTGCGTCTGTCTGGCACATCTGGAAGGAGCGGAACAGACGTATCTTTGAGGGCATGACTACCCCCCTATTGGAATTCTACATAATATAGAATTCGATGTATCTGTAATGGCCCCATAATAGTTTTATTGGGGCATGAAAAGTTGTGATGTTGTACTTTAATACCTTTTTTCGCTATATGCGAGGAATAAATTCACCCTTATTCCAAAAAAATATATATATATATATATATATATATTAGAAAAAGACTATGGGAATAGCATTCTTTTGCACCCTTTGGCTTTGTTGAGAAGTTTGCTCAACTTAATGGACTTCATTCAATAAAGTGTTGGATAGTAAATAGGCAAGGGTGTGCTCTCCTTATGTTTTCTCAATGTAGGACTAAAACTTAGGACAAAAATAAAAGGCTCTAAATTTACAAGAAACAAGAACTATCTTCCATACTCTCTCCCGCAAGCTGGAGCGTGTAGATGTCGAGAGCTCTAAAGCTTGGACAAAAAGTGAAGTGGACGAGACAGTGCCTTAGTGAGGTTGTCGACGATCAGTAGCAGGAACATGCTGGAGCTAAATCCGACGAAGTTTGACCTTCTCCCGAATGAAGTGACAATCAACCTCAATATACTTATGTGTGCTCATAGAACACTGAATTTTCAGCAATAGGAGTAGTTGTCTGGTTACCATAGTAAACAACCGCAATAGAATGAGCAACACCAAGATCTGTAACCAAACTTTTCAATTATGTTAGCACAAAAATTACATGGGCTATCAAAAGATACTCAACTTCGATAGAAGAAGGGACAACAATAGTATGTTTCTTGCTCCGCCAAAAGGTTGCAACCAAAAAACAAAGAACAGTAAGTCAACCATAGAACGACGGTCATCTATTGAACCCATTTAATCAGCATAAGCGATCAAGAAGGATGATAGATGAGTCCCTGGCAAGGAGATTTTTCAGGTAGCGAATAATATGCTCAAACACCCTAGGATAATGCATGTAGTAGCTCATAGTACTCACACCAAAGAAAATGTATGGACGAGTGATCAAAATTATTGACTTCTTAACAAGATGTCGATAGTAATCAGGATTTAGTAAAGCAAGCCGGATACAGAACCAAGAGAAGAGAGCTTCAGATTCACATCCATAGGAGAATCAATTGGCTTTTACCCCAAATAGTCAGTATCATATAGAAGATTCATACAATACTTTCGCAGAGATAAGGGAATCATCTCGTCAAGCAACCTCGATCCCCAAAAAATAATAAAGATCCAAATCTTTGGTATGAAAGTAAGAGGATAACTACTCTTTGTTCATAGGATTCCTTGCAATATCATCACTAGTATAATAATATCATCAATATAAACCAAGAAAATTAGATGGGAAGAAACAAAGTTAGAAATATGATGAAAGTATATATACATTGATTCTTGAGAAATATGAAGATCATTCATAGCAAGTAAATTATCACTAGGGGCAGGCGGTCGTGTAGTATCTTGGTGAGACATCTATTTACAAATACTAATAGATGGTAATATATGGTAGTGGTGAGATGGAGGTAGTAGGTAGTGGTGGTATAGATGGGCCAACAACATGAATATATAGACGTGGAAGCTCTTGCAGCAGTGGTGGAAGAAAGGTTGATCCTCATGAAAAGTGACAGCAGTCGAAGTAATAAGTTTTTGATCCGATTAAGAATAGCAAACATACCCCTTCTGAACATGAGAATAGCCAATAAAGAAATGTTTGGCCATAGAGGGAGACAATTTATCAATCGTCAAATCAAGATGATGAACAAAGTAAGTACGTCCAAAAAACATGAGGAATCATCCAAAATTGTTGCGAGGAAGGAAAGAGAATAGAGCAAGGAGATTTATAGTTGAAAATTGTGGAGGGTATATGGTTAACCAGGTAACAAGCATTGGTAACGGCACTTCCAATAGGTTTTAGGGTGACGGCTAGGGTTAGGGGAAATATAGGGTTTGCGTTTTAAGAAAGAAATAAGGATGTTGGTAAAACTAAAAGAGCTAACTATGAACACTCCCAAATGCATGTTGTATCAGTGTTGTGTCGGACACAAGTCTCGAACACACATGGACACTCAAAACTATACTAGGACACACCAAAATAGACGTCGCATCCATGTTGTGTCGAATATGTGTCCGCGCAACATAGTAGAAGAGCTATTCCAAAGGAAGAACTTGTTCGGATACCATGTTAAAAATTTGGTTCAACGTAATGGACTTATTTCAGTAAAATTGTAAAGAATACATGTTTGTAGACAATGACGTCCTCCCTTTATGTTTTTCCAATGTGATACTAAAACTAAAAAGACTCTAGACCATACAAGAAACAAAAACTATCCATCTCCTACAGGCTTAATATGTCATAGATGAATGAAGTTCCCTAGAGCGGGTGCAAGACGCACTTGAGACGCAAGGGTCCTTCAATAGCCAGGGCACGGGCTTCAACGAAGCAAGGGACATATTGTCACAAAATTGCATAAATAATAGTCTCACAAAATTGCATATATATATATATATATATATATATATATATATATATATATATATATATATATTCGTGCAAGACGCACTTGAGACGCAAGGGTCCTTCAATAGCCAGGGCACGGGCTTCAACGAAGCAAGGGACATATTGTCACAAAATTGCATAAATAATAGTCTCACAAAATTGCATATATATATATATATATATATATATATATAATATATATATATATATATATATATATATATATATATATATATATATATATATATATATTTATATTTATATTTATATATATATATATATATATATATATATATATAAACAAACTCATAATTCCATTTCTACAATGGACTTATTAGTACCAGGAAAAATATATAAAAAAAATTCTTACATCAGAAACAAACAATAGATGAAAGAAAAAGAAATAAACAAAAAAAGCAAAAAAAAGAAGAAGAAGCAAAAAGTAGTTACTTCTTCGGAGTTACCAGCACAGTAAATATATATGTTATTCAATATGCTTGTTAATGCAGCACTAATAAGTACATTTCAATATATTTACTTGCAGCAGTAGATGCACATAATAAGTGCTGTTCAATATGCTTGCTAAAAGCATTTATATTTTGCTGGCAGGATGTGGACAGTAGACACAGCAAAGCACAGCCAAAAAAAATTGAAAAAAAAAGACAAAAATCAGCCAAAAAACAAAAAACAAAAGCAGCAAAATAAATTACCTGGAGTGAATCTGGACAGCGTCAGCGGCTGGTGGTGGTCGGCAGTCGTCAAGCAGCTCGAACAGAAGAGAGGAGGCAGGCAGAGAAGAGATCGATTGAAACTGATCAAATCTGGCTAGGGTTACGAATTTCTTTTTAAAATATGGGTCCGGTCGAATCAAAACTGAACGGGTCGGATAAAAAATTCGACTTAGGCTCGGCTTCACTCAGGGGCGCGCCTTGCACCTTGGGCCGAGGCACACGTCTTGTGGGCTTTGGGCGAGCCTGCACTAGGGCTGAGGCAACACACCAGTGTGCGCCTAGAGCCTCAGGCACGCTTATTAAAACCATGCTTACCACCAACTGACCATGTAGGCTTTGTGGCATGGCCCTCTATTTTTATAGCTACCTTGGCTAGAAATATGGCAGCAACATAGAGGGTTGTTGTCATATAAACTCAAGGTCATAAGAACTTTATTAATTCTTTTATTAAACTTCTTTATGCTCCATAGCCAACCCATTTTGATGGGAGAAGGCTTGGATGATTACGATGATCTTGGTTAGAAAAAAATATGTATTAGTTTAAAGTTTCTTTACTTATTTCCTAAAATACTTAACAAACTAGCTTAACTATTCAAAAGTACTAATAAAGTTATATTCATAAATGTTTCTTTATGTTAATAATTTCTAAGCAAACATCTATAGCACGTGCTAGTGTGCTAGATCGTACCTGTGTGTGCAATATCAAATAAATAAAAAACAAATATCCACATACATCATCTGTTAAAATGAATGTGAAACTATTGGTGTTGTAATCTTCTAGACGGTTTTGCAAGTGAAAATATTGCATGTGTAAGTGATGTATCCGCGTAATATATTTTCAAATCAGCTCACTAATAGTAGAAGATCGTTTAACTTGCTACAGAAGATTTGATATTTCTTAGAATGTTTATATGTAATTATCCTTGTCAACTTATTCCAACAAAAAGTATGACCTGTAGTTTCAGGGGCGGCCCGGAGGAGGGGCAGACAGGGCTTGTGCCCCGGGCCCCAAATCCCAAGGGGCCCCAAATTTTTTTAGAAATTAGTAATAATAATAAATAATAAAACATTGTTACTCTGATTTCTTCTTCAAAGTCCAAGGTCCGAAGAAAATCATTATAGCAATTCAGCAAATAGGGCATGACGCATAGAAATTTGATAGTCATCCGACTCTTCAATTTCAAAGAAAGCCACAGCAAAGAATCCTTCACAAGGATTCTGCAATGCAAGACTACGCAAAGAAAGCCACAGCAGCAGACAAGCTTGCGGAACTCTCTCTCTCTCTCTCTCTCTCTCTCTCTCTCTCGGGCCCCTGCTTGAGCCTTGACCCGAAGAGGAGACGAAAAGGTGAGATAGAGGTATCAATGTGAACCTGATATTTTAGCAAGACTTACATTTTGAGAATTGAAACATTTGTAACTTTTGTTCCTCATGCTGTTGGCTTTATTATGTTTTCTGAGTTCCCTCTGTCGGTGAAGATTGAGGACAATCCTCTTTGTCCCCCCCCCCCCAATCTTTTCAATGAGGTGTGTAGTTTATTTTTCGAAAGTTTCAAGTTATATTTACATAGAATTTACTTTGCACAGACACAAGCACAGACTTGGAATTTTGCATCTTTTAAAAATTAGGATACATATTGTTTGTAGTAGATCTTCGGTCTTCCTTCGTAATATCTCTATTTATGCACGTTTTCATAGTAACTAAATTTCAATCAGCTTATGTAGTATATATGGCTCACTACATGTTGTGAGTTATAATTGATCCCACGTTGGTGTTGAATACTGATAGCCGATGGTGATGAGTCTTTTCGTTTATCTTTGCACTTAAGATTTCATACTTAAAATTATACTTTGTTCCTAGTGCTGAATAACTTTTCGTAAATCTTTGCACTTAAGATTTCACAATGATTTCATTTTCAAACTGAAATATTTTGTCACTTTTGTTTCTCTTGTAACTTTTGTTCCTTCTGATTTTGGTTTTTTTTTTATGTTTCTTGAGTTTCTCTGTTGTTGATAAATTAAGCAAACAAGTCCATATATCTCAATCTTAGTACTGAAAAAACATAAACAAGAAATGTTAAATAACATATTGCATCCGATTTTTTTTAAACTACGAATATTGCCATTTGCCAAGATATATTCCTGATGCAAAATTTAAGGTTAGCTGGTATGTATCAGGCCCTAGTCTAAAAGAGTTCACTTTAGTTTATGTATCATGCAAAAAAAATTGATACTTTATTTCCAATATATTTTGTAAAGAGGGGCATTATTTTGTATTTTGTCCTGGGCATCAAAATGTTCCGGGCCGGCCCTGTGTAGTTTCCTGCTATTGACTACTTGTTATAGTTTAGGAGGTGCAGAAAAAACTTCCAGTCTATATGTAACAAATTTGTTCCTGAATTGCATAAGAGAGAATAAAACATTGAATCTCAGAAAAAATGTAATAGTCAAACTGAAAGAGACAGAGACTCAAGCAACCAACCTACTAAGCTATAGTCACGAAGAGTATATCTAAAAGTATGTCATACTAAATATGGAAGATGCCTACCTCAGTTGATTTCCACTTTGGATTCCATTTGAAGGCATTCTGTTGATAGAGCCAAACAACGAAATGATATCAGCACTAATTGGTCTCGTAAACAAACTAAAAGTATGTGGAATCAATTACGCGTGACATGGAATTATTCATTCTTTATCCAGTACATGAACAAGCTTAAAGTGCTGATCTATGCTGTACAGAAGCTTCTCATAGATTCCAAAGCAATTATTTTCTAAAATGCATATAGAGGGATATTTAGAAAATAAAACCATCTTGAACAAAAGGTGCAATCGGATAACAAAGATTTCAAGTGTTGGCGTCTAAGGGAAAAAGAAATTGACACTTGTATTTCTAACATTTGACTGTCAACAAAAGAAGTAAACAGAAACAAATAGATGATCTGATCTAACCACTAATATTATACTGTAATACAAAAACAATATGATTACAACAAGGAATCTCAGAACTAATAGATATTTCAACTCAAAGGAACATGTAAAGATGCCACAGCTCATATTATGCACACTTTAAATTTAAAAAATATATCAACCAAAATCAAGTATTCCAGAGTACTTGATCTATGCTTCAAAAGAGCTGACCTTCAGCCTTCACTACTTACACATGGAACTAAATGAACTTACGGAAGTAGAATGAGTTCATGGAACATTCGATCCATCAATGTTTCAAAACTGTGGGGCATGGTTTTACACAAGTAGTTATTAACAGCATTCTAAATGACCCACCATGCACTCAATTGATATTATTAACCTTTTCCAAAGACGTTTTTGTATATCACCATACAAAAACCCTAATTGAATGGGAGTGCTTCAGTACTAGAGGAAATAAATAGAAGCTACTCCACAAGTAATGAAAATTTAGTGTCACCTTCATGCCAGTAAAGTTTTAGGTATGAAACCCATGTGGAATACGTATATCGTTGAATCAGTAAATTAAATTTACACCAAAGTCCATCCATCCGAACACATCGCAGTCAAAGCTGTGCTAATCGGAAGGACATTTGGCACCTATATGCAAGCATGTCAACGATCATCAATGCTAGCATAGATCTGGTGCAATAAATTAGGACATAAAATATCCTACAAGTAAATTTTCATTTATTGCAATGCAAACAACCACATTCAAATTGAATATCAAAAATTATGCAGTAATACAAAGTAAAAGAACAACTGAAATTCAAAGAGACTCACGCTTGAGACGGTAAATTACTAGTTGCTTTAGATGTGTTTGACCATGGAGGTGGTTCAGTTGCCGTCTTAGCTTTGTACAGAAAAGGATTCTCTCGCGGTACATTTGTAGAAAAAATTTGTTTTCTGCTCTCATGAGCCTTGAGGTTCTGCAGTCAGGTCATAAAAATCTTTTAGAAAACAACAAGGGAGATGTCTAAAACAGAAAGATATAGCAATTCGGTGGTCCTAACCTCTGTCCTCGTCGTAAGCACGTCCTTGAAGTGCTTGGTAGTTCCCATTAACTTGTTCTTCAAATCATCACAAATAGTAGTTGCATGGACCATACTATCATTAGAATAGTTTCCATTTCCTACTTCAGTGTTTTGAAGGAGTTGTAAATCTGAAACTGCTATGTTAAGAGTTGTAATGTCGTTCTTAATCAAAGCGGTAAGTTCCCCTATTTCCAGGACAGGATCATCGAACATGGATGACCTTTTTGCCACTGCAGATATGATCAAATACATAATTATTAACAGCACCTGTTTTTTAAATCTCGCTCACATAAATTGCTAACCTAAAGTAAAGAGCTAGAATGTATTTAGATGCAAATGACATTGTACATCAATACCAAATAGAGAACCATGCAGCAAACATTGACATAAAAGTGGCCATGTGACACACTAAGGTATGCAATACATTAGTACATTATTAAGGATCATGTAATAAGCACTCATGCTAAGTTCCTACCTAAGAATCTAACTAGGAGGCACTCGACAATGACAGACCCCCCCCCCCCCCTACCCCCACCAAATGAGTGGGCTTCGTGTCCTGTTGGTCAGAGTCAGCCCTAAAAGGAAAGGAAAAAAATCTACAAACCATAACTCAAGCGGGAAAAAGGGAAACTTGGATAGCAGGAAAGATCTAACAAATGAAGAATTAAACGGTATGAAGCCGAAGAATATGAACAAGTCGCAAATAATAAGGAAAACCGATAGGGGCCGTGATGAAGATAATAAAGGAACAAGCGGCTTGCAAATTACAAATATAGTGAGTGCAATATGAAGGATTTCAAAGATAACAAAGGAGGGTGACATGAGCGCGTTGTCACATGGTATGAACGCTCAGCAAATGAGCAAGGCCCTTCCACCCCAGATGCTGAGGCAGTTTAGCAGGATGAGTGGTCTTTAGAATCTCATGAAGCAGATGGACAGAAACAAAGGCTAAATGAGAGAATCTCAATTCCAACCTTCCGCACCAGCAGTCCCATTTTTCCAAAGGTACTCTGTTCAAAAAATACACATGAAGGCAATAATGTCTGAAATTTGTAACAAACAACGCCATGATCTTAACAAACATAAAAATTCTACAAACACTAATCTACAGGAACTTAGGTGTAACACTTTGGTCCTGTATAGGGAAATAGCTAAAAGTCTTGGATAATTAAAGGGATTTATGCTCATACAAGAATACATGGTCCAGAATAAGACGGTACTATTAGATTTTTTTCACTTCTGTTGGTGCATTTTTCAGTAGTTTAACACCAATATGTATATATTGTGTTGGTGCGTTTCATCACAAGGCCCTCTCTTATCACTGAATTTGGCACCAATTTAGAGACCCGACGTAAGGTTGACAATCAGTCATACAAACTTAGTCCATCCTATGGTGAAGCATTCTTGTGCTCCATAATCAGCCCTATTCTGATGGGGAGAAGGCTTAATGCTGATGGTTGCAGTGGATGGGAAGGGTTTCTCTCGCTTTCATCTAAAGAGTTGTTAGTAATCATTTCCGTTTAGAAGTTGTTAATGGTACCCATCCACGTCCCATCAACTGCTAAGACTACTCCAAGTTCACTGCATGCATACCATGTAAACTAGCATATTATGTACTCTAATGTGTATCACATTCTGCAATGTGCCACGAATCCAGTAACCTTGGTATGGACCAATCTTATGTAGGGCCTAAAAACATAACTGATCACCTATGGAACCCGATAAACATTCACGCGAGTCCACAATATAGGAAGACTAGTAAAACAAAAAGGGTGTCCAAATGTCGAGGATCCACAAATGCAGGGTTTGGGAAGGGTGAGGGCATCTGTAGTCTTATCCTCTATGAAGAGGTTGTATCAACGTGAATGCATATCTTCCGTGTGTGAAGGAGCGTCATTTATTCGGCATCATCAAGCCTTCTCCCGTCAAAATAAGAGAATCTATGGAGCATAAAAAACCTTCATAAAAGAATTGACACACAAAAAAAATATGACCAGCTATCTACCTGATGTCGACCCTCCATGATGGCGTAGTTCCTAGATAAGGTAGCTATGAGCATGAGGGGGGTATGCTATTCTATCCAAATGGCCAGTTGGCATGTAAGTAAACCTACATTTTGGTTATGCACTTTAAGCTCGTGCAATACAGAAGCATGAGTGCTTTATATAACATGTTCATTCAGTACGTATGCGCATCAGTCCCTTATGACTGTTGTTCATAAGTCAAAGTCACACGGCACCAACCTCTCCACTGACAATACATATTGTTATATTTTTTGTTTTTTTTGCTTTTTTAGACTGGTATGTGGTTAGTTGCACGAAAGTGAATAATTTCAGACATTAGGCCAGTAACTATAATATGGTACCTAGTTATGTGCATTTTACATTAGAACAAAACTAGTTTTGCAAGTGAGAACCAAATAATCTTAATTTATAAGAATTATGGGGGAAAGTCACCTTCTTCCTCAAATAAGATTATAAAGTATTCCTTGTTATATTTATCATACTTTTTGACATTTCCTCTTTGAAGATATATGGTCGTCGCTTTGCCACAAAATGAGTAACCCTGTGGTGGCGTTTGGATAAAGGTTTTGTATTTCTAGGAATCCACTTCACATTCCTTTTCCATGGGAATGAAATTTAACATTCTCATACCCATGTTTGGTTAGGTTACTAACATATAGTCCGAACAATTCAATTTTTCCATTGCCATGTTTGATTCAGACATGAAAAGAAATCTTAATTTGTTTATTTTTCATAAATACCCTTTCATTAATTTCATGATGCTAATATTTCATAAATTCAATTGGTGTCATTGAGGGTATTATCGTTCAAAAAATTGTAATTAATGTACCCAACAAACATTCCCAGGAAAGCAAAAAATATTTCCAAGGAGAGCCTTGGGTTTTACTTTCCTAAATTTGTGGAAAACTAAAGCCCCCCATATTCCTTTCCAATTTCCAATTCCGGACTCACCAAAAATAGATAAGGAATCCAAAACTCATTCCCAAGTCTCTAAAACTTGAACCAAACAACCCCTGAATGAGAGACTTACCAAACATATGTAAGGAATCTAAAACTCATTCCCAAGTCTCTAAAACTTGAACCAAACAACCCCTGAATGAAAACTTGGTACATCTAACAAAGAGCTTTTGTGAGAGCCCATGAAATTTACTTTGATGTGCTGTAATTAAGCTAAAGACTGAAGAGTTGAAGTTGAGAAGAATAAGTGGAATGCTTTTTGTTTAAAGATCAAATATTTCATCGTCACAAACTAATATCATCTCTTGTTATAAGCATTACTGAGAATGAACCTTAATTACATCATTGTGCTTCCACCAAATGATACAAACTTGTGCCCTTCCTCTCATACTCATTTACTTAAAAACAACAAAGGTCCTAACCCTTAAATTATATCAAGAACATAATTTCCCCTCATTGTCATATTGCTGATATTTTGGCCATCTACTTTATTCTGTAGGAGATTATAGCCATGAATAACATGATTCGACGCCTTACAAGTCCTGTAGCAAAGTCGTCCATATGCAATCATTGTTTGGGACCCAATAGTGAGACAACTTCATAATGTTTTGTGAAGGTTGTTGATCAACATGAAATACGGGATTGTCATTCCTTTCACTCTTTGGCTTAATGTTTCACAGAGATTAGTTCATGCCTACATAAAATTGTATCATCTGACCTCTTCGTCGGGACATTTTATAGTCTAGGAACACTAGGAGGGAGCGTAAAGAGCAACATATCAAAAAGGTAGGTATTCGTAGGTTTTATGGCATGGCCCCCTCGCTCATAGCTACTCGGCTAGGAATTTGTGACCAAGAAAGGGTCGGTGTCAGGCCGACACTTGGTCAGAAAAGCTTTGTCAAAACCCTTATGGAGATCTCCTATGCTCCATAAATTGGAGAAAGCTTGGATGATGATGCCGATCAAAGGGAGATAGCACAAAAGATGCTTTCAGATTAAGGATAAGATTTGGCGAAGAAGGCATGAAACCAACTCAAGAAGATGACACCAACAGACTCCAATAGGGAACTTTTAGGAGTTAAATTTTGAGAATTATACATTGCATATGCTCGACAAAATAAACAACTCAAAGGAGAACGTTGCAAATTGTGTTGCACGGGCACGAGTACAGCATGACACCTATGTGCATGATCTATATTTGGCGTGTCCTATTGTATTCTGAACTGTTTGTTGCCTGTCCGCTGTGTGTCTGACACCACGCGGCACATATATGGCACCGATATTTGGGATAAGCTACACGAATACTGTTTATTCCCTTCCCTTCAGTTCAGATCAAATAACAGGAATAAAATTTGAAATTTATTTGTAATAGCTACTTACTATCCTTCATCTTCGAATTTCCCAAAAAAGTAAAACATATAAAGGCCTCAAAATATCCATTAAATGTATAATTTTTCCGTTCACTTCATCGAATTCGTAGATTAGTAAGTAACAATTTTAGGTTCGAGGAGCGGAATTAGGGTTTATTACGTTTGGCGAGCCTGGCGATCTTCTCTGAAGTTTCGTGGATGGCCAGCCCGATGCTCGAAGCCTTCCGGTTGAATTCAGATCGGGAAGCGGCGGCGTCGCCGGCGGAGGCGAGGATCGCCGGGGATCCGGCCTCCGATGATGTGGCGGCGGAGAATCCATCGGATTTCTTCAACCTCTCGGAGAGGGATCGGAACTCCGAAGTTCGATCCCGGTAGCAGGAAACCGAAGATGACACCATTGGAGAGAGGGAACGCGTTCAACTTTCTTGGTTTTCTTTTGGGTGGAGTAAAACTGAGGAAAAGGGCCTTTAGGTACCTCAGGCCTGGCCCATTTCGTTTCACATTCTCTAGATCTGTTTAAACGTTGCGTATTGTCGAAGTAGTGAGCCGCATGCATATCCCGTCTCTGGTAGGGGTGAGCATTATTTGGTTTTAGACCGAAAATTATGGAATCGATCCATATAAGAGATTCGGTTCAGTTTGAAGAAAAAAAATCGATTTGATTTCGATTTTAAAAATACTAAAAAAAATTCGATTTTGGATTTGGGTTTCGATCCAAAACAGACAACCGAATAAAACTTGTACAATTATATAAATACCCTCAATTCTATACATATGTTGTAATTAAAATATGTATATTTTGAAAGCAACAAATTCTATTTATGTATTTTGAAATAAAAATCGTTAATTTAACAAGTAGTCTAACTTTGGACGCAAATACAACAAATATGTGTATAAAAATTATAATTTTTATATCATTTAACCAGGATTTCAACTTTGACCATATCTATTATACAATAGAATTAGTCCAACCCAACAAATCGAATCATTATTCGGTTTGCTTCGGTTTCGATTTTGACTAATTTCGGTTCGGTTTTGAAATTTTTTGAATTTTAGTTTATTCGGTTTTGACTATTTCAGTTCGGTTGAAACCGAATAAACCGAACGCTCACCCTTAGTCTCTAGTTCAAACGAACCTAACTAAAAACTTGTAATAAACACTACTTCCAACAGGTTCTTACAACTAAAAACTTCCAATAAGGATCTCAAGTGATAAACACTTGATTGCACAAACAAAATTTATGTCGAAAAAACTCAACTACACTCTACATTGATGGGATTTGGAGGTTGCGGTGGAAGGCATCAACCACCATTTTTATAAAGAAAACACTAACAACAATTTGATGCACAATATCAAGCAAAGATTAAACGTGATATATGGTCATTATGATCGTCTAGACAAGTCCCAACATTTTATTACATAAAAATATTGTAAATACAATAATGTAGGCTCTATTTTCTCAAGAGTTTATCGCTCACACTTCCTAAGAGAAAGATATAATAATTAAATCACTCAAATAACCCAACCTTTTACAAGATAATCTCACCCAATAATGGTTGTCCATCGTCCGACGGTGACGATATTGACCAGACGAAGTAGATGTCGCAGCTTTAGAACACATTCCTCCTTCTTGAAGTACAATAACCTAAGAGACATATCTCCCTTAAAAACCTCTATGATAGCATACTTAAGAATCTCCATTAGCCTCCTCTTTATAGGTAGCTAAGAAATCCTAACCAACACTAGGAAACCTTGACTTAGCCCCTAAATTAGTCCAACAGATATGGACCTCTACAAATCCATCAGAATGCTCAAAATCCTGCACAAAATCGCCTTAACCAGAATTCTAGTTTTCTTTAACGAAATTTCATTTTTTTTTTGTTCACTTTGCTCCCGAGTTTCTGGTAGAACTCTGGTCGCTATTGTTTATCCAGACTAAAATTATGACAAGATTTCGATCCTACAAGTTTGGTCTTTTTCGACCATGTCGACTCTATGATGCTCCTCCGTTGATTTTACTATCGCTCTAGACTTTCATCCACCTCGAATCAGGCTGGATTTCCAACATACTCCCCTCTAATCTAATAAAAGGGTGTTGGCTCCCATTCATCCTTAATAGGACTCCATGTCTATCGTCCCGCGATAGAGTTCCTACTCATTGTCGTCGTCTCCCAAGGCTGCTCCACATCGTTTGTCGTATCTAGCTGGTTGACCACCATGTCGACCTTAACTATCATGCGTAGAATCTCCCAAATCAATGAGATCTCCCAGATAACAATAACTTGACCATGACCAAGGTCCCTGGACACTAGCCTCAATACGAGCCTCAGTTACATACTCCAGACTTTCGTCTTCCACCGAAACGTGCTTCTGTTACGAATAACTTTCTCTCATTGTTCTGGCTTGGCCAAGAGAACGGTTAGGTTCCATGGGTTCAAGCTTCCGAACATGTTTACCATAGTGCTCGTAATGATAGCTCCCAATATATCCGCATCCTCGACTAGAGTAAGTCCATGCGTGATGTACGTTGTCAAAGGTCTAAGGATCCACCTAAACCATGCAATTAAAAAATATATATCCCTCGTCTCTAAAATCATTTGCACCCCACGATCTCCATTGCCATTCATGCTATTGAAATTGTAGCAGCTCCAATAAGTTTCAACACCTCTTATGGCATCTAACACTGTCATACCCCTATTATTTTAAAATATGTATATAATTGTATTCGGTATTTTAGTGATTTTAAAATTTTGTAATTGTTTAAATTTTATTAGTGTTTTCTGGACTTGGGTTAGCCTTGATTGTTGGGGACTGACTCTTGAATCGATTGCTATTATTCTATAATTTTATTGGGGTAAATTGTTCCCATTATTATTATTATTATTATTATTATTATTATTATTATTATTATTATTATTATTATTATTATTATTATAGTAACCTAATCTACCCCTTTCCTTTACCTAACCCTAACCCCAGCCCATACTCTCCTTTACTTTCTTACTCTCTCTTTCCCTCAACCTCGCTAGTCGCACCCCTCCCCTTTCTCTCTGTTCACTAATCTCTCTCTCTCTCTCGCACCCTCTGGAGAACCCCTCCCCCCTCAGCTCACTCTTCCTCTCAGCCCCCTCTCTTATCCTCACAGCAGCCCCCCAAAATTCCTCACTCTCTCCCTCTCCTTCGTTCTCATCCTCTCCCTCTGGCCCCTGACGACCGACGCCACCGCCAGCGCCACCGTCTCCACCACTTCCACGACCATCACCATCATCATCATCGTCATCTCTCTCCACCACCACTTCGTCACCAGTGCCGCCGCCCCCATCACCGTCGTCAGCGTCTCCATCTTCTTCCCCGGCCACTAACGCAGCGCCGCTGCTGCTGCCGGCCTCCTCTGTAACCACCGCCAACTCCTCCGCCCCTCTCTCACCTCTTCTCTCCGACGAACAGCTGCCGTGCACGGGGACAGCACTGCCTCGAGCGACGGTACGCCCATGGGCCCCGTGCTGCTCGAGCAGTGAGCCGACCTCGGGCAGCATGCTCCCCGTACCGCGTGCTTCGGTGCACGTGCAGTCTCGAGCAGTACGCTACTCGGTCTGTGTGATGCCTCGGTCTATGCGTCCCATTCTTCGTGCACATCAGTGTGCGTGTTAGCCTCGGGACGCGTGCTGTCTTGACTTTCGCGTAGCCTTGATTTGTGCGCTGCCTTGGGCAGCAGGACGCTTCGAGCCCCGTGCTGCCTCGGGCACCGTGCCACCTTGAGTTGCGTATTGCCTCAGTTTTTGTGCCTCGATCTTTGTACATATCTCCATTTTTGTGTTGCTCCGATTTGCGTGTACGTACTGATCTGCGTGCTGCCTCGATTTACGTTCTACCTTGGGCTCCGCACCGCATCGATTTGTGTGCATACGTCGACTTGTGTGCCGTAGTGAATTACGTGCTTCCTTGAGTCTCGTACCGTCTCGATTTATGTGTACGCACCACTTTGCATGCCGTATTGATTTACGCGTCATATTATATTTTGTATCATATAGATGTACGTGCACGTCTCGGTTTGCGTGCCCGTATCGATCTACATGTACGTCTCGATTTACGTGCACGTTATGTCTCTCGTTTGTCTCGATCTTCGTGTCATCTCGATTCTCATGTGCATCTAAATATATATGCACGTCTCGGTTTGCATGTCGTATCGATCCGCGTGCATCGGTTTTCGTGCCATATCTCTGTACTACTTGCGGGACCTACACGGTATAGCCTCCTGCCATCTTTCATAATTTTTGTCATTATTTTATTATTTAATTCTAATGATTGTTTATTGTGTGTTATGAGTGTAATGCCCCGCTCCGCACGGTGCATTATGCTGAGTCGTTGACTCGAAGAGTTGCGTTGACCCGATAATGTATCGATGCAAAACGATACGAGAGTTAAGTTGTCCCGAGCAATGCATCAAACTAAGTTGATGCGAAGAGTTGCCTTGCCCCGAAAGAATGCATCGAGTTAAATCGATGTGAAGCGTCGCGTTGCCCCGAAGGATGAGTGCGTTGAATCGGCTCGAAGATTCTAAGAAATCGAATCGACCAAGACGCAAGTCCAAATTGATGCAAGTATTGATTTTAGTTGGTTTCGTATGCAGGTTATACTTTGACGGGAAAATATTAGAGGTCGATATTTTGCAATATTTAGTAAGGGGTCCGCGAAATCAAATCGTCGCCTTGCGACGGCCTAAGACTTGGGCATGCTAAGGCGAATTGGGCGTATAACTCAACGAAGCACGAAGTGCTCGAATGGCTAAGTCAGGAGAGTGGCCGTACAACAAAGTTAGGGAATCGAGCCGCATCGGCTCGGCGAAACGACGAAGGCGTATCGACTCAAGGTGGGAGGATTGACTTCTTTTTACTCCTTCATTCGATAAGTCAAATATATCATTGTATGCTAAGTTAGCCTATCGACGCCACGGGCGTGGTTCGATCGGGATAAATTATAGTGTGTGTCGAACACTAAGTTAGAACAATTGAAATGATACGTGCATCCTATGCACGAGTCGCTATGGGACATTGGATATCGCAAAGGCGAGCGCCTCGGTGCGCAAGCCGTAAGAACATGGGATAACTGTACTCGGCGAGTGCCTTACTGCATGAACCATACCGTGCCTTTGCTGCACGAGTTAGAATGGCTAGAACATTGAAAGACAATAGGCGAGCGCCCTAGCGCGCAAGCCCCGAACATTGAATGCTAAGTTATAGAACAGAAAGATACGGTCAAAACGTGCCTACATGCACGGGATAATAAAAGATGGCTTCATTGCGAGAGAATACAGTTGTGGCATGAATATGGCGGAACTGTCGGATATGACATGGTGCCTCGAAAGGTGTTCGAGACCTTCGGGTCGTTCGGTTGAAGAGCATACAGTTGAGGCACGATACCATTGAACCATTGAAACGAAGTATAAAACGTAAGAACACAGAAAGTTAACGGAAGAGACGCGAGATGATAAAGTCTGAGTCTTGGACTCAAGGCTATGCTTGGTTGTTTGAATGATAGTGCGTTGCATGGTCGAATGGAATGGGCTTGAGATTAATCGTGATAATAGCCCGTACACGGGTGTTTCCCTCCGAACGGGCGCGTCGGGGCACCGGGACCGTTCGGCCTAGGAGGGATGTTAATCTTTGATAGGCGCACATCTGCGAATGTCCGATTAGCACTCGATCGTAAATGTGAGAAGCCGCAAATGATGGTAGGCACGCGGTAAGTTTCGGTTGTTGGGATTGCAACCCAACCCGTGAAACGCCGAACTACCCAAATTCGAGAGAGAAAAGAATGAGAGAAAAGAAAGTAAGGAAAGATAAAAGAGAAACTCCTTTAGCCCATTCCGGCGCGGATACGCCCACGACCTTCATATAGTTAAGGAACGATGGGTTGAAAGTGTAGGTGCAGATGCGTCCCGCATAGAAATCCTGCTTAGAGATGCACATATAACATGACAGGGAAGGAATGCGGCGTATTCACCTTGCGTCAGTGCAAGGGACGCAAGGGCGAGTGCGTCGACTTGGTAAGTCGCACCACGAATCAAACACGAGATTGCTTGCTTGCTTGTACATTCAATTCGATAACATGATGCTATGATAACATGCTTTACGCTTTCGAATATGCCATAAAATTGACCCTAAGGAGAACATAGCAAGATCATAAGCTAAGTTGCATGATTCAACGTAAATATAAAAATGTTGGTTTGGAAAGATGATCTTTGCTTCAGTACATGCGAGGACGAACGTACTGATCCCCCACCAGCTTCATGCAGGGTGCAGGGAATGGATGGCTCGCGGCGAAGCGTTGCTTGAACGTGTTAAGGCTTGGAATGCCGAAGCGCATTGAAGCGTGCGATCGCATTGACGCTCGGACTACGCAGCTGGATTGATGCGGCCGAGATATAGAAGGTATGATGTATAGAATGGTGAAATCCTTTGTGGGCAAGAGAGAACCTGAGTGTTGTAGCCAATCTGGCATGTATTGTTAGGCTATCGAAAGCCATTGTAATCTCAATTTCGAATATCAATAAAGAGAATTATTTCGTATACTCTATTTTCCTTTCGTTGCAAATATCGAATCAAAAGATAACCATTTGAGAACTTGTCATCTTGCCTTGCACGAGCGCAACTCCAGGCTCGTACGGCATCATGCCCCCTGCGAGGACGATGATTCGGGTGATTCCGGGTCGGGGCGTGACAAATTGGTATCAGAGCTCTAGGCTCAATTTCCTCTGGACGCTCGCGTCATTACAATTCTAAAAGTTGCCCACCACCACTTGATATCACTCTTGACTCTACTCGATGCCGCACTGGATGTTCCATACAATAAGTCTAATACAAATCATGAAATTTTACCGCATGTGTTTTGGAAATTTTATGATGTTTGCTAAGGAAAGTCGCGAAGGGTATATTGCATTGAATGCAACGAGCCATGAAAATGTTAGTTGCTACAAGCGCAACAAATTGTGAGATACGATTTGAGACATTGTTGCAATGTAACATATTGAATGGGGAATAAAACGATGCACGAAGTGCAACGAGTTAATGGGAATATGCGTTAAAATGAAAGCGAGAAGTGATAGCCAATACCGAATGTGTTAAAACGGATTGTGCATTGACTTGGAAAGTCGAGAGTAATTCGTTGCACGAGGTGCGGTAAATGTCGGAAATGATCGTTGCACGATGTGCAACGCGTATTGAAAGTAAAATCATTGCACGTAGTGCAACGCATATCAAGTTAATCGTTGCACGGAGTACCAAGGAAATTGGAAATAAATCGTAGCACGATGTGCAATACGTATCGAAAGTAAAATTTGTTGCACGGGGTGCAACGTATATCAAATAAATTGTTGCACGAGATGCAAAGTAAGGAAAGTATTGAAATCGTAAATCGATAGAACGAATCGTTCGGTTGCACACCAAACTTATGTTGGCAAACGAGAACATTGACCGAATCGTGTCGAATTTTGATAGAATCAAAGTTACGGTTGTGATCAAGCACGATCACTGCGAAAATCGTGAGGCGAAAGAGATTGTCGGTTTATACTAAGTATAGTGCGAGGGAAATGGCTTGAATTCCGAGTGGTATATGCCATACCACGTAGGCGATGAATGACTCGATTTCGAGTGGTATATGGTATAACACTCGTGCGATGAATTGCATCGACGCGTTGTGAGAATTGCGGAAGGTTTGTCCGCAACGGACGGGAGAGTACCGAGACTCGATTGAAAATTTGTATGACGGTATGTTGATGCAAGTGATCATCGAAAATCGGTTGGGACGATAAGGCGAGACTCGTATCGATGAACGATACGTCGGACGAAAGTTATAAGTTGGTCGGACGACCGAGACTAGCGAAACGATTATGCCTTGACGCAATAATCGGATCGACGGGAAAGGAATACTCGAGCTTACAAATGAGTCGCACGACTTGCGATCTCGGTATAAATATTGGGCGAGACGAATCGAATCGCACGACTCACGATCTCGATAGAAATGTTAGGCGATGCGAATTGAAATTGAATCGCACGATGTGCGACTTCGGTAAGAAAGTTGGTTGACGTGAGAAATCGTGCCTAAGAAATAGTTGGTTACGTTACGGCAAAACTCATTTGAGTACGACTGAAAAACACGCAAAACTTAGAGGGCGTGATCGTATAACTCGAGGGTTCGATGTTGGATAATCGGTAACTCAGTTCCGCGATCAAAGTATAGCGGGATGCGGCGAATCGGAGAACGAGTGGATGCGTATGGAAAAGTTTGTTTCGAACTTGGATGTATGCGATGCGAGTTAAGTTGACATTGAAACAGATTCGAAGTCAACCCTCTTGCTATCGAAATTGATATGAACTATCAAGATCGATACGCAAGGAAACGTAAGCACGATATAAGAATACAAAATGGAGTGCGCCTTGCGCTATCAAAAATTTTGTAAGTAATGATACAAGAATGAACGAACTTGGTTGATCGTAAATTTTGTGATTAATCAAGACGAGACTATAAGTCATCGACGATTGCTCGATGCGTATAGCATCTCGTGTGTCGACCCGTGAATAAGATAGACTCGAACTTGATGCGAGTAGATGTTTCGTAAATTGCGGAATCATCGACGGTAGTGCATGACTTGACTCGGAGGATAATTGCGCATTAGTTGCGCCGATAGAAACGGTTTTGTCCGAAATTGGGTAGTCGCATAGAATTGTCGGAACGTGATTTGGCTCCGAAATAAGATATAGCATGGTTCGTAGTAAACTGTCCTTCGATGATGATCCACAGTTATCGAGCGTAGCTTCGGGGCAGCTGACCCTAGAAGACTTGACCGCCAAATCAAATTGAATGCTGCAGACCGTAAGATGACCCATGCGTTATCGCATATGAGATTGCACCGATAACAAATATAATACGGTGCATGTTGACGATAAGTCTAGGCGATCGAGAATTGTTGGAAAAGCTTTCGATTGAGAATGATAAGTTAGATTTTGAGTATTCGTCGGATGAATACTTGAATGGTTATGTTGGTCGACGGTCGAACTAGAATTCACCAACGGACTTGGTGATTCGGATAGGCGATTGCGAGAAACGTGCTATGTACGAGAGGGAATGAAAAAGGAATGACTTACGAGTTATGTCGTTAGATTCAGATTCACCTTGCAATTGAGCTTGCGTGAATCAAAATTTACATTCGATGTTGCGAGATGGATAAGTTGGGAATTTGGCTAGTGAATTCCTACTCGTTAGGAAATTGAATGTAAGACGCGTCGTAAAGACCTTCGTGCTAAGGCGATCGTTGCCTTGAGCACCGTCGCCTTGATGTAAACTTTTATATCGGATAGATTGTGGCCTTTGTGCAATGTCAATTTAAAGTTGCGTCGGGAGAAGTTAAGCACGGGGACTATGTAAGTAACCTAACGGGCATAGCCCTGAATGTTGATACAATTGCAAGTCAACAAAGGAAATCGTATCGAGTTAAATTGCATAGCAAGACTTCGGAAATAGTTGGGTGACAATTTCGAACGCAAGGCGTTGCGGAGACTCGTTGTGATTGGATGCGCGATGGCTTGACGCGACGTGTAAGAATTGATAGTCCCGATGAAACATACAAAGTAAGAAATACAATTTTTGAATCGCATCGTGTACCTTGACTTTTGTTGGCGAATCGCGTATGTATCAATATGCATGTGCGCTAGAATTGCGAGAACAAGTGATAGAGCCAAGTTCGATCAAGAATACGAGATGGCAAGTAATAGAGAATGAGAAGTTACATGTTAGCGTTGTTCCGATATCTTCAACTGAGCTTGGCTGAAATTTATATATTGGTGGGACGCCTAAAATATGTGTGTGATTCCAAACTAAGTTGTACGATCCAAACGATAGTGAGACGAGATCGTGGAACGATCTAATGAAACCCTTGGAAATTTAGTACTGGTTTCGGTTCGGGACGAACCTTGTTTTGAGTGGTATATTCTGTAATGCCCCGCTCCGCACGGTGCATTATGCTGAGTCGTTGACTCGAAGAGTTGCGTTGACCCGATAATGTATCGATGCAAAATGATACGAGAGTTAAGTTGTCCCGAGCAATGCATCAAACTAAGTTGATGCGAAGAGTTGCCTTGCCCCGAAAGAATGCATCGAGTTAAATCGATGCGAAGCGCCGCGTTGCCCCGAAGGATGAGTGCGTTGAATCGGCTCGAAGATTCTAAGAAATCGAATCGACCAAGGCGCAAGTCCAAATTGATGCAAGTATTAATTTTAGTTGGTTTCGTATGCAGGCTATACTTTGACGAGAAAATATTAGAGGTCGATCTTTTGCAATATTTAGTAAGGGGTCCGCAAAATCAAATCGTCGCCTTGCGACGGGCTAAGACTTGGGCATGCTAAGGCGAATTGGGCGTATAACTCAACGAAGCACGAAGTGCTCGAATGGCTAAGTCAGGAGAGTGGTCGTGCAACAAAGTTAGGGAATCGAGCCGCATCGGCTCGGCGAAACGACGAAGGCGTATCGACTCAAGGTGGGAGGATTGACTTCTTTTTACTCCTTCATTCGATAAGTCAAATATATCATTGTATGCTAAGTTAGCCTATCGACGCCACGGGCGTGGTCCGATCGGGATAAATTATAGTGTGTGTCGAACACTAAGTTAGAACAATTGAAATGATACGTGCATCCTATGCACGAGTCGCTATGGGACATTGGATATCGCAAAGGCGAGCGCCTCGGTGCGCAAGCCGTAAGAACATGGGATAACTGTACTCGGCGAGTGCCTTAGTGCATGAACCATACCGTGCCTTTGCTGCACGAGTTAGAACGGCTAGAACATTGAAAGACAATAGGCGAGCGCCCTAGCGCGCAAGCCCCGAACATTGAATGCTAAGTTATAGAACAGGAGGATACGGTCAAAACGTGCCTACGTGCGCGGGATAATAAAAGATAGCTTCGTTGCGAGAGAATACAGTTGTGGCATGAATGTGGCAGAACTGTCGGATATGACATGGTGCCTCGAAAGGTGTTCGAGACCTTCGGGTCGTTCGGTTGACGAGCATACAGTTGAGGCACGATGCCATTGAACCATTGAAACGAAGTATGAAACGTAAGAACACAGAAAGTTAACGAAAGAGACGCGAGATGATAAAGTCTGAGTCTTGGACTCAAGGCTATGCTTGGTTGTTTGAAT
Organism: Iris pallida; assembly: GCA_029216955.1. Lineage (NCBI taxonomy): Eukaryota > Viridiplantae > Streptophyta > Magnoliopsida > Asparagales > Iridaceae > Iris > Iris pallida. The sequence continues at coordinate 6,427,234 of JANAVB010040819.1, forward strand.
GATAGTGCGTTGCATGGTCGAATGGGATAGGCTTGAGATTAATCGTGATAATAGCCCGTACACGGGTGTTTCCCTCCGAACGGGCGCGCCGGGGCACCGGGACCGTTCGGCCTATGAGTGATGTTAATCTTTGATAGGCGCACATCTGCGAATGTCCGATTAGCACTCGATCGTAAATGTGAGAAGCCGCAAATGATGGTAGGCACGCGGTAAGTTTCGGTTGTTGGGATTACAACCCAACCCGTGAAACTTCGAACTACCCAAATTCGAGAGAGAAAAGAAGGAGAGAAAAAAAAGTAAGGAAATATAAAAGAAAAACTCCTTTAGCCCATTCCGGCGCGGATACGCCTACGACCTTCATATAGTTAAGGAACGATGGGTTGAAAGTGTAGGCGCAGATGCGTCCCGCATAGAAATCCTGGTTAGAGATACACATATAACATGACAGGGAAGGAATGCGGCGTATTCACCTTGCGTCAGTGCAAGGGACGCAAGGACGAGTGCGTCGACTTGGTAAGTCGCGCCACGAATCAAACACGAGATTGCTTGCTTGCTTGTACATTCAATTCGATAACATGATGCCATGATAACATGCTTTACGCTTTCGAATATGCCATGAAATTGACCCTAAGGAGAACATAGCAAGATCATAAGCTAAGTTGCATAATTCAACGTAAATATAAAAATGTTGGTTTGGAAAGATGATCTTTGCTTCAGTACATGCGAGGACGAACGTACTGATCCCCCACCAGCTTCATGCAGGGTGCAGGGAATGGATGGCTCGTGGCGAAGCGTTGCTTGAACGTGTTAAGGCTTGGAATGCCGAAGCGCATTGAAGCGTGCGATCGCATTGACGCTCGGACTACGCAGCTGGATTGATGCGGCCGAGATATAGAAGGCATGATGTATGGAACGGTAAAATCCTTTGTGGGCAAGAGAGAACCTGAGTGTTGTAGCCAATTTGGCATGTATTGTTAGGCTATCGAAAGCCATTGTAATCTCAATTTCGAATATCAATAAAGAGAATTGTTTCGTATACTCTGTTTTCCTTTCGTTGCAAATATCGAATCAAAAGATAACCATTTGAGAATTTGTCATCTTGCTTTGCACGAGCGCAACTCCAGGCTCGTGCGGCATCACGCCCCCTGCGAGGACGATGATTCGGGTAATTTCGGGTTGGGACGTGACAATGAGGACCTCGATGGACGTGCTAGCTTGGATCATGATCGCCGAAGACTTGCTTACCTAGCCGAGCTCTCTAGGAAGTATTCCTTGCTCATCGACAGCTCTTTCCCTCTTTCCTGGATTTTATTGTATTTAGTTCATTTGTAATTGTAAATGTATAACTTTGAGCAGTGTAGCTTAGTAGTAGAACTGCCATGATGATAACTTAGGATAGCTTGGTTCGATACCGGATTAGGCCGTGTCGGACAACTCGGATGGGCCATCCATACCTTCGAGTACACGAGTACGACTCACGTGCATGGATTGTCCCTATATGTCCCGTGTCCAACTCACGATCGGGTAATGGCTTTGGCTAACTATGTCTGTGACTATGCTTGTGGCTTGGATTCTGACTGTGGGTCCGTGATGCGTCCTACATGGCAGTTTTTGTTGTATGTATTGGCTTGGCGCTCAGTACGCATCGTAGCGCTGCTGGAGGCCGAGACTTAGTGTTTTCGGCTACTGTTTGGTTTCCAATACGCATTGTAGTGCTGCTGGAACCCCGGGACTTAGTGTTCTCGGTTTGTGATTCTGCGACGGGTTACGCCGAGTGGATTTAGCCACAATTCGCTGGGAGCTCCTGTACAAAATACAGAGGAGACTCTGCCAAATTTTTTCCAGAATTCTCGGTCGGGAGTTTGGTTTAAGTATTTAGGCAGAACTGTTCCTTTGGTTTGCTGAACTAGATTCGTGCGAATTTAGTTTGACCTGATTCCAGTACTTGCTAGGTAGACTCATGACTAGATTAGTCGCCTAGCGTCTTGACCAGTCTTGTCCGTCGGATAGCGTAAGGAGCGCGATTCCACTCGGGAGACGGTCTTCAATACTGGTCCTCGTTTGGTTGAAAGGATGTGGATCTGCTCCAGAGCGGTTTATACAATACTTGCCATTTTTCGGCAGCATAATTAATATACTCCTGTCCCCTGACCATTCTTTTCTAGGAGTTATCCTAGTCTAGCCAGCTAGGACTAACAGTTGTCCTATGTATTGGGATTTGTGACTTCTGGATATATCTGAGGATTGGTATCATATGGAGTATGATTCCAGAATATCGATTTGATAGACTCACGTGGATTCTTGGATAGTATTGTTATTTCTTTTGATGAGGTTCTAATTTGATCATGCATGACCATATGGATTCTTGGATTTTGATGATTGAGCGAATGTTTCGTGGAACGAAGAAAATATCGATGATATCATTATATGATTTTTACCCAACTTTTCAAGTGCCCAAAACCTGGTACCTTTGTTGTATCCCGGTAGTTGGTGGAAACTTGTTTGTTGATAGCTTGTGATCATTGATTCAGAGGATTTTTGTAAGCCAGAGGGCCTAGCATTGTTTATAGTGACTAGCTTGGTATTTGGTGATCGTCTTTCCTGACATGATATTTATTCCATCGTAGATGGAAGACTACTGAGAGATTGATCCGGTGGATAGACCGACTTGATGATTAGAGCTGTAGGCTCCCATGTATGCTTGAGATGCTATTCTAGTAGAGATCCCGACCATGTGCATGACCTGATATCCATGCCACGATGTGGGCAGATAATTTCATGTGACTGACAGATTTGTCATTGTTCCTGACATGACTACTTATATTCGTGCTATAAGTCCAGCTTACCCTTTGAGATACTGGCCCTGATTTTGCACTGCGGTGCCCCTTGTCTACTGACACTTTGAGGTGCTACTTCCATGATTATATGGCATTGCGATGCCATCATGTTATTCTAGCTATATGATATGATTACCTGCACGGGTACCCTGGTAGTTGGACTGTATTCTTAGCGTGGTCAGGATTGCTTGCTTGCTTGTTGCATAACACTAAGAATGAATCACAACTAGGACTATAGGTGCCGAAGTTGATTCTTACTTAGCGTTCCCGTACTGAGGTACGACATCTAGGAGGATGATCATGTGACCACGACATGTGATTGCGGATAACTGTATGGATAATCTAGGTAACTTAAATTGGTATAAGCATTGGGAGGGAACGGAATCCCGAGATCGTGCAATACTAGCCTTAATACATATATTTGTCATGATTTGCAGGTTGGCCGTCACGGATGTTGTTATCGTTCGCACTAGTGGATGGCAGTATCCGACTATTATTATGTACTATGTACTTCTCTTGCTCGTACGGTGGCCTTACGAGGGATCGGTGCTTATCTTGTCTTGTTATACTTGGCCCCGCTAGCCCTGCAGGGATGGCACGATCTGAGGATTTCCATACTTGTATTGTTGGGGTAACCCAACCTCCACATAGGAAGCCGTAGGCATTTTGAGTGGCCGCTTATTCTCCTAAATTATTTGGCTTGTTGCTTGCATAGCTGGTTGATATCGAGTTACAGTTGGCGATGCATGCATTATTGGATGTTAGGGAGATTGTGATGATTGTTGGTTATTTAGCTACATTAGTTGTGGATTGTTATCGTGCGTTGGTACCATACGATTCTTACCCTCAATTACTGTTCGTATATGTTCTGCCTTACATTTTATTCTGTTGGCTTTTCTTCGTCCGTCCTTGAGCCGTCCTTTCTGGTACTTGCTACGGTTGACCTGACCAACTCTGGATTGTTCCTAGATTGCCTATGGCTGACCCGGTGGATCTTCTAGACTTGACTTGGAGGATGTGCTTCAGTTCCAGACCATGCTAGGAACTGTGGGAAGGTATACTCGTCTATATTATTATCTTGTATTGTAGACTCTTGATTATCATATGAGTATTTCCTGCTTTCCATATGATTAGTTCTCTTGCTGTTATTTCATTGTTATTGCCTGTGGATATGAGATCGGATTTAGGCCATATATTGATTGCATGCTAGGATACCCAATAAGATTGACAGCCGTATGACGTATTCGTACCTTATACGGTGTAACTGGCATTGTCCATCCCCGTTTTTCGGTACTGGGGCGTGATAAACATCGATTCACAAAGCAATTCCTATCTAGATATTGACCAATTGTAAAGGAACCAATACTATGATCCTCAAGATCTGACACAACTTTATTTGTGTTCTTCCTCCGATCTACTGAATCATCCTTCTTCATGTTTTCTTGTAGGCCTTCTCAATAATCGTCCGTCGATTACAATCAACTTACCATACACCCTTCGAGCCATTGTATGATGCATACAACTCCCATGTACACCATAGCAACTTGAGCTTATATATATCATATAACACATAACCAAGACTTGAACACCGACAAGGCAGCAGTCTTGTGGCTCGTCGAGTACATGTGGACTAGAACGATGCCAAGGCCAAGCCAAAGACTACCAAGGAGAATGGTAGGGGAGAGCGAGAGAGCCCTTATAAGGAGGGTCCGTCAGAGGGAAAGAAGCACGATAAGGCCTACCCCGAGCGAGTATTTTCATGCTTCGTATGTAGAAAAAAAAATCACTTTGCTCGGAATTGTCCGATTGGAAGTATGTGTGACAATGTCGTCCGAACTGAGGAGGTGGAGGACGAGGAGTACGAAGTGGGAGCGCACATGGAAGCGTTGTGCTTACTTAACGCCGTCAAAACCAAGTATGATGTGTCGAAGACTCCGAACATGGGAGCTCATGTACGATGACGTGATGATAAATAGCATGAACTGTCACACCCCAGAACCAGAATACAGGCAAGTAGGGACGGACCAGGCCAGCTACGTATACCAAAGTACTCCAGTACTCCGAAATAACGTATAAGCTGTATAGACATGGGGGTTACTACTACAATCTAACAGGCAATCCTAGGTCAAGAATCCTAGGTATCTCAATCACAGGCAAATATGTAAAGTACAAGAAGTATGATCAACTGGAATATAAAATAGTAAAGCGTCCCAAACTATCACATATCAATGATCATGAAGCTAGTAATACAGAGTGAAGACTAGGAAGAGTAATAGTCATACATGATAAGCTCTAGCTATAGTCTATAATACGCAAATCATGTTTAGGCCCGTAGGCTAAATGTCAAGTCCAAAATACGAGTTAAACACGTGCTCGAAGGCTAAACGCCACAAAAGAATAATGTACATAACTAGTAGAAGAATAATATAGGAAACCTACTATGGTACTTTGGTGCTCTGGTTAGTCACCGTCGAGTAGATGGTATGAAAGATCCTCGGGCTCCTCAACTAAATCTGGTCAATGCAAAACCAGTGGGGTCAGACCCCAATAGCAAGTACTACAAAGGAAGCTCCAAACTATGAACTAAAACCAGCAATAACTAACCCAAACAACAGATAGAAATAGAGATAAGTAAGTGCTAATCGAGACTCGTGTACTACCAATGCACTTATCCCGATAATAGAAAGAGACAATAAGTAAAGTAATATGTAGCATAAAGTAAACGACATGTGACATAATGTAAACTGTAGACATGTAAGCATGTTAGATAACTGGGACATGTGAGCATGTAAGGTGACTAGGACATGTAAGCATTTTAGGTAACTGAGATATGTAAGCATGTTAGGTAACTGAGATATGTAAGCATGTTAGGTAACTGAGATATGTAAGCATGTTAGGTAACTATATAGAATGACAAATGATAAGGTGACTTAGGAACTATTCCGAAACCCAAGTTACAACTCGTAAATCAAACAATGACCGGGGTTGTAACCCTTCTCCTGAACAAAACTTAGTCTCTAATCAGTTATCGACAAAAGTAGAGCATAACAATGATGTACTGAAATAAACAAATCCAGACACTGCCTAGACAAACTAGACTAGACTGGGCTCCATACAACCAACACGGCCAAGTAATGAGTACGGCTTTATACATTAGCTAACTAGGGTTATCACAATCCTAATTACTAACAAATGCAAGTTTGAGAAATCCAAGTCCAGTTACCTGCCTGCTGCTACCTGAATGATCCAAGCTAAGGATGCAATGTTATATAGTGGATACATCGCCCGTGAGACAAATGCATCCTATAATAGTGGGTACATCGTCCGGGAGACAAATGTACCCTAAGACATATAATAATGGATACATCGTCCAGAAGACAAATGTACCCGGTACAATACTCGACGGTACGCTGGAAGTGTGCTCATCATGACAGATAGCTCCAAATCCCATGAATATATATGTATAAGACCAATACCAAAGGGGCAACAGGTAACTGGAAAATCCTCAATGATCTAAGTAATCAAGCTAGTTGTTTAGTCCTTAACATTTTTTTGTTGGATTCTGAGTGTGGCATCCCACAGAATCCATCCTAGACATGAGACATGCGAGACTGGACAAAAAGTAAGAATGTGCACTATAACAAGCCACAATAAGAAAATATAATAAACTGGAAGCTAGGAGTGCGCTACGACGAGCCACTATAGGGAGTGCGCCATGACAGGTGTCACGCCCCGCTCCCGTAGGAGCGATCGTCCTCGCTAAGATATGATGCCGCACGAGCCTAGATTGCGCTCGTGCAATGCGGGTTCCATAACGACCGATTACAGCGGCTGCGACGGGGTCGTCGCACAGAAGTCCCAAGCAGAAATATTGAACACGCAGCAGAAATTTAGAACGAAACACAAGTTATGCAAAAGAAGCTCTTTTATTGATATCGAAACAACGGTTGCATTGGGGGCGAAAGGTCGAGATTACAATCACTCAAATTTACTCGTCTCACATTACAAATCATTCTGCTCTCTCTCATCTCTCGATATAATACTTGAATCCAGCGGAAGCTTCGAAAGACGATGTCCATACATTATGTCCCGTATAAGTCTGTCTTCACGCGGCCGCACGCTTCGAATCGCCAAGGAACTCCGTGCCTCGACGCATCCAAGCGAGCCCCGCACCACGAGCTTCTACCTGTGCCTGCACATAAATACTGTGTGGGTGTCAGTACTCAACTATACTGGTAGAGTGAGCTCCTCGTCCACCCATACAAAACTAACACGTTTATTTTACTTTGTGCGATACAAGCCCCTTTTCGATTGTCTTTCTATTCTTGCCTTAGGATCGATTTTAGGACCGACGTCTTGGTCTATTTTGTGTCTTTAGACCATCTCCGTGCCTTGCACTGATAACGTACTCATACTTTGCCTCTAGACCTTTCTCGTGCTTGCATTGTCAACGTACCGACTCATAGTTGTCTATCGTACCATACTATTGGACGTAATGACTAGGTCGTGTCAAATACTTGCCCGTGCCTCAAACATCGAGGCCGTGCCTCGTAGCGTAACCTGACTTATCCAAACTCGACTTACGGCCCTTCTCGACTTAACTCGAAACATATAACTCACTTATGGAACCGGTGTTGAGAACTCAATCACGATGCCGTATCTCGTGCCGAAACACGTGTCTTTACGTATAGCCGAATCGTAGGCTTTATAACACTTTGGGTACAACCGAGCACACATTTCACCATTCAATCGCATACCGTGCTTATACTTCGTTTGTTAGGATCGACATCGTGCATGCGGATTCGCCGCGTAGCACGCCAATTATCTATATGAAAGGCCACTGGCATGACAAGCCATCGCGGACATTGCTCGGGTAGGCGGCGGGTCCTTCAGCGCAGGTAGCGAGCCCCGTTGAAAGCCCCCGACTACCCACGCAATAAAAGCATGCGCTGCTATAATGTCTACCCCCTAGGATGACTGGGCCCGGTGCCCCGGCGTATAACCAGTCTAGGCAGAAATCCTTGTCGACAAGGTGTCCAATGACCACGCACCTACGAGACATCTAAACTCACGTAAATGTATGGCCTACTTGTTGGTACGACCGGAACTATACTTAGTAACTCGTGCTCTGAATCACACTTGGCATAACGTGCCTCGGGACCACGAGACTCCCGACCGAGGGACCGCCTCGAATACTTAACGTGGATAGGAACGCGAGACTCCCAACCGAGAGACCACCTCGAATACTCAACGTGGATAGGAATACGAGACTCCCAACCGAGGGACCGCCTCGAATACTTAACGTGGATAGGAACGCGAGACTCCCAACCGAGGGACCGCCTCGAAACATCTTAACGTGGATAGGATGCGAGGCTCCCAACCGAGGGACCGCCTCGAACTACTTTGAACTCGAGGGAACGACTACTACGTAGCCTTCCAACTTAACTTGAACAAAACGTGTTCCTTAAGTGCCATAGACCGTGGCTAACTTTACATCGTGCCAACCGTGGCTCGTGCCTTTAACTGACTTACGTCCTATGTGACGCTATCACCCAAGTCATATGTTACATGACGGCCCATGAGATCATGGGACTATTTGACTTGACAACCGCAGAAAGAATGGGACGGCACTTGGAATGACTTAGGTCGATCGGCATAACTTTGCCCAACTTACTCAAGCCTATAACTTAACCCGAGGGACGAGCCAAGGCTATGCCAAGCCTTGCGCAGTGGGAACGTGCATGCTTTATCGAGCATTTATGCGGGCGACGCCTATGACTTAGGCTAACTTCTCGTTTGTGTCGAATACCAACTTTTCCTTCTCCCAAGCCGCGGGACGAAGAAACGAGTGTCATTTTCAAAGCACGCTGAGCACCAACTCTAATCAGACCGTGGGACGTTTTTCGTGTTCTAAACTCGATTTCGATCCGTCGGAATAATTTCCTTTAGCTATGTGGATTCGTATCTTTTATTATTAAGCCAACTTGTGCAAGTTGAAAACACACGAATTATTAAGTGAAGGCTAAGATGAGGCAAGTTCACCAAAACTACCCCACCTGAGCGATGTCTTCAAGTCGCCGTTGTAAGGCCAAGTCCGAACGCCGTCGGCGTTTCAATTCCTCCGATTGACTTTGCGGGACGGGGCACTACAACATACACCACTCAGAACAAGTCTCGTCCTCGAGACTTTCCTGAAGGCAAACCATCCTACCATTTCTATGGCCAAGACTTAATCGTACACATTCCGTCTACACGTTTCTTCGATTCTGTGCCACGCTCGTGCTTATCGCTTGTCACCCTCACTTTTTCCAGTTAGGGGTAAAATCGTAATTTTCCATTTTATAATATTTTTTGGGAATTTTATTTCATGAATATTATTATTTAATTATTATAGGAGTCGGGTTCGAATTTCATCGCATTCCGAGTTGATTCGGGATCCCGGTGAATTTCGACTTGAGCCATAATTAGCATGTTAGCTAACCATGGTCCACCACACTAAACTTTAGGGTTTAAGATTTTGGACTAGTCCCCCATGAGTAATTTAGTTTAATTATGATTTTTATTTATTTTTAGCAACTTCCTAAACCTAATTTGGATTTTATTTAACATTAGGCTTAGGGAGGGGCAAACTTGTAATTACAAGTGCCCCTCACCACCATGCTTTGGCCGGCCACCTATAGCCCCCCCCCCCCTCCCCCCCTCTCTCTCTTTCCTTCACCACCAAGTAACTTCTCCATCTCCATTTCTTTCTTTCTTCCAAGCTTTTCTCAAGAGAGAACCCATTGTTAGGTATGTTTTTAACTCTTCATTAATTTCTCTTTTGCATTCATGTCCCACACAATAAATGGAGAGGAGCTCATTCTCTACCATTTGCCCACAAATTTGTAGGTTTTCCCTAGAAAAATAGGTTAAGGATTTATTAGGGTTTAATCATTTTGAGAGTGGTATATATATATATATATATATATATATATATATATATATATATATATATATATATATATATATATATATATATATATATATACATGTGTATTTATGTGTGTGAGTGTGTGTATATATTTTTGATATGAAATTAGTGTCATGAGGATGAGAGTGGTGAGAATGTGTGTATTTTTGTGTTGTGTGAGAGTGTGTCCATGTGTGTGTGTGTTATATATATATTTAGATGGATAGATAGATATCTAGATAGAAATATAGATAGATATCTAGTTATGTGTATATATATATATATATATATATATATATATATATATATATATATATATATATATATATATAAGAAGATAGAAGGAGATGAAGAAGAATAAGAACAGCCACAGCAGCAGCATGCTGCAGTAACAGCAGCAGCACCTGGCAGCTGCCAGGTTTGAACCCCCCCCCCCCCCCCCCCCCTTTGGTGTTTTGGCTATTAACCCCCCTCCCCTTTACCTATATATATATATGTATATATATAGATATATATATATATATATATATATATATATATATATATATATATGTATTATATATGGATAGATTCGTAGAGAAGAGTAGAAGAAATTTATGGAATTAGAAGTTAGAAAAGAATTAGAAGTTAGAAGAAAAGATTGGAAGAAGTTAGAAGAATAGGAAGAAGGCTAGAGTAGGAAATAGGGAAAAACCGAGTTAGAGGGCGAAACGGAGCTCGGAGTATCGGAATGAGTTGAAACTTGGCGTGGGGCAAGAATACGTGATTTAGATTTTGCGGGTAGGCTTCCAGGTGGAAATCGGGATTGTAGGACGCCGGTATCGCGCCGTACCATTGCGTATCTTGAAATATTCAAGATACCGACAATGGGCCGTAACATGGACTAGATGTCCACTTTACTTAGGTATCTTGGTAGGTAATATATGTATAGGCTAGTACCTTACTACCCTAGGGAGCTCTGGTCAAAATACCAAGCGTAGGTAGGCTAACTTGATAGTTGCCTAAGCTAGAATTTTACCCTTTTTAAGGGTAAAATAGGATATTGGCCTACGGCCAAGATATGAGTTTCCAAGTCCAAGATGGAATTGGATATGGATTGTAGAGGTTGGTAATAGTTAGAAATAGTCGCCTAGACCTAGTCTTGACCCCGGTTGACCACGGTTGACCACGGTTGAGTTTTTAGACCGAAAGTCAACTATGGGTCAACGCTTTACCCAATTTAGTCCCAAATTCCTTTAGACTTGTGTAGTTGACCAAAAGTCAACTATTAGTCACCATTGACCTAGGGTTGATCAGGGTTGACCTAGAGTTGATCAGAGTTGACCAGGGTTGACCAGTTGACCAAAAGTCAACTGTAGGCCAACTCTTGACCCCGTTTGACTTTCTTCGACTTGTTTTGACCTGTGATGACTAGTATGACCTAGGATTGACTTAGGTTGGCTTAGATTGACTTGATATAACTTGAATTGACCTAGATTAACTTGACAGGACTTAGTGTGACTTAGTGAGACCTAGTTTGACCTAGATTGCATATCATTCATTGTAAATCATTCCTAAACTTGTTTAAACCTAAATTAACTTACAGTATCTCATATTTAGGTCTTCTGATACCGCTCTGAGCATTGATATATCCTATAGCTCAGGATAGCAGGTGAGTACATTTACTGATAGTTTTTATTGTCATGATATCTGCTATATCCGATTCAGTTGTAGTGTCTTACTTGATTCCTAACACGATGGTTCACGGACTAGTATATGTCGGATCCTGTCATGAGATGTTGTTCCCGGGTTACTTGGTATATTGATACATGACTCGACTTGTTACTTGTACTTGTATAGACATGGACTTGGGAGTGGGCTGATCACCTGCTTTTGAATCCCGTGTCATGACGTGTTATGTCCGGATCCTTTATACTATTCGAAGATGGGGAGTTATTAGTGGTTGTGTGATCAAATTCCCACATTGTTCTACTGTATACATTGTTCATAGCTATACCCTCGCCTCACGACGGGTAAAGCCTTACCCTACATCGTTCATAGCTTTCCATGGTGACCGGCCTTACCGTTCTATTGTACACATTGTTCATAGTCGGTCGGATGGAAAGCCTGATCATGTTTCCCAAGCCGATCACATAACGCTCTAATAATTCAAATCACATTTTATATTTACTTTATCTTATCGTATATCCTGCTCTGTTCTACATTCAGTATTTTCTCACCATGCCATGATATACAGTTACTCACATGCTCTACTTGCCTTTATATTGTATCTTGATTGGAGACTAAGTTCTGCTCGGGAGAAGATTTACAACCCCGGTCCTTGTTTGGTTTAAGGGTTGTAACTCGGCTTCCGAACGGTTCCCAAGTTTTCATATATCTTTGTCTTGTAGTTCATTATATTGTCTCTTATAGAATTTGTCAATTCATATGAAACTGCTGTTAGTGTTTGTACTTGCTCATTTTTCTGACAGGATACTATTATGATATATTACAGATGACTCTGAGGCGGACTGCTCGACCTATTATGGGCTCGAGTTAGATGGAGTAGCCTTGGATCGTGGCCTTATAGTAGAGCCACTAGATTTTGAACTTTCAGAGTAGTGTAGGTTAGCTAGGTTTGACTGGACTGCGATCCAGCTAGCTTTATCAGATTATAGTTTCTATATTATATTTTGATACCCTGTGATGTTGTATATATCTGGGCTTGTATGGGACTCTGGACTTATTACTCTTTCATCTATTATATGTTCTCTTTCTGAGCTATCTACCTTAGTTTTATTCTGTGATTGAGACTGTATTGATATGTCACCTCCATTTGGAGAGTATATACTGTACAGGTACCTTTATACTGTTAGTCGTAGTATTTACAGACATTATATACAGCGTTCTACCGCCGATACTGCGGCGTAGGCTGGACGTACCCACGTGCTCGTGCCCCTCATAAGGGTGCGGGTCGTGACACATTTTTTGTGGTGGCCCATGCAGGTCCGGTATCGTAATTAGTGCGATCTCGTAATGGTGCTCGACTTAGAGTACTAATTACGAGCCTGCAATTAGGACGTAGGACCTAGGATATGATAGGAGTTTCTCAATCACACCTAGGAAAAATTTCTGATCTTTTGATTATCATGATTACTCCCTTTGTATTAAATTAACTGTCCTTCTTTGATAATGTCTTCTCATGTGCCATATTGATCTATTTGCTTCAATTCGTCTCTAGGATGACGAAGACGCACCCGCAGGCTACTGGATCGAGTAGCTTGCCTGAGAGATCTGATCAGGCAGAGGAGGAGGTTCACGAGACTGCCCCCAGTGATTCTACTATTCCAGAGACCCAGGCAGTGCAGGAAGGTCTACCACCTCCATCCCAGAGGGTTTCAGTCATCGTTCCGGAGTTACTGCCGCCACCACCACCGATACCGACGGATACACATCATATGTTCCTTCTCCTTCAGCAGATGATGGAGACACAGCGGGCCCAGACAGAGGCGTCGTAGCGCCAGTCGGAGGCGTCACACCGTCAGATCGAGATGCTGAGGCAGAGTATGGAGAACTCGCATCAGCTTGCCCTGGCAGCAGTAGAGAGAGTGGCACCGGGTACGGTGCAGGGCCCTACTGGCCAGCAGCCGTACCAACAGCAGTCCAGGCCGGGGACAGTATTGGACTTTAGGAAAATGAGCTCCAGGGATTTCACAGGCACGGAGGGCATCCTTTATGCAGACGACTGGCTAGAGGATGTACAGCGGAGCATGGAGCTGGCAGAGCTTCCTAGTGCACTTTGGGTTTCGGTCGCAGCCAGCCGATTCTTCGACATTGTGCTGACATGGTACCGCACGGATCCTCGTACGTCGATGAGAGGGCTGACTTGGGAGAACTTCCGGAGGCTCTTCAAGGAGAAGTTCTTCTCGGACGTGGCTCTTACAGCATTGGAGGGCCAGTTCGTGGGTCTAGTGCAGGAGAACTCGTCGGTAGACGAGTATGCAGCAGAGTTCTTTCACCTTAGCAGGTTTGCTCCTGATATGATTCAGGATGAGGGGCAGAAGGCTCGTAAGTTCCGTAGGGGACTCATTCATGCAGTGCGCACCCGCACCTCGGGTCGCCGTGACGCGACGTTCGATCAGATATTGATGGACGTGCAGATTGCAGAGGAGGATTTCGGCTTCAAGCCGAAGAGGAGCGGTGATACAATGGGGGCAAGTTCCAGTACGGGACCGGCCAAGCGCCTCCACTTTCAGCATCAGCAGAGGCCATTTCAGCAGCAGCATGCTCTATTGCAGATTCAGCAGGCACCAGCACGTGCCCAGCAGCACTAGGGACAGGGCCAGAGGCAGGCCATCCAGTGTGCCTTCTGCAAGAAGATGGGGCACACCCGAGAGGATTATAGGATGAAGCAAGGAGTTTGTTTATTCTGTGGAGCTCCAGACCACCAGGTGAAGAACTGTGCTGCCCGTGCAGCCAGACAGGCAGGCCAGGACGGAGTGCAGCAGGCTAGAGGAGGCCAGCAGGGGCGAGCTTTCGCTATGACAGTTGAGCCCACTCAGGCAGTAGCAGAGCAGATAGCAGGTTCCAATCCTTCGATCTCATTTCCGCGTTTGCCTTCTTATAAACTGTCTTGAAATTCGATTCCATCTGTTCCTTGATCGTTTGATAAAATTTTGTCCTTGTGATGTGATATTCTTCTGAGATAAGTCGTATGGGCTAGGTCGCCTCGATTATGAGATTTTAGAATCCTCTAGGGTCATGCTAGCTGGCAGAGTGAGGACATATAGTCGGATTACGGACGTATTTATCGGGTGTGGAAATTTAAGGTTTTCGCTGCCAAGCTAGCGACAATGCAAAAATTTTAAATACCATAATTCTAGAGGTATGTACCTTAGTCGAGGACTCTGTGATTATCGTAGCCTTGCTCACTGGCATGACAGAGATTCTGAGTATCATGATGATTGGACAGACACATACGATTATCGAACTGCATGATTTTTCTGTGTTTACTTTGTTTTAATTTTTGGAGGATGAATTCTTTTAAGGTGGATAGACTTATAGCACCCAGTTCCTATTTGAGAGTAATTTTAAAATTTTATCATATTAGTCATTTAATTCATGCTTTAATTTTTGAGATTTTAAATCATTTTAAATTTAAGCCATGACTTGTGATTTTGATAATTTACTATTGTTTGGTTTTAATTTCGAGGACGAAATTTTTTTAAGGTGGATAGACTTGTCACCCTCACTTTTCCCAGTTAGGGGTAAAATGGTAATTTTCCATTTTATAATATTTTTTAGGAATTTTATTTCATGAATATTATTATTTAATTATTATAGGAGTCGGGTTCGAATTTTATCGCATTCCGAGTTGATTCGGGACCCCGGTGAATTTCGACTTGAGCCGTAATTAGCATGTTAGCTAACCATGGCCCACCACACTAAACTTTAGGGTTTAAGATTTTGGACTAGTCCCCCATGAGTAATTTAGTTTAATTATGATTTTTATTTATTTTTAGCAACTTCCTAAACCTAATTTGGATTTTATTTAACATTAGGCTTAGGGAGGGGCAAACTTGTAATTACAAGTGCCCCTCACCACCATGCTTTAGCCGGCCACCTATAGCCCCCCCCCCCCCCCCCTCCCCCCTCTCTCTCTTTCCTTCACCACCAAGTAACTTCTCCATCTCCATTTCTTTCTTTCTTCCAAGCTTTTCTCAAGAGAGAACCCATTGTTAGGTATGTTTTTAACTCTTCATTAATTTCTCTTTTGCATTCATGTCCCACACAATAAATGGAGAGGAGCTCATTCTCTACCATTTGTCCACAAATTTGTAGATTTTCCCTAAAAAAATAGGTTAAGGATTTATTAGGGTTTAATTATTTTGAGAGTGGTATATATATATATATATATATATATATATATATATATATATATATATATATATATATATATATATATATATATATATATATATATATATATATATATATATACATGTGTATTTATGTGTGTGAGTGTGTGTATATATTTTTCATATGAAATTAGTGTCATGAGGATGAGAGTGGTGAGAATGTGTGTATGTTTGTGTTGTGTGAGAGTGTGTCCATGTGTGTGTGTGTTATATATATATTTAGATGGATAGATAGATATCTAGATAGAAATATAGATATATATATATATATATATATATATATATATATATATATATATATATATATATATATATATGAAGTATATATATATAAAAAAAATATGAAGTATATATATATATATATAAGAAGATAGAAGGAGATGAAGAAGAATAAGAACAGCCACAGCAGCAGCATGCTGCAGTAACAGCAGCAGCAGTAGCACCTGGCTGCTGCCAGGTTTGAACACCCCCCCCCCCCCCCCCCCCCCCCCCCCCTTTGGTGTTTTGGCTATTAACCCCCCCCCCCTTTATATATATATATATATATATATATATATATATATATATATATATATATATATATATATATATATATATATATATATATATATATATATATGTATTATATATGGATAGATTCGTAGAGAAGAGTAGAAGAAGTTTATGGAATTAGAAGTTAGAATGAAAGATTGGAAGAAGTTAGAAGAATAGGAAGAAGGCTAGAGTAGAAAATAGGGGAAAACCGAGTTAGAGGGCGAAACGGAGCTCGGAGTATCGGAATGAGTTGAAACTTGGCATGGGACAAGAATACGTGATTTAGATTTTGCGGGTATGCTTCCGGGTGGAAATCGGGGTTGTAGGGCGCCGGTATCGCGCCGTACCATTGCGTATCTTGAAATATTCAAGATACCGGCAATGGGCCGTAACATGGACTAGATGTCCACTTTACTTAGGTATCTTTGTAGGTAATATATGTATAGGCTAGTACCTTACTACCCTAGGGAGCTCGGGTCAAAATACCAAGCGTAGGTAGGCTAACTTGATAGTTGCCTAAGCTAGAATTTTACTCTTTTTAAGGGTAAAATAGGATATTGGCCTACGGCCAAGATATGAGTTTCCAAGTCCAAGATGGACTTGGATATGGATTGTAGAGGTTGGTAATAGTTAGAAATAGTCGCCTAGACCTAGTCTTGACCCCGGTTGACTTTTTAGACCGAAAGTCAACTATGGGTCAACGCTTTACCCAATTTAGTCCTAAATTCCTTTAGACTTGTGTAGTTGACCAAAAGTCAACTATTAGTCACCATTGACCTAAGGTTGACCAGGGTTGACCTAGAGTTGACCAGAGTTGACCAGGGTTGACCAGTTGACCAAAAGTCAACTGTAGGCCAACTCTTGACCCCGTTTGACTTTCTTCGACGTTTTGACCTGTGATGACTAGTATGACCTAGGATTGACTTGGGTTGGCTTAGATTGACTTGATATAACTTGAATTGACCTAGATTGACTTGACAGGACTTAGTGTGACTCAGTGAGACCTAGTTTGACCTAGATTGCATATCATTCATTGTAAATCATTCCTAAACTTGTTTAAACCTAAATTAACTTACAGTATCTCATATTTAGGTCTTCTGATACCGCTCTGAGCATTGATATATCCTACAGCTCAGGACAGCAGACGAGTACATTCACTGATAGTTTTTATTGTCATGATATCTGCTATATCCGATTCAGTTGTAGTGTCTTACTTGATTCCTAACACGATGGTTCACGGACTAGTATATGTCGGATCCTGTCATGAGATGTTGTTCCCGGGTTACTTGGTATATTGGTACATGACTCAACTTGTTACTTGTACTTGTATAGACATGGACTTGGGAGTGGGCTGATCACCTGCTTTTGAATCCCGTGTCATGACGTGTTATGTCCGGATCCTTTATACTATTCGGGGATGGGGAGTTATTAGTGGTTGTGTGATCAAATTCCCACATTGTTCTACTGTATACATTGTTCATAGCTATACTCTCGCCTCACGACGGGTAAAGCCTTACCCTACATCATTCATAGCTTTCCATGGTGACCGGCCTTACCGTTCTATTGTACACATTGTTCATAGCCGGTCGGATGGAAAGCCTGATCATGTTTCCCAAGCTGATCACATAACGCTCTAATAATTCAGATCATATTTTATATTTACTTTATCTTATCGTATATCTTGCTCTGTTCTACATTCAGTATTTTCTCACCATGCCATGATATACAGTTACTCACATGCTCTACTTGCCTTTACATTGTACCTTGATTGGAGACTAAGTTCTGCTCGGGAGAAGAGTTACAACCACGGTCCTTGTTTGGTTTAAGGGTTGTAACTCGGCTTCCGAACGGTTCCCAAGTTTTCATATATCTTTGTCTTGTAGTTCATTATACTGTCTCTTATAGAATTTGTCAATTCACATGGAACTGCTGTTAGTGTTTGTACTTGCTTATTTTCCTGACAGGATACCATTATGATATATTACAGATGACTCTGAGGCGGACTGCTCGACCTATTATGGGCTCGAGTTAGATGGAGTAGCCTTGGATCGTGGCCTTATAGTAGAGCCACTAGATTTTGAACTTCCAGAGTAGTGTAGGTTAGCTAGTTTTGACTGGACTGCGATCCAGCTAGCTTTATCAGATTGTAGTTTCTATATTATATTTTGATACCCTGTGATGTTGTATATATCTGGGCTTGTATGGGACTCTGGACTTATTACTCTTTCATCTATCATATGTTCTCTTTCTGAGCTATCTACCTTAGTTTTATTCTGTGATTGAGACTGTATTGATATGTCACCTCCATTCGGAGAGTATATACTGTACAGATACCTTTATACTGTTAGTCGTAGTATTTACAGACGTTATATACAGTATTCTACTGCCGATATTGCGGCGTAGGCTGGACGTACCCACGTCCTCGTGCCCCTCATAAGGGTGCAGGTCGTGACATCGCTAACTTAGTCGTAAGGTACACCAACCGATCAACCAACTTTCGAACTCGTCTCAATTCAATAATCATCAACATTTCTTCGAAACTCACGATCTCAAAATCCTCGACACTTTCCCGTTCCTCAAGTCTCACTTGATTCAACGTATCACTTAGTTAGATCGTGCACATATTCTAGGCGTCCCCAAAATATATACATTTCAGCCAAGCCTCGTGATAGAGAATCCGCCATCACCACTCGAGTCGAATCGTACACATATTCGGGCGTCCCTGATATACGTGCATGTCAGCCAAGACTCGCGAGTGGTGCCTCCGTAACACCTATCGCTTCGCGCTCGAACGTCTGCCTAACCACTAGGCTATGTCTTTTCGTCAGTACTGGAATCATAGTTCCCAAACAACGATATCAACACTGACTCCATCCTAAGGTCAAACCAAATCGATGGTACAGGGTTTTCTACCCAAGCTCGCATCACTCCAATTTCTAAACATCGAGCATCGATTTCCTATGCACATCCCAATATTCGTCACACAGGGTCCGAATCGTTCAGTGAAGCCATCTTACGATAACTCACGTTTCAACCAATTCTACGTCATATCAATATCGTTCGTTCATCAAGACGTTTCGTATAGTCTATCTCTTCGAACACGTTCGACGTAATCCGCCTATCAATCCTTCCAAATCACGCACGCTACAACACGATTCATCTCTTAAACCATAATTCACATTTCCGAATCATCTATTCCAATTCACGTAATCGATCACAAGGTCGTCTGACTTAATAGTATGCCACGCTCCGATCTCACGCGAGTCCGATTATCCACGGTGGGCACGAATTACCATGCACGCTCCCGCGAGATAATCATTCTCATCGGAACGTAACTCTTGTTTTGGGTCTAGACTAAATCATTCTCGATGCGCAGATTGGACCTACACAATCCTCAAGTTTTATTCGAATATAATCGCAAGTCCTAACATCCTCGAATTCACCTTCGCATCAAACCGACAAGTCAAGACAATCAAAGTTGCCGCGTCCTGATTTTTCTGAGTTCGATTATTCCTGCGACATGAATCACCATGTCAGCGCTCACGCGGAATGATCGTCCCAAATCCGATGCAACGCATGTGCGAGGCTGGAGTTACGCTCGCGCAAGACAAGACCGTCGACGTTGTGGTTATCAACGCAACCATCAGAATACGATTTCTTTTACCCAACATTCGTCTCAATCAAGATCCTAAGTATAGCATCCAACCGAACAATAACACTTGCACGATCGTCATTCCTCGAATTAGAGTGTCCCCGAGTTATCGCATATCGATCTTTGATACGCCTCAATACCATCGACGATAGGCGTAACCTGACGATCTTCCTTTGTAATGAATTTCGAGTCGTGCGAATGATGCTATCGTCCGACTGGATAATCTCCTCGAATCGTTCAATTTCAAGTTCGATCATTATCCCTCGAATCATTTACAAGATCAATTCGTTCAAATCCGAAATTACGTATCGTTTATCCGTCTATCTTAAGTCACCGACTACGTATTTCCTCAATTTGCATCATTCCGTGCTAATTCAAACCATCGAGCAACATCGATTTCAATCCTCAGAGTCATTTACGTAACTTTAAAATCGAACATTTCATGCACGCTATCTACCTGTCGTGCTAACTTTTCGTATACGATCCGTATCAATTTCTTCGATTCGATTTCACCTACTCAATCGTTTTCGCATTTCATACTCGTACAATCCTTAATCTTTCGCTCGAATGATTTCCAAGATGGACCATACACCACTCGGGATTCGAGTCACCCAATCTAGTCCAAATCACGTTCGCGTTATTCGCTAAGACATGTTTCGGATTCGTTCGACGAATCTCTAGCGTAATCGTTCAGGTCGTATCGACACACCAAGTCGTTCGCACTATTCCTCAAATCCAGAACAATCTTCCGTGTACGCCTAAGCATTAGTATGATAACGTTCCTATCGATATACACTCCAAGTGTATCTTCGTACCCGACTGAGCGATACTTAATATTGCTCGCGACTCGTTTGCACCAAAAGGTCAAGGTGCGCGATAATCGGCACAACTTAGCCAAAAGGCCGTGCACATGGCCATCCCGTATGGACTATACTCCGACTCTGGGCGCTCATTTGCTCATGTAGGACTCGTTAGGCACGCACGCGACTTGCTAACATTAGCACACATTTTCTATCAACTCAAGGTCGGCACCGTTCGGCCCAAAGGCCATCACCTATCGATGCGTTCGATTGAACGCTTGTACGAGCTTTCAAAAATATTAGACTTATTGTATAGACATGCCGAGGGACGTTTGAGAGAGAGCGCACCAACGATATCACGTTGCGGAAGCACAATTCAGAGTTTACGGAACAACGGAGTTAAAGAATTCAATCGATAGTCCAAGGACGTAAAGCCGTGCTCTGATACCATTATGTCACACCCCGCTCCCGAAGGAGCGATCGTCCTCGCTAAGGCGTGATGCCGCACGAGCCTAGATTGTGCTCGTGCAAGGCGGGTTCCATAACGGCCGATTACAGCGGCTGCGACGGGGTCGTCGCACAGAAGTCCCAAGCAGAAATATTGAACACGCAGCAGAAATTTAGAACGAAACACAAGTTATGCAAAAGAAGCTCTTTTATTGATATCGAAACAACGATTACATTGGGGGCGCAAGGCCGAGATTACAAGCACTCAAATTCACTCGTCTCATATTACAAATCATTTTGCTCTCTCTCATCTCTCGATATAATACTTGAATCCAGCAGAAGCTTCGGAAGGCGATGTCCATACATTATGTCCCGTATAAGTATGTCTTCATACGGCCGCACGCTTCGAATCGCCAAGGAACTCCGTGCCTCGACGCATCCAAGCGAGCCCCGCACCACGAGCTTCTACCTGTGCCTGCACATAAACACTGTGTGGGTGTCAGTACTCAAATATACTGGTAGAGTGAGCTCCTCGTCCACCCATACAAAACTAACACGTTTATTTTACTTTGTGCGATACAAGCCCCTTTTCGCTTGTCTTTCTATTCTTGCCTTAGGATCGATTTTAGGACCGACGTCTTGGTCTATTTTGTGTCTTTAGACCATCTCCGTGCCTTGCACTGATAACGTACTCATACTTTGCCTCTAGACCTTTCTCGTGCTTGTATTGTCAACGTACCGACTCATAGTTGTCTATCGTACCATACTCTTGGACGTAACGACTAGGTCGTGTCAAATACTTGCCCGTGCCTCAAACATCGAGGCCGTGCCTCGTAGCGTAACCTGACTTATCCAAACTCGACTTACGGCCCTTCTCGACTTAACTCAAAACGTATAACTTACTTATGGAACCGGTGTTGAGAACTCAATCACGATGCCGTATCTCGTGCCGAAACACGTGTCTTTACGTATAGCCGAATCGTAGGCTTTATAACACTTTGGGTGCAACCGAGCACACATTTCACCATTCAATCGCATACCGTGCTTATACTTCGTTTGTTACGATCGACACCGTGCATGCGGATTCGCCGCGTAGTATGCCAATTATCTATATAAAAGGCCACTAGCATGACAAGCCATCGCGGACATAGCTCGGGTAGGCGGCGGGTCCTTCAGCGCAGGTAGCGAGCCCCGTTGAAAGCCCCCGACTACCCACGCAATAAAAGCATGCGCTGCTATAACGTCTACCCCCTAGGATGACTGGGCCCGGTGCCCCGACGTATAACCAGTCTAGGCAGAAATCCTTATCGACAAGGTGTCCAATGACCACGCACCTACAAGACATCTAAACTCACGTAAATGCATGGCCTACTTGTTGGTACGACCGGAACTATACTTAGCAACTCGTGCTCTGAATCACACTTGGCATAACGTGCCTCGGGACCGCGAGACTCCCAGCCGAGGGACCGCCTCGAATACTTAACGTGGATAGGAATGCGAGACTCCCAACCGAGGGACCGCCTCGAATACTCAACGTGGATAGGAACGCGAGACTCCCAACCGAGGGACCGCCTCGAATACTCAACGTGGATAGGAATGCGAGACTCCCAACTGAGGGACCGCCTCGAATACTTAACGTGGATAGGAACGCAAGACTTCCAACCGAGGGACCGCCTCGAAACACCTTAACGTGGATAGGATGCGAGGCTCCCAACCGAGGGACCGCCTCGAACTTCTTTGAACTCGAGGGAACGACTACTACGTAGCCTTCCAAATTAACTTGAACAAACGTGTTCCTTAATTGCCATGGACCGTGGCTAACTTTATATCGTGCCAACCGTGGCTCGTACCTTTAACTGACTTACGTCCTACGCGACACTATCACCCAAGTCATATGTTACATGACGGCCCATGAGATCGTGGGACTATTTGACTTGACAACCGCAGAAAGAATAGGACGGCACTTGGAATGACTTAGGTCGATCGGCATAACTTTGCCCAACTTACTCAAGCCTACAACTTAACCCTAGGGACGAGCCAACGCTATGCCAAGCCTTGCGCAGTGGGAACGTGCATGCTTTATCGAGCATTTTCGCGGGCGACGCCTATGACTTAGGCTAACTTCTCGTTTGTGTCGAATACCAACTTTTCCTTCTCCTAAGCCGCGGGACGAAGGAACGAGTGTCATTTTCAAAGCACGCTGAGCACCAACTCTAATCAGACCGTGGGACATTTTCCATGTTCTAAACTCGATTTCGATCCATCGGGATAATTTTCTTTAGCTATGTGGATTCGTATCTTTTATTATTAAGCCAACTTGTGCAAGTTGAAAATACATGAATTATTAAGTGAAGGCTGATGTAATGCTTGTGGTCCGTATTACGTATTTCTGGAATACGTGTACGTATTTTATTCTGTATTTGCATGATTCCTTGTTAGCTTGTATCTTGGCTTGGTTATTTCTTGGCTTGGTTCGGCTTGGCTCGGTTTTCTTTGGTTCAATATGAACCAATGTGAACCCCCTACCTACCACCACCATTGTATTTATTAATCCATTCTCTCTATTCTCTCTCTTCATTAATCATCTTCTTCTTCCTCATTACTCCCTACCTACCAGAGAGAGAAGAGAGAGCTCTAGGCAAGTGCAACTTGCTTCATGGAGGAACTCTGATTTTATTGCTCCATTATCTTCTTTACTACATTCTAAAACACTTTAGTACTTGGCTTTTCTAATTTCCATGGCTAGATTCTTGTAGATCTAAGTTTGCATTATTTTCAGATTTCTTGGGTTTTGATCTACTAAATCTTGTTATTTTCGAGTTTTGATGGTTCCATGTTGTAGAGAATCTCGTTCTACCCCATTTTGACCTATGAAAGTTCGGATTTGGGCTCCGGATGATAGAGTTATGCAGCTTGGAAGCTTGGGTTCATGGTGTTCTTCTTCTCTGAAATATGGGGAAGAAGACAGTGCTTGACTTGACCGTATGGCAATCCATGCGGCAAGTGATTCAGCCGCATGAGACTTCTAGCTGCATGGGCTGAGTCTCATTCTTAAACCGCATGAGGCCCTTGCGTTCTAGCCGCATAAGCCTGCTTCCATCCTTGGCCGCATGAATATGAATTGAACCTGACCGCATGAGTCCTCAGTTCCTTCTTGCCGCATGGAGTCCCACTTGCCTTCAGCCGCATAGGCTTGGTTCTCCGCTAGCCGCATGTGCCCCTACCCCGAGAGCCGCATGAGTCCAATTCATCCTGGCCGCATGGAGCCTTCCTTCTTGCCGCATGGGAGCTAGTCCTACTCCCAGCCGCATAGGTTCCTGCCCCTTCAGCCGCATATGTACCTTTCACTCTCAGCCGCATAAGCAGCCATGTTGACTTAACCGCATGCGCCTCCTTCTATACCCAGTCGCATGAACTCGACACTTCCGCTGGCCGCATGAGGCCCAACGTCTTGGAGCCGCATGCGCCCTTGCACTTCCAGCTGCATGCGCCCCCTTGTCTTGGCCGCATGTGATTCAGCGACCCTGGCCGCATGCGTCCTCCTAATTGGGCCGCATGAGTCTACCCTTTCCTGACCGCATATGACTGAGCCACATGACTTTCTCATGTTCCTGTGTACTATTATTTATTATTAATTGCCCATGTTTTGTAACTCCTTTATTAGATATTTTACGTCCATTTTATATCCTTACGCCTTTTGTCATGAACTTGATAATCATGGATTTGTTTAATATGTATGGAAATGAAACCTGACATGACCTGATAGTGACCCATAGTGGTGCACTCTTGACAAGAAAACCTGACATGACATGATAGTGGCCCGTCGTGGCGCACTCCTGACAAGTACACTTGACATGATAACCTGACATGATATATCTTGAGAAGCTGTTGCGACGGCTACCTGACGTGACATGACCTGTATAATTACCTGGACACCGTGGGCGATTGTGCTTGTACAAATAAACCAGTCCTGTCTTGCATCATGTCTAGGGAGGGAGCTCCTGAGTACCACGGTCAGGAGTAGCTATTGAAATGGACTAAGGTTAATAACTAGATTAACACATTAGTCATGAAGAGATTTTCCAGCTACAGGCAATCCCGTTACCTGGGCGCGCCTGGGATCTGTAGCCTGCCGTCGAGTAGGGCACATTTCCAGCACACTATTATGTGTTGCACCTTTCAAGCTACTTAAGGGTACATGCGTTTCCTGGACGGTGTACCCACCTGAATTCAACCCCTAATTTCGACCTGGGTAACCTGGATGGTCTGCAGGGCTTGTGGCTGTGGAATAATCTCACTGCATCTTGTTAGTAATTAGGCCTGTGACAACCCTAGTTAGTTAAAGTATCAAGTCGTAGTTCTTGCTTGGCCGTGAAATGATTGGATGGAGTCTAACCAGTCTAGTCTTGTCCTGATCCTGTTCCAGATTATTAAATGACCAGAATGCTTGCATTTATTTTACCGATAAATGGTGAGAAACCAAGCTCTGTTCAGACGAAGGGTTACAACCCCGGTCCTTGTTTGGTTTACGGGTTGTAGCCTGGTTATCTGAATAGTTCCATGGTTATCTCGTCGTATACCATCCTGATGTGTTTTCTTTATTTTCCAGTTCTTACTTTATTTATATCTTGTGCTGATTGCTGGTTTTAGTTCCTAAGTGAAGCTTCCTTTGTGGCACTTGCTCTTTCTGGGATCTGACCCAGCTGGTTTTGTATGGCCAGATTTCGGAGCAGCTCCAGAGGATCCACCGCTTTTCCAGCCCGATGGTGAACACCAGACGTAACCCGGGCAACGAGTGGGTTTATTTTTGCTCTCCTACTTTATTGTAAAAATATTCTTTTGAGGCGTTTAGCCGACGAGCACCTGTTTAGCTCGATTGTATTTACTTATTGTCTGCCTACGGGCTGTAACATGATTGACAGATCCTAGGGTTGATCATGTATGACTAAACTCTTGCTAGTCCTCACATTTTGTAACGACTAGCTTCATGATCAGCTGAATATGTAATATTTGGGACGCCTTATTATTGTATATTTAATGATCATATATCTTGTAACATTTACTTACTAGCTTGTGATTGAGACACTAGGCTTGTTCATTACCATAGGAGACTGTTGGCTTGTAGTAAACCCTCATGTATCTAGACAGCCGTGACCGTATAGCGAGATGGAATCCATTTCAATATACGTAGCTGGCTATGTCCGCCCCTGCTCTCCAGTATTCTGGTTCTGGGGCGTGACAGCTGAGTTGAGGCAAGTTCACCGAAACTACCCCACCTGAGCGATGTCTTCAAGTCGTCGTTGTAAGGCCAAGTTCGAACGCCGTCGGCGTTTCAATTCCTCCGATTGACTTTGCGAGACGGGGCACTACAACAGGCCACTATCATGTAAGCAAAGAAGAACATGTATCATGAGTGTGCCACGACGGACTACTATCTAGTAAACAAAGAAGGACATGGCAACAATTATCATAGCTTGTAAGAAAGAATCTATCAAAAAGACATATCATGGCATGTAGGAAAGAATAATTAAAGCTAAGTACATTTCATAGAAAAATGATTGAACATGTGCTAGTGTCAAGTGTATATAGGATGTACAATCATTCTCTAACTATGCAAGATTATCTAATCATGTTAAGAATTCATTACAATCAAAGAAAACATCAAAAACGGATAGAAACAGACAAAAACAGGCAAAAATAGCCTAACCGGATCATCCGGTCGATTACTGCGGATTACCGACGGATTTTTCGAAGTGTCACAGTAAGTTTTGTGGTACAAGTTCAGATTTTTTCGACGAATTTCTGCGAATTTTCGACGGATTTTCCGAACCGTCACAGAAAGTTGATTTTTGAAAGCTCAAAACTTGTTTCGGCCATAAAAACTTCGTTTTAAATCAAAATTCGGATTTTTAAAAGTCAAAATCGCATAAAATTTAATTCCCTACAACATGGGAGTATTAATTTTCACAAATTCAAAGATTTGATAGATCAATACCTCAAAATACTCCGAAAATAGGTTCTCGGGATGCCGAAACGGGTTCCGATTTCCACCAAACTCAAAATCTATGTATACAAGCTATATGAGGGCCTCATATATGAATATGTGACCAATATCCATGATGGTAACACCAGTATCACTCTTGATACCGAGTTTTCTACTAAGTCAATATTGGATTTTAACAGAAAATCAAAACCTAGTTCTAATTAAATTTAGAAACATGCATATAGACAAGAATCATAAGGAAAACATATTTAACGAAATGAGTTTAGGAAAAATTCTAAGCATTTAATACTAAGAAAAACAAAAATGACAACAAAATAATATGGTTCAAGAATTTGGCAAGATGTACTTGCCTAGGTTAAGCTCCAAGCCTAATTGTAAACCCCTAATATTTTTTTTCTAATTATTTTAGTACTTTAAAAAAATTATTTTTGCTGCATTATTTTATTGAAATTAAATAAGTAGTTGGTATATATGTATGTATTTATAGATATATATATATATATCTAAATATGTATACTTGTGTTGCATGATAATTTAATTGCTACTAAATATAGTCTACAAATGTTATAAAAAAAATTGATACTTATTTATAATTTATAGGATTTTATGTGAATGTATTCATATATATATATATATATATATATATATATAGAAGTAAGTAAAAAAAATGGTGAATCGACATTGTAGCATTTCTACAGTGCCTCCTAGAACCCGAGCGTGGGTTCTCAGCCGCGAGGAAAGGAAAAAACGAAAATTCGAAGATTTGAATTCCATCAAATCTTCACCCAAAAATTCTGGGAAAATTCTTCTATATCCCTAAGGAGATTCTCCATGATATTAATCCATATCCAAGCCAAAATCGAATCGGATTAAATCCTAAGTAAGGATTTAAATCCTGGTATATAAACTTAGCAGCCGAGTAGGGTTATTGCTAAAAATTTCCCATCGCAAACTTCACCCCGACCTCGCACGAGACCTCAGGAGCTACCCCGACGTTCGTGCGCCCCACCCTGATTGCCTGAGCGTCGTCGTCGATGGCCGCACCGCCGAGGAGAAGGCCGGCCGATCGCCTAGAAACAGAGGGTACTCTGTTTTTGCCGGTCACAGGTACCCAATGTCGAAATTAATATCTTTTCGATTTCTCGATGATTTTTTGAACCACCACCTCACAGATGCAGACCACATAACCCTCTTCGAATCCCTCCAGGGCGATTTGAATTTACCTACTAGATCGTGTGGAAAAATTTACACGAACTTGAGCAAAAACTGCTCGAAGAACTGTGTTAGGGGGCTGCTAAAACCTCAACTTAGAAGCCAGTTTTCGATCCGAATAGTAGGGTTATCGAGAAACAAATTAAAGGCAGTTGAAGTTAACATAACCGTGATTAAAACGCAACTTGTAGATCAACATTTTAATTTCTATGCACGAATTAAATCGATGTTAAAGTTTGACAAAAAACTGATTTTTAAAATAGTAAAACTTAGAAATTTTCTTGATACGGCGTGCTTCCCGACAAATCAGGCGACGTGGTCGCGGGCTATACGCATCGAAAGACGCGTATGGACGTTGCTGACGTGTGGGAACTGACGGAACTCAGTTTCGTCGCATGTGTGCGACCCAAATCAGTCTGTATCCGTCAAGATACCCCCGTATCGTCAATTTACAAACTTTGTTCTAACTTCGTGTACAGTTGTTAAATCGAGACGAAACTTGCGCCAACAGGTCCAAATCGAAATTCTGGTCTTGTGTGCCAAGTTTGGTTCAATTCTGAGAAGGTCGATCGAAAACTCCTTTTTGGCGGGCCCGTGACCCACTCAAACGGGCGATTTTATACGCGGATCATCGGAATCCAAAACTGGACATACCTGTCACTCTCGTTTCCCGTTATACGTATTTTCAGGATACGTATACGGATTTCTGACAATTGTCAGGTGGCCCGTATTTTTTACTTGTCTTTCTTAGCTTAGCCTTGGTTTAATTCTTGACTTGATTGGTTCAACTTGGTTCAACATGACTTGGCTTGGCTTGGTTTCGTTTATATTGGGTTGAGATGAGAGGGTTGCTATATAAGTCAACTTCTTCTCTCTCCTCCATTATTTTGCATTTACTTCTTCATCTTTTTCTTTTACTCCTCCCACCTACCAAGCCTAGGCAAGTGTAACTTGCTTCATGATGGATCTCAAGTTTTATTGTTCCATTCCCTTCCTTACTTCATTCTAAGCCTCTTTAGAACTTAACATTTTTGGATTTGATGGATGGATTCTTGTAGATCTAAGTTTGTAATCTTTTCGATTTTTTTGGTTTTGATCTCTAAAACTTGGTTATTTTCAAAATCTAATAGTTCCATGTTGTAGGAAATTCAATTATACCCAATTTTGGCTTTTGAACCGCTTGATTTCGACTTCGTATGTGAAAGTTATGCCATTTTCATGTTCATGGGTTCCCCACACCTTTTGGTGCTGTTGGAACGATGAACAGTGCCGTGCGCAGTGTATTCGCTGTCGTGCGCCATGCTTGCGCGCAACGTGCGCCGTGGGCGATTTTGCCCGCGCGCAATGCTCAGGTTGCACGTCGCGCGCCCGCGCACTTCTCTGCCACGTGCTGCGCTTGCGTGCAACGTGCGTCGTGGGCAATTTTGCCCGCGCGCAATGCGCAACTTGCGCGGCCGCGCACCCACGCACCGTGCTTGCGCGCAACGTGCGCCGTGGGCAATTTTGCCCGCGCAACTTGCGCGCAGGTCACTCCAAATGACTGTTTTTGCTTCTTTGAGCTATTTTGTAGCTAAAATCTTGAAAAACTCAAAACATAAAAGTTGTAGATCTTTTCCTTAGCTTCAAGAATATGTCACTAGTTATTTTGTGCAAATTTCTCTCATTCATGATAATGTAAGAATAGAACACGATAGTGGCCCACTGTGGTGCACTCTTGACAAGTAAACTGACATGGTATATTTCGACATATTGTTATGACAGCTTGCCTGACATGACAAGTATGTAAGACCTGGACACCGTGGACGATTGTGTTTGTACAAATAAACCAGTACTGTCTTGCATCATGTCTAGGATAGGGATCCCTGAGTACTACGGTCAGGGATACCTACAGTAATTGACTAAGGCTAATAAACTAGGATAATTCAGTAGACATGAAGAGATTCCCAGCTACAGGCAATCCCGTTATCTGCGCACATTAAGTGGACTTATAGTCTACCGACGAGTAGGACACATTTCCAGCACACAGTCACGTGTTGCATTCTTCATAAACGGACATTCGACCTGGATAACTGGATGGTCTGTAGGGCTTGTAGCTGTTGGGATAATCTTATTGCATCTTGCTAGTAACTAGGCATGTGATAACCCTAGTTAGTTAAAGTATCAAGCCGTACTCTTTGCTTGGCCGTGATTGATTGGATGGAATCTAGCTCAGCTTAGTCTTGTCCTGATCCTATACAAGATTGTGACATGACATGATTATTGATGCTTGCCTTAACAATAACGATCGGGGGTCCAGTTCTGTTCAGGCGAAGGGTTACAACCTCGGTCCTTGTTTGGTTGAAGGGTTGTAACCTGGCTCCCGGAGCAGTTTTGTGTCCTCTCTTCGTTTATTGTCTTATTGTAACCCCAGGCCATGCTCGTCATATTTTATCTTACTTCAAATATCATGATTATTTATACTGGCCTTAACAATAAAGATCAGGGGTCCAGTTCGGTTCAGGCGAAGGGTTACAACCCCGGTCCTTGTTTGGTTTAAGGGTTGTAACCTGGCTCCCGGAACAGTTCTGTGTCATCTCTTCGTTTATTGTCTTGTTACCTTACCAATAGTATTTGAGACGGGTTTCTATTCAGGTGAAGGGTAACAACTTCGGTCCTTGTTTGGTTTAAAGATTGTGACCTGGCTACTTGAATGGTTTTCTCGTACTCAGTTTACTGTTGTTATTTCCATTATTATCAGTTCTTATTTATTGTCTTTAGTATTCTATTATGATATGCTGGTTTTAGTTCCTAAGTGAAGCCTCCTTTGTGGCACTTGCTCTTTCTGGGGTCTGACCCAGCTGGTTTTGTGTGGCCAGATATCGGAGCAGTCCCAGAGGATCCACCTGTCTTCCAGCCAGATGGTAACCACCAGGCGTACCCTGGCAATGAGTGGGTTTCTTTTGTCCTCCCACTTATTTGTAAAATTATTCTTTTGAGGCGTTTAGCCGACGAGCACGCGTTAGCTCGTATTGCATCTTTATTTACTGTCTGCCTACGGGCTGTAACATGATTGACAGATCCTAGGGTTTGATCATGTATGACTAAACTCTTGCTAGTCCTCATATTTTGTACGACTAGCTTCATGATCAGCTGAATATGTAATGTTTGGGATGCCTTACGATTGTATATTTGGTGATCTTACATCTTGTAACTTTTACTTACTTGCTTGTGATTGAGACAATAGGCTTATTCTCGACCATAGGAGACTGATGGCTTGTAGTTAAACCCTCATGTATCTAGACAGCCGTGACCGTATAGCGCGAGGTAGGTTGCACTTCAATATACGTAGCTGGCTATGTCCGCCCCCGCTCTCCAGTATTCTTGTTATAGGGCGTGACAATACCGTTGAGTTCCTCTCCTCACACTGGCTCATCGGAATCCAAAACTGGACATCGACCCACTCAAACGGGCGATTTTGTGAATTGTGAGTTTTGTGTTGACGCTTGCGACATTTGGATTTGCTCTCCTCATACCGCAGGCAAGTATACCTTGCCATAGATTCTGATTGTGCTCCTTTATTTTTAGTATATTTTATTATTGTATATTTCTTTCTCTTATTTGTCATTTTGTTTATATTGGGTGTCCAAGTCACACTTGGGTGCGGACGACTAGATTTAGTCGTTTTCGTTATCTTTATATTTTATTATGCATGTCGACCTAGAGTTAGACGACCACCTTATGAGTGTGGGACATTTTCATATCTCCTATGGCCTTGACACATGTGTATCACGAGATGAGTGAGTTCATATAGGACACAGACCTGCGTATTCGAATGGCTATCAATACGTATGGGTCGTGCGACGGATAGGAGGTAATTGCTACTAGTGTGTTGAGTTAGAAGCCGTAGCAGTTACCAACTGGACAGACTGTGGATACATCTTGGACATGAGCATTGGGGGAGGGGACAGCTACTAGCGTAGGGGCTACATTTACTTTTTACACACATTTGTGGGCCGATAGTGACTCGTATGAGCGCTACCTTCTGCCCCTGACCGATAGCGACTCAGATGAGCGTTACTTACTGTCATTCTTTATTACTCTGCTGATCCTACAACGCCTGCATAGAACGTTGTCCTCAAAGTGCATCTTACATAGACGGTCAGGAGATTATGTAGAGTCATAGTTGCATATTTTACACCTTCAGTTGTTTTGGCATGTTTTCTGTATCTTGTTACGTCCCTCTGAGGACCTGATGATCTCTCTATGATTAGATGAGCAGGACTATCCTGAGGAGTATGGTGCAGCGTTGGATCCTTCATACATCGGTGACGAGGCATCTCCTGCTCATACTTAGTTTTTATTCTTTATTACCTGAGACCATGTATTGGACATCTTTTATCATCTTTCTTGCTGTTTGAGGAGGTTGGACTCCATTTAGTTGAGACTATTTTTTATAGCTGTTTGGAGTGAAAATGTCCACGCGGCTATCTTTTGACTTATTTTATTATCATTGAGACTTATTTATTCATTTTGTGTTGAGCTGTGGATGAGATTTAGTTATTATATTGTGGCTTATCATATATCATTACTTACAGCTTATGTACAAATGCGAGGATGCCACATATTGGTGTATTCCTCGTATACGTGCAGCTGGCATGCTGACGTACTTAGTCCTATGTATTATGGGACTGGGGCATTACACTAATCTTATACTCCTCCTCCTAGGGGGGTTAGACACCACACCTAAGGCCTCAAGGCCAAGCTCTTGGCAAGCTTCAAGGGGGAGAGAAGAGAAGAAGAAATGAAGAGAGAGTGAAGAGAATGAAAAGATAGAGGAGAGAGAAAGTGAAAGGGTATATATATATATATATATATATATATATATATATATATATATATATATATATATATATATATATATATATATATAGAATGGGGAATTAATCTTAACCGTCGGATGGTGATCCATGTCAAAATCTAAGTCAATCATGGCCATTCAAACAAAACCAAATATTCATTGGATAAAAGGATGCATCTATACTATTCACGAAAATATCTAAACACTATTTATCAAAATATCTAAAACACTATTCATGAAAATATCTGAAATCGAAAATATCTAAAATGTGGAATATCTGCCCGGACGGTATGTCGTCGGTATACACCGATATACTGGTGGTATGCCGGTCAAGAAAAAAATCTACAATATTGGAAAATTTTTAAAGCGTTCCAAAAACCAAGAAAATACGAAATATAGTACAAAATACGTATTCGTATATAAATACCTATACTGTGAGACGAGTCTCACATGAGCACACGGACGTTGGTTGACACGGTCGCCACTCATAACTTCATCTTGGACGCAGAGGTCCGTTGTTTGGGTCTAGCCTTGGAGAAATATTAAAGCAAGATGAAGGCGATCAATGCGGAGGCATGCCCTATGCAGGGGATAGCCAAGGGAGTTCGCACAACGGTGAAAAATTGGTCAGGTGTTGCCAATTTCATCGTTACGTTGCTGGATGACTTCAAGATAATCCTTGTATGGATTTCTTTATCGCAGCAAAGGCGATATCGATGCCACATTTGGGAGTCGTCAGCTTCATGGAGGAATGCTCGCCGTGCATGGTAAAAGTCGTACGAGATGAGCCATTAAAATAGGAAGCTATCTCCGCCATTCAGCTCAAAAATGACAGTCAAAGGAAGACGACATACCTAGCAGTGCTCGAGATGAAGTATGACTTCGAGGAGGAAGGCCTTCCATGCGAGATCAATGGTGTTGCAAAGGGGCATCCCGATAAGTCACTTTTGCGGAGGGAAGTGGCTCGTGCTAACAGGTTGGACACGAGTGCAAAGAAGCACGTCGTGAACTGCGAGGAGTCCAAGGCGACAAAGTGGAGTAGCTCGTGCAAGGAGTTGCTCAAAACTCTGGTGGACGTCGACATAGTTGCAATAGGACCTGCATGTGCGGAGGTGTGTAATTGCAATATTCAAATCTCTCTCGTTTGCTCCACACAGAAAGCTTTTGCACCGCACGGATCTAAGTGTAGGGAAAAAAAATACTAAATCCGTGATACTATGCTCGAACCAAAACCTTCCCAGGAACTTCCAACAGTCCCAACTAGTAGGGCACCCTGATGACTTGATGAAAATTTCAAATTATAAAGTTATACAAGAATGACAAGCATCTAGATTCTGATTTAACAATCCAGACTCTAAATCCATTTATACTAACCAAACAGGTAAAATTCACTCGCTCACTCTTTTTTCTCTTTTCCCACATTGCCATTGGGCTAAGTTAATCTCGTAATCCATAAGGCCCAAAACAAACGTATCAGCATCCAAATTACTATCAACCGTCCGATCTCATCTATCCCTCATTCCCCATAAAATCCATCCACCGCTAGGGTTTTCTCCTATGTATCTATCCCCATCCGCAGCCTCTTCTCCAGTTTTCCTAGGGGTAGGGTTTCCTCTTCTTACTCGATGGCGATCAAGCTGACCAAGGCCCAGAAGAAGGTGCAGTACGACAAGAAGCTATGCAGCCTTCTGGATCAGTACAGCCAGGTGCTGATCGCGCTGGCCGACAACGTGGGGTCGAACCAGCTGCAGAACATCAGGAAGGGGCTGAGGGGGGACTCGGTGGTGCTCATGGGGAAGAACACGCTCATCAGGAGGTGCATCAAGCTGCACGCCGAGAATTCGGGGAACGCCAACTACCTCAACCTCCTCCCCTTGCTAGTGGTAATGGCAAAGATCTCAACTTTTTCTTTTTTTTCTTTTCTCCATCGCGCTTTAATATCCCCGAGATGGCTTCTCTACTCCGATATTAGCAACAAATGGAGGAGACCTACGTCTAAGTCATTCCATACCGTCTCTGAAAATTTTGACACGAGAAAAAAAAACTAGATTGATATGCATTACTACTCGGCAGTTAAAATGAAATATAGAAACTATTTTGTTTGTAAAGTGTTTAAATTTAAAACTTTAGGATATTTGTGCTAATTTTGAAATTGTCCTAGTTTGATTTTTTGGACCCGTAAGCGGTAAGAATGATCTTTATTTTTGGATAATTCGGAATTGTGATTTGCGTCCGGTTATTACAAATACTACAAAAAGAAAGAGACGAAGAAAACAGCGGAGCCAGTGGCCCAGTATGAGTTGCAAAAGTGACAGAGAACAGATTTAGAACTAAATGATATTTGGAGTTCGATAATGCTTTGTAATAATCAGAAAGATGTTTAGACTTTCCCAATGATTTTCGTAATTTCAGAAACACAATGTGGGTGAGATTTCATAATCTCGATTCATTTTGTAATCAATGTTGTTTTCTCTGAAATCACAGTGATTTTGATTCTGAAATCACAACCACACTGTTTCTCAAATCATATTTGACCAACACCATCCCCCACACACGCTCACACTCACACTTTTTTTTTGTTTACAACCCTCACACATCTACACGTCCTTACGGTTGGGGGGGGGGGGGGGTCGAACCCTGCCGGCGGCCCCGCCTGGTGTCCGTGCTGCTTTCCACATGAGCTACAAGCGCTGGACCCCCACCCCCACTTAATATTGACTGATTTTGCTTATAGTAATTGGAGATATTACTGTATGCTGTTGAGGGATTTCGGTATTTCAATTTGAGACATGTCGGTTTCACTAACTGCTCAGTCTGCGGGTGGTTACTGCTTAAGAGTAATACACGCCATCTGGATTTTTTTTCATAATTGGTTACCCAATTTATCAATTAAATTAACCAGGTTGATCCCTTGGTTCCTTAACTTCGTATTTCTTCATGTACTTTCTGAAGTACTATTGTTAGTTTACCTAGAATTGTGTTCTTTTCTTGTAATAATACGGCTTTTACTATTGTAGTTTTTTTTACCCCAATGCCTACGAAGTTTGAATGATAACATTCCAATGAAATTTTGTTTTGGTTGAGTTTTGATTTGCAATTAAATCAGTTGGTTCTACTTTAACTACCATAGTTATTTATGGCGATACTGTTTGATTACTTTAGGGAAATGTGGGTTTGATCTTCACCAAGGGTGACTTGAAGGAAGTCAGTGAGGAGGTTGCCAAGTACAAGGTACATTTGTACTGTTTACACATGTTTCTTTGTTTATTCCATTTTAAATCATACCAGCTTACGTGTCAAGTTTGGTTTTACTAGGGACAAATTTTGTTTGATAATTTTTATTTGGTTCCTCTATGATTCTTTCGTTCTATATCATTACGTTACATTTTTTGATGGTGCCATTCTGAATGATTTGCAACTTGCAAGTGCAATTAACTTGTGAAAATCATAGTTCAATCTATGGAGAATCATTGATCAGTAGAAGGAAACTTATTATGTACTATAAAATAGAATTTATTCTTGAGACCTTATTTTCGTTTATGAAATGTTGAATAAGAATTTTAAAACATAAATATATTGAAGTTTTCAGTATATATATATATTTTTTTTAAAGAGCTGCAACTCTTGTAAGACAAGACATTTACTTTGGAAAGGGTTACCTTTTCAGGTATTTGACCAAGCAAAAGTTCATTGATAGTAGTCTATCTGAATTTATTGTTGTATGTTTGAGTTTAGAAAAAAAATCACAGCAAACACTTTGTTATTTCTAACTACTGGAATGTTTACTTTCATTCATATAGTTCTTTGATGCAATTTTAGTATTCCAATTGATTCCCTTTCATTTTTATTTTTTTTTAATTCATAGCATAGGTTAATGTTGGTAGTAACATCTTCAATTTTGACCATATTCACCTGTAGAAAGTGCATCCCTAATTTTCATTCATTTATTTTGATACCATTTCAGTTCTTCTCTCAGTTATTCTTAAATACCTTTGAACTTTTAGGAAAGCATAGGTTTTTCTGTTTTCTTTTCTGGTGACCTATTGCCTTCCACTATCCCCTTCCCCTCCACCCCCCCACCACACACACACACACACACTGCCCCCACTTTGTAGGTTATTTACACATATTTAGAAATTTATTTTTCACAAAAAAAAGCAATCTTTAAGAAAATCATAGCTATGCTTCAACTTTGAACCAAGGTACAAAAGATGGTGAGTTTAGACTGCTATTACTGGAGGCAACAATAAAACTGGAAACGCTTACTTGGTAGTTTATTACACCAACTTCTATATTTAGAAATTTATTTTCATCAAAGAGCAATCTTTAAGACGATCATAGTTTATACGTAAAACTTTGAGCCAAGGTATCCAAAGATGGTAAATTTAGACTGCTAGTACTTGTTTATGACCAAAACTCCATCTAACTGGAGGCAGCAATAGAACTAGAAAAGGGTGTGTGTGTGTGTGTGTGTGTGTGTGTGTGTGTGTGTGTGTGTATATATATATATATGCCTATGGCTCGTATCGTAGGATGAGCCATTGCCATGTTTGAACTTTTTTTTTTTCTATTGGTCCAACATGACTTATTCTACAATACGAGCCATTGGCTCATATCCTCTGTGTGTGTGTGTGTACTTTTGGATACATTATCATTGTATGCCCTTTTTATTACATAAATATTCTTCCTCTCCAGTCATTGACAATTTTTTATTAGAACATCCTGGAAGTCGTAGTCTCCACTGCTCGCTAAAAGGGTTTTTAACATGTATATTGCAAATTTAATTTCATGCTTTGTTGTCTCCATATTCTTTCAACTATTGTCTTAGCGGTTAGCCTGACATTTTTACTAATATTTCACTTCATTTCTCCTTGATTCAGGTTGGAGCTCCTGCCCGTGTTGGTCTTGTTGCTCCTATTGATGTCATTGTTCCTCCTGGCAATACTGGGTTGGATCCGTCCCAGACATCTTTCTTTCAGGTAAGTTATTTGTACACACAAATTCTCAAGTACACTGACACATGGTTCAGCAATGCAACTTCCATATCTTAACTTCTGTCATTTCACAGGTGCTCAACATCCCGACTAAGATTAACAAGGGTACTGTTGAAATTATCACCCCGGTTGAGCTTATTAAGAAAGGGGACAAAGTGGGCTCATCTGAAGCTGCCCTACTTGCTAAGCTTGGCATTCGGCCTTTCTCATATGGTCTAGTTGTCACATCTGTCTATGATAATGGTTCTGTTTTCAGTCCTGAGGTGTTGGACCTCACTGAGGAGGATCTGATTGAGAAGTTTGCAGTTGGTGTTTCTATGGTCGCATCACTGTCCTTGGCCATCTCCTACCCAACTGTAGCTGCTGCACCTCACATGTTCATCAACGGGTACAAGAATGTTCTTGCAGTTGCTCTGGCCACTGAATATAGTTTCCCCCAGGCGGAGAAGGTTAAGGAGTATTTGAAGGTTTGTTTTGCTATACTATGACTATCCATCCGGAACACTATGATTTTAATCTATTTTTGTGATCACATAATCTTATTTTTGTATTATTAATTATTTTTATAATACAGGATCCTAGCAAGTTTGCAGTTGCTGCTGCCCCTATGGCTGCTGCAGAATCTGCTGCTGCACCTGCTGCCGCCAAGGAAGAGAAGAAGGAGGAGCCAGAGGAAGAGTCAGACGAGGATATTGGCTTTAGCTTGTTTGATGATTAGAGTAATGACAAGAAACTTGAGTAGTAGTTGTTCTATAGGATTTTGTTTGAGACAATATTGCTTGTTAGGTCTGTTACTTCTATCTAAAATTTTGAATCAACTAAATTGTAAGACCACTGTATTTCTTCATGGTGTTTCTCCGTTTCCTTTCCTTGAAGATGCTCTCCTTCATTATATTGGCCCTATTATTTAGCGGTGAGTATTCGGTTTATTCGGTTCCAACCGAACCGAATAACCGAAAACCGAATTGGACCGAAACCGAATAAGCAAAACCGAAACCGAACCGAATTGGTCAATAACCGAACAGAACCGAAGTAAATCGGTTCGGTTTTTGGTTTATTCGGTTTTTGGGTTTATTTGTGTTTTTTTGTTAATATATATAATAACTAAATATACTTATATATATATATATATATATATAGGAGGGATCCGCATTCCCTCATTTTTTGCATCCCCAAGCATCTCCATGTTAACAACCGTTGGATGTGCTTTAAGTCATTTAATCTTAACCGTTGGTAAATCAACGGTTAAGATTAGATGACTTAAAGCACCATCCAACGGTGTGAGTAGGGGGGATGCTTGGGGATGCAAAAAGTGAGGGGATGCCTATCCTTCCTCATATATATATATATATATATATATATATATATATATATATATATAAACTAATTAATACCTCTATATATATATATATATATATATATATATATATATATATATAAACTAAATTTTCGGTTTTCGGTTTTGGACCGAAATCCAAAACCGAAACCGAACCGATTTTTTTAAAACCGAACCGAATCTCTTATTCGGTTCGGTTTTCGGTTCAAAACCGAATAATGCTCACCCCTACTATTATTTATAGGATAATTGCCTACATTTAACTGTATGTGAAATGTAAAGTGGTGGATGCTGGGTCATCTGATATATACATGCTTAAGTTTTTAAGGGTTTTTATTTGTGGTGGAGGAGGGAGTTCTAGGGGTTCTTATTTGTGGTGGAGGGATTTCTAGAGAACAAATGGATAGAGACCAAAATTCATTCCAAACCCTTACGGATGCTTTTGTGTACATGATGTTCTAACTACTGGCTCTTTATTTTGCTGTTATGTGCTCTACTGAATTATCTGCTAGCTGCTAGTATTGAAGAATGATCGTTAGTTTCTATCTACATAATGCTTGTTTGTATTTCGTATTGATCTAGAATTATAATGCTTAAGCTTTGATGATATCTGCGAAATCTTGCCAGCCTCTTAGTAATGGGGTTTTTTGTGCCCCAACCAGGGGCGGATCCAGAAATTATAACTGGGGTGGGCTACCAAAATTTTGGGTGGTCTAGAAGTAGATAAATTCATACAAAAAAATATCAAAAAATATATATATAGAAAAATATGTAAAATAAAATTTTTGGGGTGGGCTCCAGCCCACCCCGGCTCCCTCTTGGATCCGCCCCTGGCGCCAACTGTTAAGCCTTTGCTGATGTTGTGATGCTGAATGTTACTGTTGTAGGTTGTTCGACTATTCAACTTTCCGATGTACTTTTTCCAGTAAATGTCTCGTTACTTCTTGGTTCAGCTTGCTGATGAGTTCTTTTCTTTATTTTGTGCGTAACTTATATGTACAACAGTTCGAATTCACCTTCAGATCTTTGCAAAATTAACACCAAAGTCGGCAGTCTTGGTAAGGGATCTTTCTAGTTTCAGTTAAAATTCTCTTTAAGTATGACT
>JANAVB010040819.1:6645892-6692766 GCA_029216955.1 Iris pallida
TATCATACAACCCTTTCTGTTTGCCTAGTAGCCTTGTGTACGCAACATTGGTCCACCTGTCAGCCACATAGAACATCCGGTCTGTACACAATCCACGTACACTGTGGATCTTGATGATAGATTCACATGGACAAAACAATAAAATAACTAGAATATTGTGTTTTTACAAAATAATTTAGGCTGTGTTTCATTGGACTTTTTTTTCATGGAAAATATTTTCATGACAAAATTTCCACCAATTGTACTGTTTGATAGCTTATATTTTACATGGAATTATTTTTCAAAAAACTACCATTTTTCATATTTTTTTTCTAAAATGGTGGAAAATTAAACTTGTCCAACGCATAGAAAAATATCATTTTCCATAAAAAATAACTATTTCCGTGAAAAATAATGACAATCAAACACCAAATTAAGTTTTCCCTGATTTTTTTTTAAAATTTCATAGATTTTTTTCCTAGAAAATTAATTCCATGAAATTAATTTCTTTTTCACGTATTTTCCATCTTGCAATCAAACACACCCTCAGATAAAAATTTAGTTTCAGAAAAAAGAAAAAAATCGTATAACAACTGTCAACTTGGTCCCCATTGGCGGGAAAGAAATCCGGTTTGGTGACTCCCGCGCAAACAGTGCCCTTTCCCCCCAAATCG
This sequence comes from Iris pallida, assembly GCA_029216955.1. NCBI lineage: Eukaryota > Viridiplantae > Streptophyta > Magnoliopsida > Asparagales > Iridaceae > Iris > Iris pallida. The sequence goes on from JANAVB010040819.1 coordinate 6,646,546, forward strand.
TTTATATTTCTCCTTCCCTGATCGACAACTATTCACTCTCCCCCTCTGTTCTTCTCCTCTTTAATCTTTCCCGCGTTTTCACAGATCCTCTAAATGCCCCAAACCCCAATCCATCCCATGGACGATTCCGATTCGAAACCGAAGGATTCGACGCCGGAAAGGAAGCGGCCGAGGCCTCAGTCCCCTCCTCAATGGCGATCTCCTCGCAAGCGCACCAACGTGAGCTCCATTCCGAACCCTAACTCTCCAAGAAATCTTCTTTTCTTCTAATCTCATATATCCCTTTTTTTCCGATAGGGCGTTACTTCTCTTAAATCTCCGAGAAAAAGCTTGTCCGATGAATTCTCTCGGAAGCTCAATTGGAATCCTAGAGGCAAGAATGTTTTATTTTTATTTTTGGGTTCATATTCGTATGCTGATATTGACGCTGTGGATTGCGTGCAGATCCCGCGCAGATGCGAGCAGCGAAGGAGGCGGTCCATGTGGCGTCGTCGCCTTCCAGCGCAGTGTGCCGCGAGGAGGAACAGAAGAAGGTTCTCGATTTCTGCAAGGAGTGCGTCGAGAAGGAGAGGGCGGGGAGCCTGTACATCTGCGGGTGCCCCGGGACTGGAAAGACCTTGTGCATCGATAGGGTGAAGAAGCTTGTGGAGGCGTGGTCGGAAGAGGTATATACTGTGCTCGTTTGCCTACGTAATATCTGTCATGGATGCAAAGTAATTCTTTGTTGCACGGACACGACAATGATTATGGTGTCTCCTCGTTTATTTTGGAGTGTCTGATGCGTGCTGGTGCTTCGTATATGCTAATTGTCGAAAGAATCGGAAAGTGGAGGAAGTGGTCGTGATCGTGCATGCCGTACTATAATCGAGACCAATTGATATTGATATATAAGTAGTGTGCTGGGTTTTGGTGAAATTTCCTCCAACCTGAGACACTAGTATATTGTTTTGCCGATACGAGAAGACTGCTAGATTTATTTTGTAAGATAAGGATGAGAAGTAGCATAGAGAGAATCATTCCAGTTTTGGTGTTGTGGCTGATCATTACTATTAACAAGAGGTTGCCAGTTACTTTTACAGAGAGCAGTTTAGCTTGACCGGGAGGCCAAGTCACAACTAAAGGGGAACTCAACATTGATGCAATTGAGGGGCAACTGCGATAAAGGAGCCAACCTACGGGTTGTGGCTTAAGTTATAGACACACAGCCTTTTGACATTTGTTTTGGGCCATGGTCCTTTTAAGCCAAGGAAATGTCTCATTTCAATTTATACCGTAGTAAAATTGGGTGATATGAATTCTCAATTAGATTGTGAACTATAAATTTGAGCCTGTCATCCCATGATTATGACTAATCAAAGAACTGAGGTAGATTATGCATTTGTTCAGGCTCAGTTTTTGGGTTAGTTTTGTCACAAAAACTATTACTGCAATTTCCATCACTTAGTTCATACAAAGACTTTAGTGGTCATACTTATCAAGTAGTTAGTTATCTGATCCTAGTGTTCAATTACTTCGTGTATCTTTGCCAATACAGACTGCATAATGAAAGAAAGAGCTCAAGTGCCTTTTAAAATTGATTTGTTTGTCCATTGTTCTATCTGCCTTCTACTAAGTGAATAATTGTCTTTCCCCAGTTTGTTGCTAATTTGATCTAAATAATAGGTTGGATTTCAATCACCTGATATGCTTGCCGTCAATTGTACATCACTAACGAACACATCTGAAATTTTCAGCAAGGTACTCTACAGGTTCAACAAAACTACTAGGGAATCACACTTCATTAGAATACATGATAACTTTTCCTCCTATTCTAAATTGCAGATACTTGAAAGATTTCATCCTTGTAAGAAGATTAGCAGTAGTCTATCACCTCTTCAGCATCTCAAGAACATCTTCTCTCGAAAGTGTCAGTCAACTTCTAAAAGAATGATGTAAGAAGCATCACAGTAGCACTGCAATTGAATATTCTTCATACTCTACATTTGCTGCATACAAACAAGCAATTATCCAAGTTCTAAATATCTGTATTTTCTTTCTTGTTAAACTCCATGGTGCTGAGTTTTTATCCATATGGTTCATGATAGGTTGCTCATTATTGACGAGATGGATTACTTAATAACTAAAGATCATGCAGTGCTTCATGATCTCTTCATGCTTACTACTTATCCATTTTCCAGATGTATACTAATAGGTAAACTGTTTGAATGGTTGTAGTTATTCATTAAAATTAGCATTATTGTTTGGTCAATTAACATAGTTTAGTTAAAGCTGTTCTTATTCAACTTGGATACCTGAGAAATGGGGGATGCTGATACCTAGTTTGTCTTTTGCAGGAATAGCAAATGCAATTGATCTTGCTGATCGATTTCTTCCAAAGCTTGAATCACTGAACTGTGAGTTTGCTGGTCTTTTCTCTTGCATTTCTCAATCAGTAGTTAAAGTGATGATATATGCCACCTTTCCTGGTTCAGTATTTTACAGAACAAAATTCTCACTCTCAACATTGGGCTGCTGCAGTTAAACTGATTCTCTTTTTGAACTTCTTATGTTAAAATCAGGCAAGCCCGGCGTTATAACTTTCCGTGCTTATTCTAAAGACCAAATGCTTAAGATTCTCAGACAAAGGCTTGCGGTATATCCTTGCACCCTTTGTTGTTATGTTAGGCATTGAATTACTAATACAATTTTTACTGGTTAACATGTGGTTCTTATGTATTGATCACGGGGACTAGTATTTTTATTGAGCTTCATCTGATTTTATCAATCTTGTATACTCGAAATTTAACAATTACTAAACATTTCTATTAGGTACTTTCATACGATGTCTTTCAACCTTTGGCACTAGAGTTTTGTGCTAGAGTAAGTTCATCTCTCTACTTTTGTTTTATTACTTCTTTTACTCCCGATTGTATTTTCATGTCATGTTATTATGCTATAAGAATATTACTTGCCACAGTAGTATCATAATCATCTTAGCTACCATACAAATTCCCATTTACATTTTTTTGTTACATGCTATTTTTCGATTAAGCCAGTAGGAAATCCAACTTCAACTGAGGTTTATTGTAGACCTAATGGTTCCATGTTATACATTTTGCTTCTTTTATCAATTATTATCCATTTTAGTACGAAGTTTCATCCAAACCACTTTCTTTGTTGTTACCTATGTTGCACGGATAATACTTCCTGAGAGATTTATGTAATGAATGTGATACTATAATGATCGTAAGTTCATAACTATTATTACATTGACAATAGTGAGAAAATGTACTGTTTAGTTTATAAAATAACCTAATTGAAGAATTAGAAGGGGTCATAGGAATGATATAAAAATATTTAAAATTTCCATTATTTCTAAAATTTTATTAGAATTTTATGGCTTACTTGATTCTTATAAATTAGTTGGAATTTTAAGTTGAAACTACAAATTGTATCTTTATAATGTTTTTCATGATCTCAAAAAATTGTAGGAAGTAAAGAGTTTTTTGCTGCTAATTTTAAACCCATGAACATATTACGACATAAGAAGGCTAGATTAATTGCCAAGTAGTTTAGTTGAAGTCAAGTAAGGAGCTGCTTTAAAAGCTTTACCACTTATAATTAAAATCACATCTAATTTAAGCATCATTTACAAACAATTTAATTTACATCAAATGGAAGCAAAATAGTTTAACTGAAAAAACTAGAAGAAGAGACTTACAAAGTTCAACCAGCAACTAAAGAGTTAATGGTAAATATCTAAATTTTGCTGTTTAAAAATTTAGAAGACACTCCACTAAATTATCTTCAGAACTCTGCAATGAATATTTTATTCATAGATTGCCGAATTCAAACTTTTAAACTAGAATTCTTCATTGGTGTTTTTTTGGTCATAGAACTGTTGGGAATGCGGTGTGACCCAAACCAGAGTTGGCCCATGAGGTGTGATATTGGACTGAGCCCATATGGCTTAAAAGGGAATTCCTATGTAAGGTTTGAACCAATTTCAATTATCTACATCTCATGATCCCTCCCACTTTCTACCCGATGTGAGACTAAATTATCAACTCCATTGTCACCCCTTTTTTGAGGGCTCAACTGAAAATGAGATATAATCCAACAATCTCCACCTTAGTTCGTTTCCGCTGACCGAGCAACCAAGCACACCCCGGCTACCTTTGCTCGTTCCCGCTAGCCGAGCACCTTGCTTGTTACCACCAGTCGAACACTAAGGGTTCGTTTGGATCAAGTTTTTGTATTCCTAGGAATATGTTTTCAATTCCTTTTCCATGGAAAAGGAATTCAACATTCCCATACCCATGTTTGGTTAGGTTGGAAATAGGTAGTTAAAAAATTTAAACATTTTCATCTCCATGTTTGGTTTACAAAGGAATAGAAATATTAATTTATTTAGTTTTCCTTTAATATCCTTTCATTAATTTCATGATGATTTACATGTTTGGGATAGAAGTTGAAAATTTGAAAATAAAAAGAGGGTATAACCGTCCAAACAAAATAGCCAAACATCATTCCTAGGAAAGCAAATCTATTCCCAAGGGGGGGGCTTGGGAATAGCTTTCCCAAGTCAATGGGAATAACTTTCCCCCCTAAGCCCCTCCTATTCCCTCCTTATTCCCAATCCTAAACATACCAAACATGGGTAAGGAATTCAAAATCCATTCCCAAGCCACAAAAACTTGAACCAAACGCCCCCTAAGGATATCCAACATATTTTCATCTCGATCCATTCTATCACAGAACCAGATCGACACGTTCATCCACACCACAATGTTGTGTGCCAACCATAACGTCTTGCTCTACCTTGGGCACGTCGGACCCATCTTTGAAGCTAATTTGTATAGTTGTCTCTAACTTTAGGTCTGATCTGCCTCCAGACCACCTTATAGAGGATGCTCCTACTCCACCTTGAGAAGAGAGCTCATATAGCCTGATTATACGTCTGAAGGGCCTTAAGAAGATAGCTCGTATAATTTGATTATATGCATGAACGTTCAGTACCATCTGTTTCGAACAAATTAGAGTCGCTCAAACCAGCCATGCAATCTTGGGCTCTGATACCACTTGTTTGGAATGCGGTGTAACCCGAACCGAAGTTGGCCCATGAGGTGCGATATTGGACTAGACCTATATGCCTTAAAAGGGAATTCTCATGTAAGGCCTGACCAATTCCAATTATCTACACCTCATGATTCCACTTCCTACCCGACGTGGGACTAAATTATCAACTCCATTGTCACCCCTTTTTTGAGGACTCAACCGGAAATGAGATACAATCCAACAAGGACTGATTACGCAAAGTGGTACTTTCAGTTAAGCAACCGTACTTTACAAATAAAGACTTAAAAGGTTCAATTCTCAACTTGGTCTAGTAACCCTATAGTTCATAATTACTTCGAAAATTCCTTCGAGGTAGTTTTAAGAAGTAGACTTATATACTAGGTTCACAAGAAGCACATGTGCATTTTGTGAATTGTAATGGGCCTAATCCTCGCTACATCCAAATATCTAGATGAAACCTTATTTATTCAAGTCATGTAATCTTAGTTATTCTTACCTTAGAGAAGTTAGTAGAGAAGCTTAAAAATGCACTTCTAAAACTCCCTTGCATTCTAATTTGTTATAGTGGAGGACCATTTTTTTTAGGATACAATGGGAACAAAGCCCCGCCACTTTTCATGAAAAGTAACTAACAAGACAAGTCACAATTACAAAAGGGGATCACTCCAATAACATGATACAAACAAGAGTACAGACTCCAAAGGACTAGAACAAACAGCTTACCTAGCGTGTAGCAAGCTTGTCGCTGCTAGTAACTACCATAATCCTGGACTTGACACATGTCAAGATTTTGAAGTATTCTTCATCATCAAGGAAAACTCCTATGCAAAAAAATCTTTCCTAGCAGATACATGTTCTTTCTAGATACTTATAAGAATCTCTTGTTTTTTCCTTACCGACTTTTAGAGATTTGTAGTATCATGTCTCTCTTTAGCCTTGAACAATGTAAAGGAAAGCTGACTCTGTTTATATTACCCCAGAAGTCATGTCTAGACCGGGTTAGAGTAGACGAGCACTTGGTGTTTCATCATGTCCATTTTAGCCTTGCACAACCATATAGCATATTTTGTACTTTAAACTGACGGGTTTTATGACTATAACAGAAAGTCGCAGCTGCATCAGGTGACATGAGAAGAGCGCTTGGTGTGTGCAGGTAAGTTTATATTGGTGTTAACTTATATTCTATGCATTATGTATATTCCTGCCTTGTCGATGGAAATTAGCTAGCTTTAAGCTTGGTAGATAAATTTGTTCTGTTCAATGTATTAATTGATTTCACTGGAATATTAGTTGGCTGCATTGTACTAATTCGGTGTCAAAGACTCAAATGCACTGATGACTCCTGTATATTTCAGAACTTTTTTCAACACTATTTTCCCTTTAATAGAATGAGATCATGTCCTTGGACCCTTTGATATGTCCCACAGACGTAGTAGTGTATGAAGCTCTCTTAAATGCCAAATTTACCAGCTACTTTTGAGCTTTGAAACCAATCTCATTTATCAGTGAGAAAATTATATCTGACGAGGACTCCAGATCTGATGTCTTATTGTAAATGATAATTAATTTCTCTTCCCATTTAAGGTTTTTGCTATGGCCATTTCAGTCATCAATGTCTAATTGCTTCTGAAATAGCTTGTGTACAGTACAGTTTGTTCAATCTCTTTTAAGTGCATCTTAGAATCAGCTATTATTTGTCTCAGAAGAAAAAAGAAAGAAAGAAAAGAATTGGCAAAAGTTGTTGCTGTCTTACTTTCTAAAGTTGCCGAGACTTTTACAATGCAGCTATAAGTGTTTCTTCAAATTTTTTGGGGAGTATAGTCCTTAATGCTTCAAGCTCTTATATTGAAACATAGTTAATAACCTTAAAAGTTTTACTTCCTAAAGTTGCCGAGATTTTTACAATGCAGCTATAAGTGTTTCTTCAAATTTTTTGGGGAGTTTTCATATAGTCCTTAATGCTTCAAGCTCTTATATTGAAACATAGTTAATAACCTTAAAAGTTCTTGTGTAACCCCAAGATTTAGTTCCACATCGGTTTAGGATGAGAGTTTGATTGGTTTATATTTGATTGCTTGGGTCTCATGTATATATTTGGGTTAACCATTTTGGCGAGTGGGCTAAGTAATGATGCACATGAGGACCATACATGAGTCATGTCCTAGCGGGACCTGGGTCATACATGACAAATGGTATCAAAGAGATTCATGTTCCACTAGAATGAGACCATGCTATTTGCATGGGCTGCAATGAGGATGCCATGTCTTTGAGTGGGGCAGATTGTGAAACCCCAATATATAGTCCCCACATCAGTTATGAGATGAGAGTTTAATTGGTTTATATTTCAGTTCTTGAGTCTCAAGTGTACATCTGGGTTAACCATTTTAGAAAGTGGGCCAAGTGATGGTGTACACGAGGCCCATGCATTGGTCTTGTCCTGGCAGGCTGCTGGGTTGTGGCGTCACAGTTTTCATTTCCTTTTGGCTTTGACCTTTCTTAGTGCTTTAATTTGGACTGCTCTCTCTTTTCCTTGTTTCCTTCTATCACTCCATCATTGAGAAACGATTTAGGTCAGCCTATTGGCTGACTTTTATGTTGCAATAATATAAATATTTAACCCTCAATCCTCGTCACAATTCTATAGTGTTGGTTCTATGGTGGGGACTTAAACATGGTACGAGAGCAACACAAGTTCGAAGCTCTGACACATTTTAAGCGGACTTTAAAAATCATACTGATGTGAATCCAGCTCTGCTCCAAAAATGGAGCTTCAACCTGCAGGCTTGTTTGAATAATACAAACATTTTAGCCCTCAACTTTCTTCACAACTAGTTTTGGTGCAGTGGCAGGGAATTTAATATTTTGACTCAAGAGGATCATCATTGAGAGAAAGGTTTACTTTCTTTCATCAATTATTTTTTAGTTGGCCAAAATTCTGACACTTGATCTCTTTCCCTTGTCACTGATTATCTGTTTGCCTCTTCCTATTGTGATACAGTATTTTCTTGGTTCCATCGGTACTTATTCGTGAAGTAAAATTTGCAGCCTTTCCTGTTCATTACTGGACTAATGAGAATGAGTTTATAGACATTTTAAAATCTATCGATAAATACTGGCATTTCCTGTACTTGTACCCTATGTTTTCCTAAATGTCTTCAAGCACCTCCCAATGTGCCCTTTGGCTGATTCCACTAGTATTTTAATGTGATTATATATGTTTACTCAATCTTTGATGCCATTGTGGCTCTTTTTTCATGCTAATTTGTGTGCAAAATTCTCCAGTCAAACCAACTGAAACATGCATACTCTATGTCTATGAGAAGAGAAAAACTGCTTCATCCATATTATTCCATGTTTATTTATTGCTGACAGCTTTCGCTTATGTATGTTCTTTGTAGATATGAGATCTCTTAATAAGCTTCTGTTTGTTTCATTTAAGGAGTGCAATTGAGGTGCTTGAGGCAGAGCTCAGGGATGCAACACCAAAACAAGAAATCAACATTGTAAGTTATTCAGCATGCAGGCATTGTATTTGCAACTGAAGCTTGTATTTTACTATCTACATAGTAGTATGCTTTTGTGGTTATTTTCTTGAAACATTCATATTATTATTGCATAATCATGGATCAACAGACCAATTTAATGACTTCATTATGTCATAAATAAAGAAAATAGTTTTAAGGGGACGTCACTATAAGACTTAATATTGCCACGTATGGAATATTTTCCAATATATGAATTACTTTGCTTACATGTGAAGGTTGAAACCAAGCTTATTAAGTGAGCTTGCTGAATGATTTCTGGATATTGAATAAGGACTTGTACTTGTCAGCTATCAAATTTAAGCATATTGGTTGTAGTTGATACTTCATAGTTGTACAAAAACCCAAAGATAACGTAGGGAATAAGCCTGAGAAGCATGGAAAGGAATCTGATACTTGAATTAGCAAAAGCTTCCTCGCAATAAATTCTCCGGCTCAGAGGTTTCGACTCTCTGACTGCACTTGACACCTAGTTCAGTACAAGCTATTCTACATGAAATACTTACTTTTTTAAGCTATACAGATTCACACATTGTTGTATACTTGATAACATGTACTTAGTCAGATCTAACTGTCTTGTGATAGGGTAAATTTCCAATACTTGAGAATATATATTTTATAATATGAGAATATATATTTTATAATACTGTAGGCTATGATACAAGCTTACCTTGGAATTTTGGTAGAATACATGCAATGACTATGCTATTGAGTTGGATGCAGTCTCTAATGCTGAAACATGAATCAATTATAATGTCGCATATCCTGCAAGAAATGATTCGAATGTAATGTAATACAGGTGAGGTTTGATCATATGGATATTGCTTTGTCAAAAGCATTCAAGTCAGCTGTAGTGGATACCGTACAATCTCTTCCGCAACATCAACAGGTAAGCTGTGGCAGAACATATCAGACATTATGTTCATGAATTTATTCTATTATATCTTGGGTGTTGAATATCTTTGGGTTTCTAGTCCTGCTCAAAGCCATAGTTACCTGGAACGTGGTATGTCTTGGGCTATGTTGCACGAATGCGTACACAAACATTATTTTACCGTGTCCGTGCAACATAGGTCCTGGGTCATGGTACGGGTCTGGGAACATGGTACGTTACTTGTGAGTTGGTTCGCCAATTCGGTTCGTGGTACACTTTCAAGTAGTGATTGGGTTGATACTAGTTGTTCAAAATTGACTTAATAATTGCCATATATTGAAAGAACACCTTATATAGGACATAAGAAATTTAAAAACTTGTTACTTCATTGAATAAGATGTAAAATTTGACTTTTCTTAGTAATACATCAACTAGAACACAACATTCCTTAAAATGGTACAACGATGTCGGCTCAAAATGTGTAAAATGAACCATAAAATAAAATGGCAAGCCAAATCAAAACACGTAAAGAAACCATAATTTAAATTGATAAATGACTCAGAACCTTGGAACATAATAACAAAAGCGTCATAAAATCTCATAAGCAGATTCTCTTCTCTCATTGGCAACTTGCAAAACAGATTGACGGCTTGTGAGCAATGAAGAAACAACAAGTAAAACAGAATGGTGGCTCATGAGCAATGGAGAAACAACGAAGTTACGAATGACAGTCATAAGAAATGTGTAGCTACGGACCCCATTAGACAGGAAATCTCAATTTTTTTGAACTTTCTTTGTATTGAGAGAATCTCTTGCAAAAACAAGTTTATAGTAAGATTTCAATGATCATTTCAGATTGCCAAATTTAGCTATCTGGATCGAGTACCATAATGATCCGGATAGGAAATGTACCCTAACTGGAACACTCGTTCAGGACGTGCTCCGATGAGGATTGGGTGTACCTGGTAACTTTATTCACACCTCTGACTAGCTTTGGGCTTCTTTATCTCAGATAGATATGTTTCTGGTTTATCGAAGTGTCAGTCTTAGCTTGTGGCATTCCTCAATTATTGTAGCATACTTGTGAAGTCAACTAAGACTGAATTGGTCTTATTCTGGACCAGTGTGCTCCTCAAAAGGCGTTGGCCTTTGGCGTGTGCAAGACTGTCAGGGGAACTCTCTCTTTTTGCTCTCAATAGTTAAGTCGAAATGCTTATAGGCCCAAGTTTAATTTATTGTGCGATTGTTCGGAATGCAAACTAAGCGTTAGTCCTAAATAAGGTGTAACCAAGATTATGAGGAAAACGACACGTGAAGCATGGAGTCATTAAAACATTTGATAGTTTACCAACGTAGTGATTATTTTTAGGAATATTAAGGGGCTTTTTACTTACCATCCTCAGTTAAGATAGTCAACCGCTATATTAGCTGGTTTTTGTACTTTATAGACATTAGGTAACACTGTAATTTTGACATGCAAACATATTAAGACTATAGATGGCCACAAGGCATGTGGTAAGAAAGCAATCATGAAAGCAAAAAATTACAATTGAATGGTTGTCTAGATGGTAAATGGATGAAATTTTAACCAAGAGGTCTTGAGTTCAATTCTCTCTAGACACATTATGCCTTATTTTAATTTTTTTCTCCACACACACACACCGCCCCAACTCACCCACCCCACCCCTGCCCCCCAAAAATTACAAATGAATGGTTGTCTAGTTGTTGAATGCATGCAATTTTAATGAAGAGGTCTTGAGTTCAATTCTCTCTAGCCATATTATGCCCTATTTTTTATTTTTTATTCTTTAACAGTTCTATATAATATCCCATTAAAATTTAAGGTACACACACACCACCCCCAAAAAAAGGAAAAAAAGAAAAATTCGGGGTCCAAGTCTAGACCAAGGGTGTTTGATCTTTAGGTTGACCAATTGACCATGAACTAGGTGTTCGGGTGCTTGGACTGCATATACAGGTTCCTGATATAGGGTAGGCCATATTGCTATGAGTTGTACTTTTGGTTATCTTTTCCTGTTCTAATGGCCATTCTGTGGTGCTTGTTACCTAAAACAAGAAGCTTTTGAAGGTCTCCGCCCTAAGCAACAAAGATTGACCGTTGCAATGGACATGGTTGATAAGGGATTCACGAGTTATATAGTGATAAATGACCATCCCACATGTCATTGTTACTCCAATGGTTAGTCGACTTGGACCAAGTGGTAGCTCAGTAGGGCCTGATTCTCATAGAGTACTCATACAAGAGTTATCCTGAGGTCCAGCTAGGCAAGTTATCGATATGTAAGTCTTGAATGCGTGGGGTTTTTCTGTTAGCGAACTTGCTTCTCCTTGATCTTGTTTATGTGTTATTGTGAATATCTGGGGTCATTTTGTCAGTTACTAACTACAAAAGATTGCTCACGAGGAGGATTCTTGTCATATATTCTGGGTACGACTGTTGTAGGTTCTAGCTATATAGCAAACATGCAACCTGGTTGGCTAATTGTTGGTTTCAATGGTTTTTTTACTTTCTTCCAAAAAATATGTTCTAACAAAATCTCAAATGTTACCTGGACCTTCATTAATTCTGGGTTTTTCTGTTAGCCGACGTGCTTCTCCTTGATCTCGCTAAGATATTGTGGGTATCTTGGGTTATCTTGTCCGTTACAAACTTACAGAAGATTGCTCACGTGAGATAATACATTTTCACATTTTTAACCAAAAAGGAATGTTCGTAACTAGTCATTGTGTTGTACGCTACTGTTAGTATATTACATTTATTTTTCATCCTATTCCAGTATGCAGATGTCTTGTTGGAAAATGTTCTGATTTCTAAGAGAGAGCTTTAATCCTTTAGATATAATCATTTGGGTAGAGCCATGGCCATTGTTTTTAAATCTTCCTCTTATCTGCAGATATTATTGTGCTCCATAGTGAAGCTCTTCCGCCAGAGCAAGAAGAACGCTACAACCATTGGAGAGGCAAGTTTGTCCCCATTTTATTATAGTTTCAAGTTTATTACTACATTGCTGAACTTTGTAATGTCTTTCTCAAATTCAATATATTCCCACAGCCTATGTTTTCTTTATATTTTCAAGCTTATGGCCAGGGGCGGAACCGGGAAGTAATGCTTTTGGGGGGGGGGGGGGGTTGTTTATCGGGGGCCCAATATACATACCGTAATTATTACCATTCAATTCTGATAAGTCTGACAGTTATCTTAACCTATAAATGTGGTACAACACTAAAATGTTGGGGGTTCAAGGCCACCCCTAGCCTCCAAATAGTTCCGCCCCTGCTTGTGGCTGACAATGCTACATTTTAAAGTTTATAGCAACAATGCTAAAGCTTGGCAATCTCTTTGTTTCGTCCAATTCAATAGTCTAAAAGATTTCGTTGAATTTGTAACTCTTCTTTTGCACATGTTCTAGGACAGCTTACTAAGGCTCAAGTTCTTTCCATTTATTGGCAACACAAGAGCTATGTATATGCAGGACATTCAAAGTTATGCCAGTTTAGTTTCAGATATTGCATCAATTAGATTGAAATTGACATCAAAGCACTTGTGTCATCACATAGTTATTGTTGGGAATGAGGCTCAACTCCTAGTGGTCAGTTTCATGGGAGTGGAATGAGTACATATTTATAGGAGAGAGCGACCTCCCTTCTTTGGGTTCTGGCCGATTGGGAGTATGGAGTATGAAGAGATACCAAGTTTTTATAAACACTAATTGTTGTAACTGATCAAGGTAGAGCATATATATATATATAAACACTAATTGTTGTAACTGATCAAGGTAGAGCATATATATATATATATATATATATATATATATATATATATATATATTTGGAAAAAAGGTGAATTTTATTCCAAATGAAAAGCCATAATCATACAACATACAAACAGAGTGGGACTCCCACTCATCACTTCTCCATAGCATTAACATCAAACTCGATGTTATGGAGAATGCCAACTGGAAGGGTGACCAGCCCCTCAAAGATCCGACGGTTTCGCTCCCGCCATACATGCCAAACCGCAGCAGCCAGACGAACTCTGGTTGTTCGGAACCAGTCCTGCCCTCTACCCCTGCTATCTCGGATCATCGTGATGATGTCCCCAACACATTTTTCGGAGGCGGACACACCCAATACCCGACTCTGCTCCCTCCAGATCTGCCATGCCAGAGTGCACTCGAAGAAGATATGCTTTATAGATTCAGGCTTCAAACCGCAAAGCACACATTTGGGATCTAGAACCGGCACACCAAACGAACTCAGGCGATCTCTCGTCAAGAGGCGGCCCAGTAGCAGCTTGTAAACACACAACTGCATCTTCCTGGCCAGACCCTTGTACCAAACGAACTCATAATCAGAACTCAACGGGAATGCTCGTCGGATAAGGTTGTAGCAGCTACGGAATTGGAACTCTCCAGTCCCTGTAGAAGCTCCAGTAGGCTCCCAAATTCACCGATCAGCAGGCAAAGTCGGATCAATGACAGTAGACAAAATACTCCTACCCAGCTCCTCAGTGAATCGATAAGAGTCCGGCCTCCACTGCCCATTACGAATGATGCGACTGCACGTCAGACCACGCCTGTCCTCCTGATGGGTCGGGGTTCCTCTGATGTCCAACAACGAACGTCGATCTATCCAAGGATCCCGCCAGAGGTCCGTACCCGACCCGTCCTTCATGACCCTCCTGATAGCAGACTTGAGCACTCCCTTGTATCTCAAGACAGTCTTGAACGTGACTGAATGGTTATTGTCAGAGGAACACATCCAGAAACTGCCCTGCTTCACGTATCTGCTGTGCATCCAGTCTGCCCAGAGGGATCCCCTGCTGATGAATCTCCAGGCCAACTTGAGCGCAGAAGTCTCCCTAATCTCCCGCAACGGTCTGAGGCCCACTCCACCCTCCTTCCTTGGCCGACAAAGCTGGTCCCAAGAGATCGCATGCATACCTCCCCTCCAAATGAAATCGGCACATAGTCGCTCCACTCGTCGAATGGTGGCCACAGGTAGGAGGATGGACTGCAGCCAAAAATGGGCCACAGCCGAGATCACCGATCTGACCAACTCAATGCGACCGCCAAATGACAGACCTGCTGCTTGCCAACCTTCCACTCTCCTCTGGACATACTCCACCAGACTATGGCAATCCTGATCTCGAGCATAATTCACAGTGAGAGGCACTCCTAAGTATCGCACCGGAAGATCACTCCTTGCGATACCCAGCACATCAGCCCGCTCCTCCTTCCGGGGGCACAAGGAGCTGAAGTAGACCCTACTCTTATCCCTGTTCATCTGGAGACCCGAAAAGGACTTCAAATCTTCCATAATAGTCGCGAGCGTCTGCAACCCCTCCGTCGAAGGTTGGATGAAGACAAGCAGATCATCAGCATAAATAAGGTGGGTAACTGGGGGAACCATCCTCCGAAACAAAGGTACCAGCCGTCCACGGTGCACTGCCAGATCCATATATATATATATATATATATATATATATATATATATATATATATATATATATGTGGGAGCGGATCGGGAGCCCTGTCCGCGGAGCCCCGCCGAAGCCCCGCCCTCCCTTAGTCGTTGGATCGCGCGGGCGGGGGCGGGCCCCACGCGGGCCCCGCGCGATCCGATGGTGCAGGGGGGGCGGGGCTTCGACGGGGCTCCGCGGGCGGGGCCTTTGATCTGTTTCCTATATATATATATATATATATATATATATATATATATATATATATATATATATATATATATATATATATATATATGGCGCGGATCAAAAGCCCCGCCCGTGGAGAAATCCCCGCCCGCCCCATTGGATTGAGGGGCCCGCTCGATCCAACGGTTG
This sequence comes from Iris pallida, assembly GCA_029216955.1. NCBI lineage: Eukaryota > Viridiplantae > Streptophyta > Magnoliopsida > Asparagales > Iridaceae > Iris > Iris pallida. The sequence goes on from JANAVB010040819.1 coordinate 6,661,880, forward strand.
AGGGCGACGGGCTCCCGATCCGTACCCATATATGTGTGTGTGTGTGTGTGTGTGTGTGTGTGTGTGTGCCAATGACCCCTAGCCTAGTGGTAGTGGTGAGGCATGCGACCCAAGTGGTCAGGAGATCGATTCCCGGGAGGAGTGTTTGCCACAATTACCCTTCTTTCCCTATATATATATATATATATATATATATATATATATATATATATTTTTTTTTTTTTTTTTCCCAATATATATATATATATATTTTTTCCAATATATATATATATATATATATATATATATATATATATATATATATATGCACCCAGGCTAGAGAACATTCAAGAGTTAAAACCATAACATGTTCGCAAGAGAAAAGTAGAGAGTACATATTTCATGTTCTTCTTCTGGGAGTACAAAGGTATTTCACTACTATTCTGTTGTCATTCATACATTCCCACCATGCTCTACTTATCGCAAACTAGGTGGAAGGAAAGGGAATTTTGCAAACTCAATCCTGAGAACTGGTGCATCTGGTTTCTTGTCATCAAACTTGTAACACGTCTAGCCTCCTTGTGAACAACTCTAATTTCCTCGAAACCAATAAAAGGACGGAACAGATGTGCCACCTCTCTTCTGGTGCAATTACTTGGCAGACCATCAACAAATAACATATTGGTTTCATCTGCAAGCCTGCCTTCAGATTTTCTCAAAGGTTCAGTTCTTTCAAAGTCTATACTTCCAGGCTTTACACCCAATGCGATGTCTCTTCCTATTAGAGCTGGATCTTCTCATCTTATTAGAGCTGGACCTATATATATATATATATATATATATATATATATATATATATATTTTACTACATAACACGAAGAATTTGACTAGCTAGCGGCTTTGTAAATCGATTTCACTATTTCATCTTAGGAACAAGTGAACGGAGCACAAATCTGTCTGCTCATATCTACATCTCGAACGAAATGACAATCCACCTCAATATGTTTGGTTTTCTTGTGGAAAAGCAGATTGTTAGCAATAAAATATAAGTTTACTTATCATAGTGCATAAGCAATGACTAACTAATAATGTGAGCTATAGCTCTATATTCTCCGGCCATTAGTTTTGTAGTCTCTAATCAATCTAGATTATACATCTTTGGCATTAGACCATCTGTGCATATTTGATTGTATTGACGATGCAGTTACTGTAATAGAAGTCTTGAAGGACATTAAGGGTGTCCTCTTATTGGCTAAAAGAAATAAAACCGTCAGGGCCATTGTCTTTGTTAGCACTAAGACAAAGGTCATCCTCTTAACCTCTTCATATTCAAACACATCCTCCAATTGAAGCACATACTGTTGGGCTTTGGCAGAAGCTGCAACCTAAAATTCCTCTTCTAGTTTCCATCTACCAGTTGTTTCCCCAAAGCTTCTTCTAAATAATGTCCCTACACCCGGAGTATCAAGTTACCACCATGTCTGATGTTGTATTCAGATTCCCACCCTCAAGCAGGTCATCCTTGATTGTTGTTTCCATGTGATCTTCTCCAGGTATATATCAAAAGTCTCACTCCAAGGAGTTGTCATTAATTCAAACTGCACTCTGGAGAGAGCATCTACATCTTTTCTCTCCAAGACATCAATCTGCCTAATAACCTCCTCTTTCTTTGGTTAAGATTCCAAACATTTCTTTCTCCCATTTATTGAGCCTCTTACCAAAGCCTGCTGACTTCTTCTACAAGAATGGCAGCAAAATTCCCATTGTAATACTAGAAAACCATTTCTTTGCTGATAAGCCTTAACATTATCATGGTTATAGGTAATCATATCTAATGGGAACTGGAAAAGAACAATATCTTCAATTTTTTATTTTTGGTAATATCCAGCTTTACTTGGGTAAGATATAGTGCTTTCTTTCATCATGCTGATTTGATTTTACTTTATGCGGTGCCTTGGAGAAGATGTAATTTAATAGCAAATATTTGGATTTCCCTCTTCAGCTGCATTCTTCTAGTGTAAGCATCCTAACCTTCTAATTTTTATTGCAACACCCTCTCTTGCCATGATACCAAATAGCACTTTGCTCGCCAAATTTGGAGGTCCTCCATCAAATTGGTGAATTTTCTTCTAAATGTTTTGATTATTTTCTTACCGTGCTCTGTAGATGAACCAGTCTGATAATAATAGACATGACGATGTTGGCTACTCGCACCAAAAAAAAGTTTCTTCACTTGTATTATACATTGTGTAACTACAGAAAAGGAGATTGTCATCAGCTAGAAGCAAACAATTCTGCTACCACTGTAACAGCATTGATTGGTTTCTGGTATTCTTACTCATCGATTCTGATCTGTAATTGGTGCAGTTGAATAAATCATATGTAGAAATCTGCAAATCTACCCAAGTCCCTGCACTTGGAATGTTGGAATTCACAAGCATGTGTGGAGTGCTTAGTGATCAGGTTCAAATGCACATTCAAAGTTTCTTAAGTTTAAACCTTACCTTACTATGATTTTGGGAAGCATCAATTTTATTTTTCAATGTTCAGGGCCTCCTCAAACTTGGTCAGTCTAGAGAAGTCAAATTGAGAAGAGTTACATTACAAATTGATAGTGCAGAAATTACATTTTCTTTCAAGGTGCAGATAACTGACTTGTTTTGTGTTCAATCCATTTCTTTAGTACAGCCAAGTACCCGTTTCTTGACGATCCTCTACTTTTATTACTACAGGGAAATAGATTCTTTCAGAGCTGCCTAGAGCAATAATGGTGACAGTTAGGAACTGAGATCCGTTCAGATTTTCTCAAATTATTCTTTTTCTTTACTCTGCATTCGCCATACAATTGGATTTTCTGACTGCTGAGCAATTCAAATTGTACTTTCTCAAAAGTAACTTCACTCAATCATAAACCATGTGAAAGGTAAGACGAGTTAGTAATTTCTGCCTATAAATTTCTTATGGGGTCCGAATAATTGGATTCTTCGTTTTTTAAATGTTTAGTCTGACCTGACATTTCTTTCGGTCGAACCAGGTGCATACACTTTCATGTGAGAAGAACCATGAATAATTGAGTGCAAATGAGAGAAGCCAATTTGCAATTTGCCAAAATATAGACGGCAAGTAGAAACCTCCAAGGTCATCTTCAGCTTTCCTTCAAAAGGTGAGGAGGTGTCTCAAGTAAACTCGGAATATCTTTACATGCAACCTAGCACAAATAGACATCAGTGTCGGATGACTGACGAGGTTGACGGAAGCTGCTTAATAATAGATGATATGAGGTGTGGGTTTGATTGTTTTAACAGTAAAAAACTCACAAGTCTTTCAACTGTGAATTGTAAGATGGCTCAACATGATAGACTTGTACAACATTACATAATGCAACAAAGTATGTGATAAATATATGTTGGAGGATTCCTTTAAGAAGTACCTGATCTTCTGACACGTACAGTTTCAACTACAAGACAAATCACATATAGCATTTTGTGAACTGTATTTCAATATGCGAAGGGTACGGTGTTGCACACGTAATATAAATAACTTTGTTTGACGCCATAACTAGATTCTATGTATTGTAGTTGTAGATGCAGAAGGATTCTATGTATTGTGGTTGTAGATGCAGAAGATGTCTTGGAGTCCACATGACAGGTCCATATGCCTCAAAGTTGGGGCCCTGGAGCTGCGTGCGAGCACGTGCCTGCGCGTCAGATGGCACCGGCACTTGCATCTCACATGGAGGAACCCCCCTCCCTCTTTGCTTTTGATCTTTCAGAATGTTTGCTCACAGGAGGATGCTGTTGACTCCTATTAGCTAAGCTGGAAGTGAGGCCACTGAAACCACTACTATCTGCACCTGTGACTTGTCATTCACATCTTAAAGCCCATATGTTGTTTTTCTATCAGCGAGTATGAAGTTGGAAATCCATCACCAAATGCAGTAGGGGTTTTAAGAAACACCTCCCATAGTTGTTAAGAAGAGACTTTTAGGCCACGATTTGTCGCGAATCATGGCTTTGAAAAAGAAAAGTTATTCATTTTCTGTAGGAAAGAAAATTGTCCCCAAAGAAAAGAAAAAATGTAGCGGAAAGTGATTTTCTCTACCCCACCTACGGATTCATTTTCTCGCCCTAAGGATTCACTTTTCCTTCCACTTTTCTTTGGTCCTTTCAAATACTGAAAAAAATGGATGGAAATGAAAGAACAAAGAATTGATTTTTTTTTCCCTTTCTGCAGACCAAATGAGGCCTTAGGAGAACCGGAACCTTCAAAATCCAGGTTCTTGAGAACACTTTGGGTTGACCTGAAATGCATTATTTTACAAACTAGTATCAAATAAAAACTTAACAATCTTCAGAAATCAAAGTATCTATTATACTGTTTCCAGAAGTCTAGAAACTTTAGAGCTAGTAAACTACTCAAAGCATACTTCGTGATTTACCGTCTACAGGTTCAATGTATAATATTGGTACATTCTTATATATTAGCTTGAACTCAGGAACGGATCGCTCAGGTTCTACGGATCTGGACGTCCAAAAAAATTTGCTTTAAATATAAATATATTAATATTTTTGTATCTAAAATAGACCTAGTATGTTTCATGGACCCTATTTAGCACAAAACAATTATGGTGTAATGCTTACTACATTAGGCTTGCATATATATGAGATTTTTAGTTTAATTTTTTTAATTTTTTAATTATGTAAGAGGTTTCCATTTTGGAAGTTCGTCTCGAACTCCCATGAGTTTAGGGCTGGTCCTGGTCCTGCTTTGAATACACCCAATTTTTATATTATGTTACACAACATATTTTCTATAGTTGAAGACCCGTCATTGTGAGAGCTGGATCATCATGTATTTCTTTAAAAATACTTAAAATATAACTAATTTAATATCAAGTTAAGATTCTAAATAATGCACCAAGAGAGAAAAAAAAATTCATAAATTTAAATTATTTACCCATTTAAGATGGAGAAAGGAACATGTAGTCATTATTTAGGGCTAATTAGCATTTAGATCTTAGATTATACAAGCTTAGAGTTTAATCTATGACATGTGTAATTAAAAATTTTGGACATTGAATTTTTAATTTTGTTTTCTATTATATCCTGAATATAAGCACAAGGACAACCAACCAATAGACATTGGAAATGAGGGTATAATGAAAAAAAAATTTTAGCCCAAACTTTTTAATTGAACATATCATATCATGATTTAAATTCTAAACTAATATAAAAATTCAGGATCTAAATATAATTAGTTCTATTATTTAATTAATAGTATGGAATATGGATTAGTTAATTAATAGTGGACTTGGATTATATGTATGTCATGTCACCATCATTGATTGATCCCAAGTTTCTGGAGAAGTAGTACCTGATTCCATGTGATAATATGTACTTAGAAGACACTCAAGCTGACACGTAGCACATGGGCAGAGGAATTGGTCGGTTACCAATGGAAAATGCTAAGTTTACTACCAAATTCTTACAACCTTCTTACAACTACTCTCTCCCACTCCTTACACATGGGTCCCACCGGGTCCCACCACCACTCTCACCTCCCTACTATATGGGCTCCACCCGGTCCCACCATTTCTTCCCCTCCTCCAATCGAAGTCCGATACGTGTCTGATTGTAGGAGGATTGTAAAAATTGGTTGTAGGCATAGCAAAACTCGTTACCAATAGTCACTTTTCGTGTTCACAACTCATGCGGGTTGGGTTGATGGAACCACAAATATTGAGGCCAAAGAAACAAAATGAGTGGACAATTAACCTAAATAAAATATAGTATTTTTTTTTTTCTTTCTTCTTTTCTTTCTTCTTGTCAAATATATATCTCATTTAATTTTATGTTGCCTTTATTGCGGTCAAACACACTTGCAAAAATACAAAATTTATTTGGAACAACGTATATCTTGATAGTCCGTACTAAATGTGACAGTTCGCTATTAGAGGAACAGATCCAGAGTTACAAAGAATAGACCAGGACTAATAGACGAACAGACGAACGATATGTGCTAACGTAACGGTTCTCCATTAAAAGAACATATCTGAAACTACCTGGAATAGACCAAAGCCAATAAAAAATAGGTTATGTTAGTTCGGTCTGTCGGTCGAGAATTATTTTCGTATTTGAAAAACCTTTTAATGTCAAGCTTAAGGCCATGCTTTATGTCCTATCAATACTACTAGAATTAGAATAATACATTTGAGTACTCTATAAGTAAGAAATTTTCAACTCAGGAAGAACAAAACAAAAACCAATTAAAATCACCTGCAAAAATAATTGCTCAGAAATCCTGAGTATTTATGTGAATACGTTAGTCTATGCAGAAACTAATGAATCAATTTTGACTTTGAACTCCAAAAAATCCTAGTTTATTTATCGATCCATCTTCATTTCATTGCTACTATAGTCAAAATTAGCTCCAAACTTAGGGATCGGGAAATGAGCCTAGACCCCAAAAATTACAAATGCCTCCATAAAATTTACAAAAGTTCCATAAAATTTACAAATGTGCCAAAATATACAAAGACCCCCAAAATTTTATAAAGGTCCCAAAACTTTTACAAAAACCAACTAAAATTTACGAAGGCTGCTAAATTTTACAAGTGTCTTCTAAATTTTATAGAGGTCCCAATATTTTTTGGAAAACTCTAAATGACCTCGGCTGTGCCCGTGCCGACGTGTTCCCCTCCCATTCGCCCCCTGTTATCTTAGGGCCCACTTCCGAAAATTCGTAAATCCTCCTCCAATAACGGCCCGACACCTAACGTGCGGGCCAGAACTGCGGTTACAAACTGCGGTCCATGTAGCACTCACTACCAAAATATGTCAGATTAGCGACGTCAGATGACGTCGCTAACAAGGAAAAAAACGTCGCTAATTTATTTTAGCGACGCAATTAGCGACGTATTGACCATGTCGCGTAATACGTAGTCGCTAACTAAGTTTACGTCGCTGTTCGTCGTTATAGTGACGTAATTTTGCGATGCGCTTCGTCGCTAGCATTTTATGCAACTAGCGACGTTCATCGACATTGCATTGCTAATTAGCGACGTTAAAATTCGTTGCTAACTGTCGCTGGCAGTTCAACTTTTAGCGACGCCACAGACGAAGGTTAGTGACGTCAGGTTCTGGCAATTTGTGTTTGCTACGTCACCTTTTTAGCGACGTTTTGCGACAATCCGCGACGTTACGATACTACCATAGCGACGTCCAGATACGAGCATAGCCACGAAATTAGCGACGTTGACTATTAAAATTGCTGACCTGTCAAATTTGTCACGTCAGCGCGTATGCGACGTTCTGCGACGTTCGACGACGTTCCTTTTCCAGGTTATCGACGTTACGATACAACTTAGCGACGTAATCATGCATCGCTAATTCCAAAAGAAAATGTGTAAAAAAAAAAGAATGCAGTCTGCTTTTTATATAAATGACAGTTACATTATATAGCATTGTACCTGCATTTAGAATGACAGTCTGCAAATAATATACCCGGAGCAACCCTCCGTAGAATTTCCTGGGTTCGCCTACCCCTTCGATGGAACACTCAACACCGGTAAACCAATATAGAGACAAATGATAAAAATGCACTACCAATAATCAAACAAATAGAATCGAACGATCAGAAATACAGGAAATAGCCGGGTGGACACAAATCCATTACCAAACGGCTATAAAAAGTGTGTTCGATAATATTCAACATAACATAACACAAATTGTCAGTAAATGTATAAAATAAATACATAAAGACACAACAATGGGTTACAAACACAACAAATGAAAATAAGTCCAATAAAGGACTACGCCTGGTCAGGATGAGGAGGAGGAGGAGTAGGCAGTCCTGGTATCTGGGACATCACGAACCTACACTGTGCCGGGGTCAGCATCACCGGTGACGACTCATCAGTAGAAGGAAGAGGAGGCAGTGGAACCGCTACAGTCGGTGTGGATGCCGATGCACGACCAGGAAGTGTCTGCTCCATAGCTAGTAGTCTAGAGTTGGTGGAATTCATAACAGCCGTCAGCCTCAAAACCTGCTCGCCAATGGCCACCTACGACCCGTGCAATATGTGAACAGCAAGATCCGTCCTCTCCTGCACCGCCTGAACATTACGATCCGTCCTCTCCTCCGTCTCCCTAATAGTGTGCTGGAGCATATCAAATCGTGCGGTGAGGGCCGCATCGTCCGTCTATGGCTGAGACTGGGGCTGCTCCGCAATAGCTCATCACGCAGCTCAGTAAGCTGGCGATGGAGTTCCTCCACTCGGATCGACTCCTGTGAGGGTTGTGGGGAATGCACACTGGCAAAGGGGGCCCTGGATGACTACGTCGCCACAAAGGTGCCGTAGGATCCCGTACCGTAGTACGTACCCCTCTGAAGACCACCTACGGCGGTCATCAAGAGCTCGTCCATCGTCCGAGCCGGAGGGGGCTGCGAGGAAGTACCAGCTCCTCCCTCCGCAGGTGCACTCTCACGCTCTAGTCTAAGAAACTCATCCTAGAAAAGTATGTATCTCGATAAGCATAATATTTACTACCAACCAAGTTATTCCCCATTTATGGATATATATTGCATATTTCTTAAGTTATACTAAAGTTAGTGACACGTAAAGTAATACTTACTGTCACGACCCGTACCCTTTTTTTTTTGTTAAACGGATACAAGACGTGTCCAAGCCAGCCTACGCCGCAGTGTCGACGGTAGAACGCTGTCACGGCCATGAAGATCAAAATCATAAATAATGCTCATTCACAAAAATTAATGTAACTTACAATGATCACAAGATTTACATTTGCAGAAAAATATAAACTTGTACATATATTGGAATGACTACAACTCATCTATCTAACTAGTCTCTAGGCTTTTGTCTGCAAGTACACCCGTCACTCCCATGCTAAGTGAATCCACGGCTAACCTGAAAAATATTGGTTTCCAATCAGGAATGGAACGAGTACAATTCACTGAATACAGTTCCAATATATGAAAATGACTATATCACAGAGGTTAGCCTTTAGACATATGATTCATGAAATAAAACAAAAGACAAATAGCTAAATAAAGGAAAACAGTAAATAAATACAAGACAACACTCACCGACTGACGGAAGTACTTTTGATATGTGATCGATCTCGGAACAATTATGCGACACTGTCTACACTGTCTAAAGTTACACTGTCTACACTGTCTAAAGTTACACTGTCTACATTGTATAAAGTTATACTGTCTACATTGAATAATGCAATAAAAAAATCACTGTTTATAATGTCTACTTTACAATAATAAATCACAGTTTACACGGTCTACTTTGTAATAATAAATCACTGTCTACACTGTCTACTTTACAATAATAAATCACTGTCTACACTGTCTAAGGTCAGATCACACATCGTTGGTACTTCAACCTCCCGACACAACAAGAAACAAAATCAACATAAAACTGAAATCACATATCTATCGACTAAACACTGATGTACAATAAAGATAAATACTGAAAACAAATAATAAACTGTACTCGCCTATGGTCATTTGTTGGTAAAACCGATAATCCAAACCACACAGTGTGCCACAACAGTCAAAACTCGTACAACAGTCCCCGAATGCTGAAATAGACAATACCAATGATCTCAGAATAGTCAAATTAGCTAGGATTGTATGTCCTTAAGTCCAATTCTGAATACATGGCAAAACGGTAATTTTGGGCCAAAACGGTGTCCGCCGTTGGACCCGTATTACACCGAAAAGCGTGCCAGAGTCAATGGTCTCTAAAGTTATCAAATTATATGTCTACGAATCCAGTTTTCCGATATGAACCCAACCGTATGTCCAGAGTTGGATTTCGGCGGGCCGTGCACAAAATTGCCCGTTGAATCGGACTGTGGGGCCCACAAAACGACGATCAAATCAACGGTCTCAGAATCGGACCAAACTTGGCATACAGGACCAGAAAAATGATACGGTCCTGTTGGCGTAAGTTTTATCTCAATCTGACGAGCGTACACAAAGTAATTGAGAAATTTGTACAGAGGTCGATACGGTAAATTTCGACGGATACGCATCAAATTCGTCGCGCACACACGACCAATTTGAATTCCGTCAAAGCTCACACGTCCACAAAGCCGATACGCACCTTTCGATGCTTTCGGTTCGCGACCACGTCGCCCGAATTGGCGGGACGCACGTCGTATCGGAGGAATTTTTAATATTTTTAATATTTGAAAACAGGTTTTTGATCAATTTGAGACGCTGATTTCTCGACGCTCTATCGATTAATTCGACTTCTGCAAAATGGGTTGTAGAGCCGTATAGGTTCTCTAGGTCTGTCTTTAATTAGTTTTCGAAATCCCCTAATGTTCGGTTCAGAAACTGCCTACCAAGTTGGGTCGAGATTCTGTTATCTACTCTGTTTTAAAATAGATTTTTCCTTAATGTTCGCGTCGATTTCTCGACGAATCTGAATAGGTTCCATAAGAACTAATCGACATGGATCCTAGATGGTCATATGGGCATTCTATAGGATTTTACGAAATTGAATTCCGTTGAGTGTACGGAAAGAAATCGGATGATGAAATCAGTACCTTACTTCTCGCATATACTGCTGCTCACTTGTACATGTGCGCGCGCGCGGCGTCCCTGGCCGCCGTCCGGCGGTCCTCCGGCGGCGCTCCGACGTCGGGGTGACCGCCCACGAGTCTGGGAAGGCACGACGTGTTAGGGTTTTAGGGTTCCTGAGCTCGTTCCTTCTCCCCGGTTTCGAACGGATATATATACATACGGCTCTGCGGTCTCTCAGGGTCGGGTTGGCGACTGTAGCCCATAGGTTAGTTCTATATAAGTCCTTATCTTCTCAATATTTGCATCTGGGTCCCTGGGGTCCTTTTGCAATTATAAACTATAAATAAAACTTATTCTATTATAACTATATACATATATATAGGCTTTATATATAGTCTCGATAAACCTAAATAAATCCCAATAGCATTTGCCCCTAGTGTAAGGCTTATTTATATAAATATGAGCAATATAATAACATTTATTTGATAACTAAATAAATATAACCAATATTAGTAATTAATTTTGTATAAATAATAACCTCAATAATAATGATAACAATAATAATAATAACAAAACTCCATAAATCAATAATGGTGTATATAAACCATTATGTACAGTCGAATAATCCCAAAATACACAAAGACCCATTTTTATAGAAAATCATTGAATATTAATTAATAATGATATTAATAATATTTAAATTATGAATATCTAGAAATAGTCATTAAATTATTAAAACGGAATATAACACACTCATACCAAATTCCATCAACACGAATGTCATTGGACGTGCCGCATGACTACATGGGCTTGGGCTCAGTTCGGGTCCAGTCCAGGCTAAAATGGTATAACCGGTCTCCCTAAACTCAATAATGTATTTAATAAATAAATAAATCTTCGGTGATGGTTAAGTCGCAACTTGGCCTGGTTTTCCTAGTTAGGACATCACTATGGCTTGGCCTTCCCTACCAGGACTAATACACTAGTCAAGGCGCACGACCATGCTATCCGTGCCATGATTCATAACTGTCTTGTACTCCAAAACTCAATCATGGCTAAAATCATTTACCGTAATAATTAATTAAATAATTATTTATAAAGCTCTAAAAATTACCATTTAATTTAAATAAAAATATTATCAAAATTCCGAAAAAGGGGTTACAAATCTACCCACCTTAAAAATAATTTTGTCATCGAAATTCTAATTCACAATTATTCCTTAAAAGGAAATCTACCATTACCTAAATCTCCTTGGATTTTTTTCTCAAACAGTTCATATCCTCCTCCTAGCCATTTTGTAACTACGAAACTCCGAAGACTTCTACCCACCTTTGGTCATCCTACTCCCTCAAAGGTATGTCCCTTTATAATCATCCAACTACTTGCTAAAATTGCTACCAATAGATATCTACTGTTTATGGTATCTATAATCCACTCCTATCTATTAAAACAACCCAATATCTAACAAGCAACAAATTTACACAAGTAGCTAAGAATTATAGGTAAATTCTAATAAGCATGACCATTCGTCGCTCTGTAATGGGAAGGACAGGATGAGGAGGATGAATAATCGAAGGCAATTATGAAGTTTTCAGACCGGTAGAGGGTATCTAACGATACAGCTAGAAAGAAGGTCTATGAACCATTGTCTTATTTGTTAGATTGGGCCACTCTATTCCAGTCACTTGCTAAATCGAAGAACCCTTCATTTCTTATAGGAGCTTACAATTCGTGTAATACAGAAATCCCGTTCTCGAAATTCTAAACAAGGTTCTATAATAGAACGGAATTTAAGAAATCAAAATTGTGATCTTTTTCGTGGTTATTTAAACACACAAACAAGGGATAAAATGCAATACAGGATGCGACTTCCAGGTAGATGGAAAAGGGTTACGGATCACATTCTAAGAGATGGAGACTACATAATAGATATAGGAACCTGTTTCAAATAGTTCGGTTTTATAGTCCAAACGTGGTGGTATGCATGGATGATTTTACTGGATCTTAATGGGTTCTCTGATTGGATATCAATCGTTGGTTGGATGAACCCTGGATTTCAATTTATATGGACTGGACAAGATTCCAATGGTAAAACTATTCCTACTAGGTTAGGGTAATCCTAGAATAGGTTTCTAGCCCCGTGGTTGAGCTAGGTCCTTAAAGCCCAAAATTGCGCCTTTTTGTGTTTAAGTAGCACGAGAAGACACAATTGAGTGGCACACTAGTGACATGTGCGTAGTGGGCTTCGAGTAGACCACAACCATATATTGGGCCGAAAGGTATGAGTCGAGGTTGGGTCTCTAATTGTGGTCGGAAAAGTATACTGGTAGTATGGTAAGGGTTATGGCTAGTCCTTTTTGTCCTGAAAATCGTACCCTTAAAATAGAGTACAAGGGGACGTGTTTGAGTGGGACACAATATACCCAGATGAAGGTAGACTCGTCTAGATCTAGCATATGAAATTTGTTGGAAGGTAACAGCTGGTCTCGTGCTCCGATTATTAATGACACGGTCGGAAACACAAAATGATCTAAAGGGAAAGTGGGAGTCCATGGGGCACTAATTATCATCCTATTGGAAATTATTCTAATCAATCGGTAATCCTCGTATCTCCCAAAATTTCAGAAGGCTTACAGTCTACTCACCTTAGAAACTAGGACATGGTTTTAGGAATAATAAGGTTAGAAGAATTCCAAAGTCCGGATATTGTACCTTGACTCTGGTTAATAAAGGATGAGGTACAGCATAACGAAATACGGTAGATCTAAGTCAAATCAAGGATCGTTCCTCAATAAATAGAAAACGAGTGTGTACAATGACACCTGATCGACAAAATAGAATGACCTACTCGTCCCAGTATTCAAGAGTTATCGACGGGGTAACCAACTCTAAGGCACATCATTTGAAAAGATTTCTAACAACTGAGTCATGAATCTCTATTTGTGTTAAGCCTGCCAGACTATTGTCACAAGAGTTCTAGGGGTATGGGCTTAGGGGTTGCTAGTTAAAGCAAGCTTCAAGCAAATAATTTGGGGCTCACAATAATTGGTTTCTTGAGAATAGATAGTCTCTTAGGTTGTCATTTGACTAAGGAAAGGACCCTAATCATTCTCGGACTCCAATAACTAGAAGATAAAGATAGTAGGTTTAGTGTCGAAGGGAGGACGAGTGACTCAAGGCAAGGTTCCAGTCACAGGGCTGGCCGATGGTAGCTACACTTGCGTATACAACTATCATAACCATGAGGTATACTCTGTATCTATCTATCAATTACGAGCTTTCGTCTTTCCAATCAGTGAAAAACAATAAAGAGTTCAAGAGAGATGCCACTGAATACAATTACGTGATTCAAAGACGAATGTATAATTCAAGAGGAATTGTCAATGCAGTCGCAGATGAGATCCTAGATACCTCGATATCTCAATCCACGGGTGATAATCAAAGAGAGAGCGAACCGATTGCACTACGGTTGATCAGACCGTAATACATCGATTCTGATTAGACAATATGTTAGCGGGCGTCCCCAATAAACATGTCTCAAATCAAGCTCGATAAAAGAGTAAGATTGCAAAAACTAGGCTGTAATAGCAGCGTTGGTCAAGATAGTCAAAATACAAGTATGCGAGATTTTTGGAAGGAGGAAATAAGTAATTCGAGTTTTGAGAGAATCAAACCTTACCTGGTGTTCTTGCTTTTACAGTCTTCCTATAATCTTCCTGTCCATAAGGTCTTGGTCGACTAATGGGTTATGGAACTCTGGATTCTATATCCTAGGTAACTTATTAGTGTCGGTCAATTACCTCGTCAATAGATCACAAGGACCACATAATGCTAGGTTGGGAGACATGCTACCCAACTTACAGAACTTTTACTAGTATTGGCTTTAGGTCTTATAGGACATACAAGACATTCTCCTATCCTCTATAGCATCCTAAACTTGTGATCACTTCTGAAATTATTCCACCGAGAATTATGCCTCGCCCGTATACTCTGGCTGTGGCAAACCCTTGGTTCCGTAATTCAGGTGTGATATGCTATCAGATACTCTACCTTACATTGACACAAGGGTATCTAAACTACAATTCTTCGAAATAATTTTAATTCTATGGGTTGTGCCTCGCCAGTGCGCTGCTGGCTGCAATGAACCCACATTCTCCACTCTCAAATAATTGACGACAGTGTGCTGCTGTCTAACCATTATGAGTTAAATAACATTCCTTTAACTATATCCGTAAAAATTTATGTGCTTCTAGAGATTCAAACAAGCTGACTATGAACTAAAGCGTAAGTATTTGTCCTATCAGTCACCACCCTTAAAATAGAGATTGAACAGGGAGGAAATAACTGAAGACAAAAGAAATACAAACACTCTAGTATCTATCTCATGTGTATTCAAACCATGGAGGAAAACTTTGAATGGAAACTAACTCGAGGTTCGTATATGGGTAACATAATCAAAATTATATAAAATAATAATTCTTAGGGCAAAATAGAAACTAATTAGGCAATTTGGACTAAGATATGAGGATGATATCTAAAGAGGCAAGGAGAAGGAATTAAATAATTCATCTAGGTTAGATCATCAATTCCAGGAAGCTCTGCCTCTCCAAGTGAATAATCTATCCACATTGGACCATATCGTCCAATCAAGAGGTAATAGTGTACCTATGGGGATTTGACAAACTATCAAAATTAATAACCTTCATCTAAATTGCATAGCCTAGACTACCCATCGGTAAATTTGTATACGGGACTCCTAGCCCTAGTCATTCTCTTAAATTAAATTAATTTCTAATTCGTGAATGAGCATTTCTAGTCGCAGGCTCGTAATAGTACGACTAACTTAATTACTATCACGAGTTCGCATGATTTGCGAAAACAGACCAGCATGGGCCACCACAAAAACTTGTCACGACCCGCACCCATTTTTTTTTGTTAAACGGATACAAGACGTGTCCAAGCCAGCCTACGCCGTAGTGTCGGCGGTAGAACGCTGTCACGGCCATGAAGATCAAAATCACAAATAATGCTCATTCATAAAAATTAATTTAACTTACAATGATCACAAGATTTACATTTGCAGAAAAATATAAACTTGTACAAATATTGGAATGACTACAACTCATCTATCTAACTAGTCTCTAGGCTTTTGTCTGCAAGTACACCCGTCACTCCCAAGCTAAGTGAATCCACGGCTAATCTGAAAAATATTGGTTTCCAGTCAGGAATGGAACGAGTACAATTCACTGAATGCAGTTCCAATATATGAAAATGACTATATCACAGAGGTTAGCCTTTAGACATATGATTCATGAAATAAAACAAAAGCCAAATAACTAAATAAAGGAAAACAGTAAATAAATACAAGACAACACTCACCGACTGACGGAAGTACCTTTAATATATGATCGGTCTCGGGACAATTATGCGATACTGTCTACACTGTCTAAAATTATACTGTCTACATTGTCTAAAGTTACACTGTCTACATTGTATAAAGTTACACTGTCTATATTGAATAATGCAATAAAGAAATTACTGTTTACACTGTCTACTTTGCAATAATAAATCACAGTTTACACGGTCTACTTTGCAATAATAAATCACTGTCTACACTGTCTACTTTGCAATAATAAATCACTGCTACACTGTCTACACTGTCTAAGGTCAGATCACACATCGTTGGTACTTTAACCTCCCGACACAACAAGAAACAAAATCAACATAAAAATAAAATCACATATCTATCGACTAAACACTGATGTATAGTAAAAATCAATACTAAAACAAACAATAAACTGTACTCGTCTGTGGTCCTTTGCTGGTAAAACCGATAATCCAAATCACTCAGTGTGCCACAACAGTCAAAACTCGTACAACAGTCCCCGGATGCTGAAATAGATAATACCAATGATCTCAGAATAGTCAAATTAGCTAGGATTGCCTGTCCTTAAGTCCAATTCTAGATACAGGGGCAAAACGATAATTTCGGGCCAAAACGGTGTCCGCCGTTGGACC
Source organism: Iris pallida (assembly GCA_029216955.1). Lineage (NCBI taxonomy): Eukaryota > Viridiplantae > Streptophyta > Magnoliopsida > Asparagales > Iridaceae > Iris > Iris pallida. The sequence continues at coordinate 6,678,440 of JANAVB010040819.1, forward strand.
CGCTTTGCACCGAAAAGCGTGTCAGAGTCAACGGTCTCTAAAGTCGTCAAACTATGTCTACGGATCCAGTTTTCTGATACGAACCCAATTGTATGTCCAGAGTTGGATTCTGGCGGGCCGTGCACAAAATCGTCCGTTGAATCGGACTGTGGGACCCGCAAAACGGCGATCAAATCAACGGTCTCAGAATCGGACCAAACTTGGCATACCGGACCAGAAAAATGATACGGTCCTGCTGGCATAAGTTTCATCTCGATCTGACGAGCGTGCACAAAGTAATTGAGAAATTTGTACAGAGGTCGATACGGTGAATTTCGACGGATACGCATCAAATTCGTCGCACACACACGACCAATTTGAATTCTGTCAAAGCTCACATGTCCACGAAGCCGATACGCACCTTTCGATACTTTCGGTTCGCGACCACGTCGCCCGGATTGGCGGAACGCACGTCGTATCGGAGGAATTTTCAATATTTTTAATATTTGAAAACAGGTTTTTGATCAATTTGAGACGCCGATTTCTCGACGCTCTATCGATCAATTCGACTTCTGCAAAATGGGTTGCAGAGCCGTATAGGTTCTCTAGGTCTGTCTTCAATTAGTTTTCAAAATCCCCTAATGTTCAGTTCAGAAACTGCCTACCAAGTTGGGTCGAGATTCTGTTATCTACTCTGTTTTAGAACAGATTTTTCCTTGATGTTCGCATCGATTTCTCGACGAATCTGAATAGGTTCCATAAGAACTAATCGACAGGGATCCTAGATGGTCATATGGGCATTCTATAGGATTTTACGGAATTGAATTCCGTTGAGTGTACGAAAAGAAATCGGATGATGAAATCAGTACCTTACTTCTCGCATATACTGCTGCTCACTTGCGCATGTGCGCGTGCGCGGCATCCCTGGCCACTGTCCGGCGGTCCTCCGGCGGCGCTCCGGCGTCGGGGTGACCGTCCATGAGTCTGGGAAGGCACGGCATGTTAGGGTTTTAGGGTTCCTGAGCTCGTTCCTTCTTTCCGGTTTTGAACGGATATATATACATACGGCCCTGCGATCTCTCAGGGTCGGGTTGGCGACTGTAGCCCATACGTTAGTTCTATATAAGTCCTTATCTCCTCAATATTTGCATCTGGGTCCCTGGGGTCCTTTTGCAATTATAAACTACAAAAAAAAACTTATTCTATTATAACTATATACATATATATATATAGGCTTTATATATAGTCTCGATAAACCCAAATAAATCCCAATAGCATTTGCCCCTAGTGTAGGGCTTATTTATATAAATATGAGCAATATAATAACATTTATTTGATAACTAAATAAATATAACCAATATTAGTAATTAATTTTGTATAAATAATAACCTTAATAATAATGATAACAATAATAATAGAATAATAATAATAACAAAACTCCATAAATCAATAATGGTGTATATAAACCATTATGTATAGTCGAATAATCCCAAAATACACAAAGACCCATTTTTATAGAAAATCATTGAATATTAATTAATAATGATATTTATAATATTTAAATTACGAATATCTAGAAATAGTCATTAAATCATTAAAACAGAATATAACACACTCATACCAAATTCCATCAACATGAATGTCATTGGACGTGACGCATGACTACATGGGCTTGGGCTCAGTTCGGGTCCAGTCCGGGCTAAAATGGTATAACCGGTCTCCCTAAACTCAATAATGTATTTAATAAATAAATAAATCTTCGGTGATGGTTAAGTCGCAACTTGGCCTGGTTTTCCTAGTTAGGACATCACTATGGCTTGGCCTTCCCTACCAGGCCTTCCCTACCAAGACTAATACACTAGTCAAGGCGCACGACCATGCTATCCGTGCCATGATTTCTAACCCCCTTGTACTCCAAAACTCAATCATGGCTAAAATCATTTACCGTAATAATTAATTAAATAATTATTTATAAAGCTCTAAAAATCACCATTTAATTCAAATAAAATTATTATCAAAATTTCGGAAAAAGGGGTTACACTTACATAGCTCTGCGTGGCCCGATCATCGGTGAACTTTCTGTCCTTTCGATGGGTGGCTAGGAAGACGGTCACCATGTTGGGGTTTTCACTCCTCTTTATCTATTATAATAATATGTTTGTCTTTAAAATTAAATATTTTATTCCTACTTTCATTAAAATAATATATTACAGTAAAACACATACAAGGTGACGGAAATGTTCAGTCATGGGAATCGAGCCACCACATCACTTTCCTGCCCTCGTCCTAGCCGCCTTCGCCTTTTCCAACCGTTTCTTATACCTAGGAGCGCCGAATCTAGCATTCATAGCAGTCCACTGCTCGGACGTGATCCAACCTTGGATCTATTTTTCGGAGCGGTCTCGAGTCTTCTGGTCGTCGATCGCATCCCGGATCAACTTGGCGGCAACGGCAGGGAATTGCTTCTCGATCGTCTCAGTCCGGTGTAGTGGATAAAAATATATTTTCTACAAGAATTAAATTAGTTAGTTATATAATATGCATAAAAGATGATTTATACTAAAAGTAATATAATTTAGTTACGTTGAACTGGGTAAACCAGAATGCCTTCCACTTGTCCGAGGCATCCGAGTAGTTGATCCTTATCGTCTTTGTAGTACAACATGCACCCGTTGCGATATGCATCGATTTTCTTGTATCCCATCCAAAGAGATCTCACCATCCTCTTAGACCGGTAGAAGTCTGTAGGTAACTTTGTACCTTTCGGCAAGATCTCTATAATCAACTCGATGATTCGGTTGTAGCATTCTTGAGACATGTTGAAATCAGACTTGATGCTCAGCAGTCTTGTAACCACCTCCAACGGTGAATGATCCTCACAACCAGAATACAAATGAGTCTTTGTATTCTCCAGCAACTCCATGAACTTTGCAGCATCGATATTCGGTTTCCTCCTCAGCCGCATCATGATTGTCCGGATCGAAACTAGGCCCCGCAGCTCAAAAATCATGTTCACCCACCCTTCATCGTCACCAACATTGTCATGGACATCCATATACGATAAATTAGGCTCCAGCTCCGATGCTAAAGGCACAAGTTCTCCGTGTGAGGTCCACTGATAGTAATTCGACATAAAACCTCTCGAGTACAAATGATATGTTACGTCCACTTCTGGATGATATTTTATGTTACGATATCTCACACATGGATACTTAATTTTGGTACGGTCCATGTACTGAGGGAACGCCTTGACGAACTGTAGGAACTGCTCTACGTACCCCTGTATAAATTCATCCCGCACACCACACATGTCATCAGGATGACGATTGTACATCTACGAATGATGTCGCAGATAGTAATTCATATCCATTTGATAATATTCTACAAAGATAGATACACATTATTCGAGTATATTCCAAATGGGTGCATAGACACATACGTGAGTATTAAATGGGTGTCGTCACATCACTACTAAAATATGATGAATTAGCGACGTTTTTAGCGACGTAGGATAAAGATGTCGCTAATATTAGGGAATTTAGCGACTTTATATAGTTACGTGGCTACATGTCAGTTTTGGCGACAAATAGCGACTGGTTATAGTTTTTATATAAGCGTGGTCGCTGGAGTCTACCAACACGTGACAAAATGTCGCTAATATTTTCAAATTAGTGACATTTTGCGACATTTTTTCTACGTAGTCGCTATAATTAGCGACATTTACCGACGTATTTATTTGACGTCGCTTCATTGAAAATATAAGGCTCGTTTGAGTTTTCATTCCCCCCATTATTTCGATTCCCCCCGAAAAAAAAATCTACCCCCTCCCCCCGGCCCTCGGCGACCACCTCCCTCCGGCCCTCGACGACCCCCTCCCCCTCCGGCCCTCTGCCCTCCCCTGCCCCTACCCCCGTCGAGCTGCTACCCCGACGGCCCCTCCTCCCTCGACGCCCCCTCCCCCCTCCGACCCTCTGCCCTTCCCTGGCCCCTACCTCCATCGAGCTGCTGCCTCGACGACTCCCTACCCCTGTCGGTGACCCCCTCCCTCTGACAACCCCCTCGCTCCTGGCCCCGTCGAGCTGCTGCCCCGACGACCCCCTACTCCGGCGACCCCCATCTCGGTAAACCTAACTCGGACACGGAGCTAACTCTTTCTCTCTTTCTCTCGTAGCACTAACCTAACTTGGACACGGACACTAAATATGACACACACGTGCTGACCTAACTCTAACACGGATACTAACACGATACACTGCCTGTTTGTGGTGGACACAGATATACACTCCTTCTTCTCTTTGACTTGGACACAATTATATTATCTTGGGATACATAATTTGGACTTGGTTATGTATTTGAGAATATATTGATATGGACAACAAGTATTTAGGACACGGTGGTAGAAATAATATTCATAATTATTGAAATTAAAATTTAGGTTATGGTGTGATTATAGTGTCTACGTAGCACTTAGTATCATATATGGATATGTCATTAAATTCTTAGTCTATATTTGGCAAAAATTCTAAGAAACTAGGGGTTTATTTATTAGATGAGTTAGTCCGGCCCGATCCTACTTGGCCGTGTCAAGAGTATCCTAGTACCGAGAGTGTATATAGTATCTTAGAAGTGTAGGTATGATTGGTACAGCATCAAGACATATGTCAAGATACTAGGTATGTAGGTAAGTGTTAGCTAGGTATCGCCAATTATTTCATGGTAAGTGCTAGCTTGGACACTCCGAGGTCAAGTTTTCCTTGCGGTCTCACAAGGAACACATGACGACAGAGATATAATTATCTCTTATGTTAAGTGTCCATGCTAGCCTAAAATCAAGAGTGTATAGAGTATCCTAAAAGTAAAAAGATTTCGATTGTTGGTGGGATGAGCCAGAATCCTTTGACGGAGAATCCTGGGTCGCAGAATTCAAGGCTTTGTCTATTCTTGTATCATGCTGTTATTTAACCCATGCAGAAAGATTTAAGTCGCAACGATATCTATCCTAATGGATGATGGACAGTCACCGTGGGGAACGCTTAACCCAAATATAGAGATATATGGAGGATTGTTGGTATTTTGCCTTAGAGAACTTGAAAGATAGTCCCACATTGCCTAGGCCAAATGGGTTGTATCTCTATATAAAGCTTTGCCTGTGTTGAGAGAATCACATGAGGTATGGAGAGGCACATGGGTGTCACGTGGGGAGATTTTTTTAGTAAAAAAAGGCTAACCCAACAAAGAAGCATTAATGCTTTTTGTCATGCTCATGGAATTATTTTCCTATGGAGCTAAGTCCCGAACGGGCTTAGCGACTCGGACTCAGGCTCGGGCTCAAGGGCGCAAAGTGGCGCTTTGTTGGCGCATTTTGCACTTAGCACGTCAGCATCGGCGCATGGCGCCTTGTGTGCAGTTGATGCGCTCGTGCGCTCGTCTTCTGCGCGAGTCGCACATGCAGGTGCTTGAGCAGGGGCCGTGCAGGTGCATATAGGTGCATGCAGGGGTTGCACAGGAGCCGCGGGGTTACGGGGCTGTACTGCTGCGTGCTTACGGGGCTGCGTATCTGTGCTGCTGTGCAGCTATGCGCAAGTACGCAGGCTGCGGTGCTGCTACGCGCTTAAGGGGCTTACTGAAAGTATTCAATGCGTCCTTAAACGTCGACGGATATCAGGAAAGAGCTTATGGGGCATACTAAAAGAGCTCCGAGAAACGACGACGAATATCAGAAATCTAATGATGGAATACTGAAAGTATTCAATGCATCCGGAAAGCCTTTGAAGAAAATTAAGAAGAGATATTTGAATGATGAAGAGCTAAGGGCTGCTCAGTTGTATATATTATTCATAGAGGGGTAAGTAAATAATGATGAGCTGGTTTACGTCATCTCAATGTAATAGTATAAGCTAATATTATAGTACGAATCGACGGTTGCTTCGTTGTTTTTCAGCACATACAATAATGAGTTGAGGTCGGTTAGACCCTACATAACAGATGAAGCATTAGAACAAGAAATGAGACGTCATTTTCCTTCATGGTTGAGCGCATATGTAAGCAGCTTGGTAATTACTCTCTTCTAATGCAACTGCACAATAAATAACTTACTACCGCTTCTTTGGTATTCAGGTTGATCGTCTAATTTCACCCGAGACTGAATCGATTAGAACTCTTGCCAAGGGACTAGTTACTGCCGTTAAAATATGGCCAAGTTACTGTGTGAATGGTTTTAGGTACAAGTCGACAAATGCTCCGATCAGAGATAGCTTTCTGGATCTTGATTCCATGAAAAACAGTTGTTTGTGTATCAATTCTTCGAACTACAAAGATGTCGATCCAGGCAATGATTCTTTTGGCATCTTGCGAGAGATTATGGAGTTGATATATAATTATGGCAGAGAACCTGCTAAGATCGTGTTGTTCAAGTGTGAATGGTTCGATCCGATTGAAAATCGAGGTTAAAAAATTGACAAGCATGGTCTTGTGGATATAAACTACAAGCGTAGATATCAAGGCTATGAACCATTTGTCCTATCAAGTCAGGCTCAGCTCGTGTACTTCACAGCTTATCCGAGACGGGGAACAACGAGGTCTGACTAGTGGACAGTAAGCAAGACTAAAGCTAGAGATACCTTTGACGTTGACGAAAAAGCTTATCAGGAGGACGAGCTACTTCTTGTAACAAATATTGTAGATATTGACTCCACGGAAGTTACTCATTACACGACTAATAATGTAGAAGAGGTAGAAATATCTGAAGAGAAAGGCGAAGACGAAGGCAAAGATGAAAGTGAAGATGATGAGGAAGAGGAAGAGGAGGTTGAGGAAGACGAACAAGATAAATACTCTGAAGATGATTGAGAGAGATGTACTTTCATTTTTTTATTATGTAGACTTGGTTATTCTGTAGACTTAGTTATTATCTAGTCTTGATTATTATCTGGAGTTTGATGTTTTTGTAGAATGTACTATCTGGACTTAGATGTTTCTTGTAGAATGTACTTTTATATTTTTGACTATAGAATGTACTATATATCTGTTATTTGTTGTATCATCATATGTTATTATCAGGTATGACAGGACGATGCAGATCGTTCGGCAGGTCCCAACGTGGGGGACGGAGTTCTCCTCCGGTGCTACCTACTGCTGGTACTGGTTCTGGATCCCCGTCGTCGAGTACTCCAGTGTATCGACCAGCCATACCTCCGACTGCCATGACGTTACATGGCAGCTCTCCTAGGACGAGTAGTTCCAGGCTTGATCCTCCCTCGTCTTACGTTCCTTCTGCTGATACAACAATGGAGACAGATGAGCAGATGGAGGAGGCTGAGCCGACGCCGGATCAGTATCAAAGAGATCCTGCGTGCGCACCTCCGAAGGAGACGAGGACGAAGATCTGGGCCGACGGTACAAAGTAAATGTTTTGGTTTATCATATATATCGTTTATTTCTTTATTCATAATAAATTTATTTTTTATGAATATAATTACCTTTGTATAGATATCGTCCCTCGTCGGTACAGAGACGCCTGGCTCATTTTCTGAGGTACAATTATGGTGGCCCTTGGATAAACTACTCTGATGCACCGGACGATAGGAAAAACTTCTAGTTTGCGCAGTTCAAAGTAAAAGTATATATGATTATAATTTGAATCATTTTATTTATGTATATTATATAACTGACTAAATTGTTTCTTCTAGCGAACATATTTCTATCCACCGCACCGAGCCGAGTTGATCGAGGGGATGTTTCATGCCGTCCCCGCCAAGCTGATCCGTGATGCTATTAATGACCAGAAGGCTCGTGATCGCACCGAAAAGCCGATCCAAGGTTGGATCACCCCTAGTCAGTGGACTGCAATGAAGGCTAGGTTCGATGCGCTTTGATACAAGGAAAGGTCTGAGAAGGCCAAGGCGGCTAGGCAGAAAGCATCAAAGTGGTGCGGTGGGTCGATCCCGATGACGGAACATTTTCGTCGTTTGGTATGTTTTTATTTCAGAAAAATTAATTTAATGTAAGTTCGATAAATTTTATAAATAGTACTAAATAATATATTTCTAACAGGTAAAGAGGGATGATGACGCCAACATGGTGACCGTCTTTCTGGCCGCCCATCGGAAGGACGGGAAGCTTATTGACGAGAGGGCCGAGCAGACCTATGTAAGTATTACAATACTTACAGTTAATTTTAATACTTTATGTTAATTTTAATATAACTTAATAAATATGCAAATAAATATTCCTGTAGTTAGTAATAATAAGTACATTAGACATTAGAAATTATAGAGTATTCATACTTTCTAGGCCGAGTATCTTAAGCTTTGCGAGCGGGCGGCTGCTAGTGAACCTACAACAGGAGAGGCCGGTACTTTCTTGCAGCCCGTTCCAGCTCCGTCGGAGGACGAGCTATTGGTGACCGCAACTGATGGTCTCCATAGGGGTACGTACTACGATACAAAATTCTATGGCGCCCTAGTTGAGACACAGTCCTCTAGGGCCTCCGCTGCTAGTATGTATGGCCCACAGCCCTCGCAGGAGTCTGTCCAAGTCCAGGAGATGGTTGACCGTCAGATTCAGCCCCTCCGTGACGAGATGCTACGACGGATCCAGGAGCAGCCCCAGTCTCAGCCGCATACGGACGATGCCACGCTTCTCGCACGATTTGATACGCTCGAACGCAGCATCATGGAGCTCAGAGATATGACTGAAAGGATAGAGCATGGCATTACTGATCTTAGAGCGTCAACACAGTACAGCGTGATGGAGCTGCAGGCATCACAGCTGTCCATGGGCCAGAGGCTGACGTTGATGCATGATTCGATGGTTAATAGCAATACGAGGCTGTTATCTACCATAGATTCATACAACCAGCGACTAGCAGCGTTGGAGCAGATACGTCCTCTGGGTGCGTCTTCATCGTCACCGACTCTATCGACATTACTGCCTTCTTCATCGTCACCGACTCCACATTCATCGGTATCGATTTCACGAGAGCAGTATGAGCTATTCTTATCCCCGATGCACGGCGGTGCCCCTCCTGCTCCAGATTCACAGTAGTCCTAGTTAGGACTGTTTGTTGATTGTTTGTGTAGAGTGTTTGTTTGTGTGTAGACCCATGATATTGGGTTTGAATATTATGCATTTAATTGGTTGTGTAGACTTATCTGCGTGGATGTTTATGTGTAGACATTGGATATTGGTTGTGTAGTCATTGGATATTGGTTGTGTGTAGACTTTGAGACTAATGTGCTATTTTTATTATATTATATTTTATTATTCGTTTTAACTATATGTGAATTTACCGGTGCTGAGTGTTCCACCGAACGGGTCGGCGAACCCAGGAAATTCAATGGAGGGTTGCTCCGGGTCTATTCATATTAATTGTTTATTATTAAACTGCAGGGATACTACACATTATTAATTGTTAATTCTGTTCCTATTTTTTATTTTTTCTGTAAATTTAGCGACGTTTAGTGACGCTGTGTAGCGACTACGACGACGTCGCTAATCGTCACTAACGACGCTAATCGTCGCTAAATTTGCAGAATATTGCCTACAAATATGAAGTCGATAAACGTCGGTAGCCGAAGACGAAATGTCGCCAAATCTTGCTAAATCTTGCGACATTTAACGACTACCAATACGTCGCTAACTTTTCGACTGGTAGTCGGTAAACGTCGCTAAATTGGCGACGTGTAAACGTCACTGGAAAATGATGCAACATCGATGTTTGGCAACATTTTCGTTGTCAGCGACTTGTTGAAATACGACAGGCGGGAAAACGTAGCAAAAAATGTCGCTGACCAGGATTAGCAACATTTTTCTATATTTTAGCGACGTTTCAGGCGTCGCTAATTTACGATATTCTGGTAGTGCATGTTCAACAAGAAGGCCCCTCTCTGACCCCCTATACTTTTATTTCTTCTTATTTGACTCTCTCAACATCCTATTTCGCATCATATGATATCCACCTCAACCTCAACCTCAACCTCAACCTCAACCTAGAGAAGTGTGAAAATATTAATATTAACCAAGGTTCACAGTATCGGTATCGGAATCAGTATCATTTACGGTTGATACCATGAATCTCATGGCTTCCTCTACCAGAGCAAAATGTAAGACCAAATGTGAAGCAGAGCTTCATATTCAAAACATCAGAAGTAAAAAGTTTTCGATCGGTAGTACCACCAATCGAAAACTTTTTACTTCTGATATTTTGAATATGAAGCTCTGCTTCACGTTTGGTTTTACATTTTGCTCTGGTAGTAGGGGTGTAAACGGACCGCACGGACACGGACAGTTCACTGTCCGTGTTCGGTCCGTTAATGAAAATGAGTTCGGACGGACGGACATGGACAGTTCATTGTTCAAGTTCGGGCCGGACGAACACGGACAACCACTGTTTGTTAATTCAATCAGACGGTCCGCGGACAAATTAAATATATTACCAAAAGTTATTATTTTATCAAGATACCTTAATAGTTGGTTCAAAAAATCTAGTTGAAAGAAAATACAATTGAAGGTTATAGAATACAACAAACAATAGTAAAATAATAACAAAAATCGAGACGGAACAACAAAAACTTGATGCAAAACCAAAATATTTTAACATAATTGATACAAAACCAAAAGGAGTCTCCACTATCGGACTGTTCGCGGACGAATTCGGACCGGACATGGATATGACCGTGTCCGGGTCCGATTTTTAATCGGACCAAAAAAAATGTCCAAGTTTTATTCGTTAATGAATCGGACGTTCCGCGGTTGAACTATTTATCGAGCCGGACACGTACGGACAACGGACTACTTTGTCCATTTTACACCCCTATCTGGTAGAGGAAGCCTTGAGATTCATGGTATCAACCATAAATGATACCAATTCCGATACTGATATCGATACTGTGAACCTTGGTTAATATTATATTTTTACACTTCTCTAGGCTGAGGTTGAGGTGGATATCATATGATACGAAATAGTCGGCTGAATGACCCGAATGAGAAGAAAGGAAGTAAGGAGGCTCACTCTATACACTCTAGGATAGTCACTCTATACACTCTAGGTACTACGATATACTACTAGGATACTCACTCTATACACTCTTACTTATGCAAGCCTTTTGAGGCAATCAGCGTTATACTAGATTTTCGAAAAAAACCTATAACTCTAATAGGCCCAAAAAGGCTTGACATAAGTAAATTTAATTTTTAGAGAAGGGCTGATCAAAATACTGTACCAATTATACCTACACTTCTAGGATATTATATACACTCTAGGTACTAGGATACTTCTTAGCAAGGTTCTTAGTATCAGTATCGAAATCGGTATCAGATATAGGTAAATAAACAATAGGCTGCTGCTGCTCTGATATTGATCAACAAATGATGTTGATGTTGCCCCCTTCAAGTCACTATCTTCCCTCTCATTCAACCATCAGTGGCTAACTACCATACTCTTCATCACCCTAAGTTAACAGTTAACTTATATACATAGAGGGTCCTCTAATAACATTTGGCTACTAGCTCTCTCATGGCCTACCTCTACTCACACACAACTACTCTATAGGTAACATGTCTCTACACTAACACAAGCTCATCCTCTATTCACTCAACCTTATAGGTAACACTCACAAGCCTTCAAATGGATACTCATATGGCTGATACATAAATCAAATGACTAATACCAAATCCCTTTTTTAACCAAAATTAGTATAGGATTGATATTTGTATCATGACTGATACAAATATTCCAACAATATACTAAAACAATGGTATGAGACTGAAACTAAATAAATAGGGCTGATACAAATATGTAATGAACTGAGTGTGTCAGTGTGTCTTTGTCTGTGTCAGTGAGTGTGTCGGTGTCGTGTCAGTGAGTGTGTTAGCGTGAGTGTGTCAGTGTGTCTGTATCGTGTCAGTGGGGGATAGGGTTAGGGTTAGGTATACCTGGATGGGGTCGGGTCGGGGTCGTCGGAGCAGGGGATGTGGGGGGTCGGCGGTGGAGGAGCGGCGATGAGGGGGGTCAGCGGAGGGAAGGGTCGCCGGGGGAAAGGGGGTCGCCGGGGCAGGGGACGAGGGGGAAGGGGGTCGCCGGAGGGGAGGGGGTCGCCGGAGACGAGAGGGGGAGGGGGAGGGAGATTTGGGGCTCTCGAGCAGGAGATCGAAAAATTTGGGGGAAAAAATAAATTCGATCGGGCCCCAGAATCCTATATGAAAGATTTTAGCGACGTCATAAAAGGACGTCGCTAAACATCGTTGTTTGGTAACAAACTGGCAACGTACTGGACTAAGAGTCGCAAAACGTCGCTAAATAAAATAAATCAGCGACGTTCTGCAACTTAACCGCAACTTGTTCTTTCCAAACCATAATGATAGTCGCTATCAGCCGCTGATAGTGACGTTCAACGACGTCATCTTTATACGTCGCTAAATACAAAAAAATTAGCGACGTATTTAATCGGAGTCGCTAATCTCGTCTCTAATCTGACATATTTTGGTAGTGACTACTCATATATTTTTTATATAGAAGCCTCCATTATCGCGATCGTCTAGATATTTATTTTTGCTAGATGATTATAGTTGGAATTATTTATTAATGTAGATTCCTGCAATCAATATCTGGTATATTGTTCTTATACATAATCATAAAAAATGGAAACCAGAAGAGATGTTGACGATTTTCTGTACAAGTTGAGTTCTCAAAACCTCATGCTACCCCGTTGTAGTCTTCTTGGGTGCAAGCACAACACACATTTGGTTGGAGAAGATCCAAATTCAAGATGCATATATTTTACCTAGGCTTTCTTACATAAATAGAACTAAAACAAGTCCACTGAGTCCTCAGCTTCTAAAAACTTCAAATTTTTGTATAATATCTTTTTAATTTTTTTGATATTCCGTGTGTATCACACAGCCTCCTAATTTCTTTGTCATCGAGTATACCAAGTAATCAAGGGCGGAACCATCCTTAGGCTGGGTGGATTCCAACCCACCTCAAAAAAATAAAAATTACTTATTTTTTTTGGGTAATTGCATCAACTATTCCTATGTTTTATAATTATTACAGAAATTATCGATATTTTGAAACTTATTATACGGACCATCTCTATAGATTAATTATATTTTCTATAAAACTTATAACGTTGACCACTCCTATGTTTTATAAAATTTATAAGGGAGGGGAACGGTCAGTGTAATTATTTTTTGAATATGGGTTATCCTTGTAGTACTCATAAAACACGGGAGGTTAATATATTTATTTCTATTTTTTTCATATTTTTTTTTTGTATGAGTTGGTTCACATTCCACTAACTCCAACCCATACCAGTCTATTCCAGTCGGAATTTCTGGTTCAGTCATCCTTGCAAGCATTGAGAAAGTCGAGTATATTGTACAGTAGCATGATCATGATGCGCAGCACTGATTGGGCAACTGGACATGGGTCCACTTGGATACTTGTCAGTAGGGGTGGGCACGGGTCGGGCCGGGCCGGGCCCAAAATTGAAGGACCCGAACCGGATCCGTCAATTGGCAGGGCGGGACGGGGCGGGACCAAAAAATATTGGAACCGGAACGGACTCGACCCGTTCTAAACGGGTCCGAACCGTGACGACCCACGGGTCCAAACGGGTCCAGAAAAACAATTAAAAATTTCATAAACAGTTTACATATGTCAAAATGTCATTTGAATTTTGAACTGTACAGTAAAATTTCAGAGTGCAAACATTTGAATAGTTTAAATTTGAATTTCAGAGTGCTAACATCAGAGTGCTAACCTGTGCTAACATTTGAATTTGAATTTCCTTTTGTTGTAATTTTACAACAGACACTCTAACAGTAAAATGTATAATGTTGGAGAACATCAGAAGGGCCGGCTCCTTACTGCTACTGCTTTGCTTTGAGCCTTTGAGCCTTTGACTGATCACTGAACAGTAAGTCAGTAACAATGAAAATATTATAAAATTTTAAGTTTTTTAAAAATAAACGGGCCGGGTCGGGGCCTCGTTTATTTTTTAAATGCAACCCGTCCCGCCCCGTTAATTTAACATGCCCCGCCCCGCCCCGACCCGTTTACTTGTAAAAATTGAGGAACCGTCCCGTTTGAACAAATTACGGTTCAGACCGGGTCGGACCCGCGGGTCCTGGACCCGTATGCCCAGCCCTACTTGTCAGGATGGGAGACAAATCCTATCTTGGTAGGATTGTGCCAGACCGGAGGGCGGTAGGGCCGTAGTGATTGTTGAAAGATCCCATCTGCACAGCCACCAGCATATATATGGTTTTTTTTTTAGGGGCACCATCACATTTACTAGGGGGCAGCCCTTACTTAGGGGGCAGCCCATTTGGTGGAGATTTTACTA
>JANAVB010040819.1:6695950-6824679 GCA_029216955.1 Iris pallida
CAGTCCTATTTGTGAGTCATTGAATTAATATTTGTTTGCGATTCTAAAATTTCGACAAAACTGCTAAAACGGAGGTTCAAACATCATTTTTTTGCGATTCTAAAATTCCGAAAGGTCGTCTAACTATGAAGCTGTTACTTTCAGCCTCCTCGAAAATACGCTCATTTTGCGACAAACCGGGCCTCGTTTCGACCTCCCAGTCAAAAGTTATGGCCCTCCAAAGTTTCAACTGACCATAAAATGCAGGAGAATGACCATTCTCCGTGTAAATTAACACGGAGAATGGCATTTCCGTATTTTTAACACGGAAAATGGACATTCTCCGTCCTAATTTACACGGAGAATGGTCATTCCAGTATTAAAATGCAGGAGAATGACCATTCTCCGTCTTAATTTACACGGAGAATGGCCATTCTCCGTGTAATTTAGCACGGAGAATGGCCATTCTCCGTGTAATTTAGCACGAAGAATGGCCATTCTTCTGCGTTTTAACACTGTAATGACTATTCTCCGTGCTAAATTACACGGAGAATGGCCATTCTCGTGCTAAATTACACGGAGAATGGCCATTCTCCGTGTAAATTAAGACGGAGAATGATCATTCTCCTGCATTTTAACACTGGAATGACCATTCTCCGTGTAAATTAAGACGGAGAATGTCCATTCTCCGTGTTAAAAACACGAAGAATGCCATTCTCCGTGTTAATTTACACGGAGAATGGTCATTCTAGATCAAATCACAGAATATTTCATCTAGGACTGCCACACACAGGGCAGTCCAACACATATGAAGGACTGTCCTGTGTGTGGCAGTCCTAGATGAAATGTTCTGTGATTTGATCACAGAATAATTCATCTAGGACTTCCACACACAGGGCAGTCCTTCACATGTGTTGGACTGCCCTGTGTGTGGCAGTCCTAGAAAAGACCACCTGGATAAAAGTAACACACATGTATGACACACATGTATAACACCCAAAACACACAAAACACACATGTATAACATCCAGATAAAAGACATATAACACATGGATAAAAGTAAGAAACATATATTGGACTTCATATTCATAGTTTAATGTATACAAAAGTGGTCCTCTATAACCAAAATGCCAAAATGTATACAAAAGTGGTCCTCCATATAACACATTGATACTCAGTCGATTACGACGTCACAGTGGTCAGCAGGTAAGTCTCTTGGCTCCTCAAACTTCAACAACTTCTTACAATGGTCGATTTGATGAGCGAAAGGTGTGGTCCAAGCTCTGGCTTCGACCGGTGCTCTTTTGTACCAAACTGTTGAAGGTGGAGGAATCGGAGAATGATCGATCATCTTTAGTATGACGAAGTGATCACCGATGTGACCTATAGTACATAGGTTAGAATGTCCGTGGTCCGGCGGAGGTGCGTACATCGGAAAGAATATTTTTCTAATACCCATCGAGAAAATTACGAGAGGTATCATGTACCTATTGGCAAATAAATAGCCGGCAGACGGGACTGACATGTAGTGGTCTGTCCCGGTAACACTGTCGGTGCAAGGGATACTTAACAACAAACTTGCAACCGTTTCTTCGCTTAGGAGGCAGGAGTAGAATGGAAGACGAGTCTCTAACTCCTCGTACAGCTCCTGCCTCACCCGTCTCCATCCGTCTTTGACATCATAACCAAGATGTCTTGCAAGCACATGGAATCCACAATAGCTATCACCGGGGACATCGACAATAGACCAAATGTATCGGCGAAGCTCAGGTTGGAATTTATCAATATACAAACTCAGTGTTTGGCTTGCAACGGTATCTTCTCTTGGGAGGTCCATTTTCTCCATTTTTTTGACGAATGACAAGCTTGCCCTTCCGTACGGGCGGAGCTTGCTGTAAGCTTCGTTCAATGCTCAAAGTGCGATGGATCTCTCCTAGTTGACTCCAGCATTCTCTTCTGTGAACTAGTCAATCTTGTTTGAGGCCTGCCTTTAGGATTGGAAACAACGGTCGGCTCATACATTGTACTAGTGACCGGACATGCAATTTCTTAGATTTTAAGCTCAATGGACTGCCGCTTCGCTGCTACTGAGGCTAACCACCTTGCGTGGAGAAGTTTCACTTGTGGCAAAGAGAAGAAATCAGTCCGTCTTCACCACAGGCATCATAGACAACTGCCTCCAACGTTGATCGACTGCTTCTACTGGAATAGGAATGGATTCACGACGATATTCATTAATCTGATGTGCACAAGGGAGGCCCAGTGTATGTCGATGTACACACCCACAAACTTAGGGATCAAACCCGACATCCTTTGACCTTTCAATCTCATCACATATTAATGTCAACGCCGTGTGTGATACCACGCGAACTAAAGCATCTAATAGTACATTCTTTCTATGCTCATGCTTGACTATATTTAAGCTCATCTCAAATGATGCCTTAATTTCATTCACCGTCCGGTCTACCATAAGATGTATAGCTTACCAAACAGAGACAAAGTTGCCGAGAGATGATTTTAGTTGTCTCTTCACTACAGAGTGTGCTCCTTCGATACGGTTGGTAGTTGTCGTGCCGTAATGCTTCACCAAGTTCGTCCATGCTAAGACGAAGTGTTCTTTGTACGGTTCAAGCCATGTATCTTTGATGTATGAAATGCATGCCGGCTCCCTCGCCTCCCACTTTTCCTTGAACATGTACCATGCGGCGTCGTAACTGTCAATCGTAGAGGCTCGCCACACACAATTTCAGTCATTGGAGAATTCTTGAAAATTTTGCATGTCAATTTTACCTTCCTCCTTCTGAAACTTCAACTTACATTGGGCTTCAATATACGATTGACATGCCAAGTGCATAGCAATGTATCCGCTTGAGAAAAAATAATGCGAATAGCATTAATTAGGGCATACTCTCTGTCGGTCACAAGAACTGACGGCTCTGTATGACCGCTGTAAAGTGTTTTCAGTTTCTCCAATGCCCATGTGTAGTCTTCAAGTTTTTACTCTTCATGAAGCAAAATGCCACCGGGAATGTTTTTCGAGTAGAGGTGAATCCGACAATATGAAGGAGAGGCATCTTGAACTTGTTGGTCTTGTACGTGCAATCAAGGACTAACACGTCGGCAAAAGACCTGGCCAGACTTGTGCAATCTGGATGAGCCCAAAAGATTGAAATTACTTCCTTACTCTGGGGATGTGTTCTATGGAACTCAACGTAATGATTATCGGCAAGCAACTTCAGCACTTCTTGCATCGCCATTCTTGATTTGGTCCGACAGCGTTCGAAGAAGATAGGGCATTGTATATTGACCTCATCGTAGACATGTTCTTCTCATTTCATGCCGTATGACTGAATATATTTGTCTCGGTGCAACACCGGAAGTGGACAAGTCTTCGGCTCTTCTTCTCCGTTGGGTTCAACCGTCCGACATACGGATGACCCAATAGTGTCTCGGCAATCTCATGATTGTGGGTTCCATTCTTCACTTGTACTGACCACTTCCCTTCTTCTTCTTTTCTAATCTGGATCGTGAATGGACAACCACATTTCCTCGTTCCAGCTTTCTTTCTTGGAACTTTATTTTGGATAACTGTGTCTTTCTTGTGCGATCTGAACACACCACCTCTTTCACAGCCAACCATCACACGTGTCGTCCCGGACGATTTCGGGCCGATCTGGATATTACTAGAACCAAGTTGTTTTCCCGTCCAACTTCTCGACACCATTGTACCGCATCGTCGCTTGATTGAAACGAAAGATCGGTCCAAAATAAATGCCCTACATCGATTGCAATTGGAGCATGTACCGCAACCTCGGAAGATCGTAACTCCTACAATAGAAGTTAAAAGTCAAAACTAAACAACTACATAAAGCGTATTATTATTTATAGAGGAGTCTGTACTTGGTCACAAGTTGAGACACTTCAAGCGTATCTGTCTGCAACATATAATCCTTAGTTCTCTAAAATTTAGTTATAAATGTAATATAGTTGCTACTTGAAAGTAACATCAGTATTTGGATCAATGTTCATATTTGGGTTATATATATATATATATATATATATATATAATATATATATATATTATATATATATATATGGACAAGACGTGATACGATTGATCCCTAATATTTTTTTACTGTTAAAATATGGTTCTGTATTTACTCTTTATGTGATATGTCTTCATTTTCCACTTAAGTGAATGGAAAATGATACTCATATTATTATTTATAGAGTTAGCTAGAGGATCATGTTAAAAATATTGGTGATAAGTTGGTAAGACAGGCTGCTTAAAAGAGGAAATGACTTGGACACATAGGACTGCCACAGATGTGGCAGTCCCTCACATACAGAGGACTGCCACAAATGTGGCAGTCCCTCACATATATAGGACTGCCACATCTCTGGCAGTCCTATATATGTGAGGGACTGCCACATTTGTGGCAGTCCTCTGTGTCAAAGGCCAATTTTTCACCCGAAGTAAAGTCTAAGTGTAGTTACCACGAGGGTTTCCGATGCGTCAAAGTGTTCTTCGGACGTTGTGGGAGGAGAGTATCCAGCATTTGATGGTCCGGGTTGTTCCATTTTCTATTTCTTTCTGCATTAAACACAAAATTCAACTTTTATATGTAAAATTTAGGTTAAAACTTAAAATATTACACAAAAATAAATTCGACGACTTACAAATAAATGGGAGAAGTGATTGACAGTGTATTCTACCAAAAATCTTCAACAATTTTAGGTTGGGGGACAATTTCACCTAGGTTAGGTTAATTATAGGTTTATATGAGGAGGGAAAAAAAGAGTGGAGGAAGAGAAGTAGTAGAGGAAGAAAGAGAGAGATGAAATAAAATCAAATTGGCTTTTATAGTATTTTTTGGGCTGCCCCCCTAGTAAAAAAAACCAATGGCAAACTTGTAATTTTGTCAAAAAATTTTTGGGTTGTCCCCTAGTAGAAGTGGTGGTGCCCCTAAAAAAACCTATATGTACCACTACCAGTAACGAGAGCCGGTCCAAAAAAATGGATTATCCTAACCGAAACTAAATTTGATTGTTCTTGATATCAAAAGAATATATCAAAAATATAATGGAGAGCGGGGTTGGCAGCGGCGTTGAAGTCTCCGATTCTGACGATAGCGTTGAATTCAAATTCCGAATTCCTCTTCTTGAGCTATCCGAGACTTTTCCAGTGGGAACTCAAAATATGGACCTAATGGATTGCTAGTTGAATTGACAGAAATGAGTTGGGATGGACTGCGAAAGATCTATTAGCAGAGAGGTGGAAAGTTAGGGATATGAAAGGTTGTTCTAACTAGAAGGGTTGTTCAAATCCGATGACTTGTCCGATTTACTCCGTGGTCAACCATGTCCAGGGGCGGAGCTACCCCTGGGCACGGGTGGGCTGTAGCCCGCCCCAAACTTTTGGAATTTTTTTGAGTTTTTTTCCTAGTATATTTTTAGCTGTGTTTTATATTTTGTTTGAATTTGAAGTATACAACAATTAATTAAATGTAAATAAATTCCTAAAAAAATTATATTTAGACGGTGCGATGCTAGTCCTCGTGTCGTTTAAACTTTATCTAAAGTTCAGCCCTTCCTAATTTTAGAGACTAGCTCTGCCACTTACCGAGTCAGTACCAACCCCAAACCGATGAAAACCTGGTCCATCGATAGTGATTGTCGAAAGATCCCATTCCATTGTTACAGACGGGGTCAATTAACCAGCAGGCTCAATCCCACTAATAGCATGCATGCAAGCGGATGAAGACGCATGCTAAACAACGGAAACGGTCACGTCCGTAAATAAACAGCTAGCTAGCTAGCTAGCGTGCATGGAGGATTTAAGCACTACACCATGTCGACAATCTCTTTATTCAGCACATGCTCTTAGTTGTTTATATATGGGACGTCTTATATGTACGTACGTACTGCACGCCATCACCATGCAGAAGACTCCAACTCCAAGCCATGTGACGAGTGACCGGCCTTCACTGTTGCAATGGGCGACCATGCTGATATTGATTTCAGTGTACTTTGTGCCTCCTATAGTGTTATTTTTTTTTTTGTTTTTTTTTTTTTTGTTTTTTGTTTTTTGAAACGAAGACTTTCATTCAAACAGTCAAATTACAATATGATATGTCCAGATCAACATAATCAGAAATACAAGATGGTATGCTATCATGGACAGTAAGAGTATTCACAGAATTGAAAAGTAGAGCATGTGAAGCCAGTTGATGTACACAGCTATTAGCAGATCTTCGAACAAATGAAAATGAAATATTATGTGAAGATTGTAGAAGTCGTCTTGCAGAGCAGATTGTGTGACGAGCTAACCATATAGCCGGAGCAAATTTTGATAAGATCGTTTCGATCAATGGCTTACAATCACCTTCAATAACAGTGTTGCGAAGAAATTTTCTTTCAATAAGTAGCAGAGAGATGGACTCCCAAGGCCTCAGCTTCAATAGGTGATCCGCCATTTTGAGCCTTCGAAATCGCTCCTAGAAATCGACCCGATCCATCCCGTAATAGAGCTGCAGCTGCCATCTTCCCATCAAGGAATGCTCCATCAAAGTTGATCTTCAGATTGTTGTTCTGTGGTGGCTGCCAAGTTGGGTTGGAATAAGTCGTTACTGCAGAAGACTCCAGTGAAGATGCCTCCAGATTGTAGCCTTCATAGGTCTCTTGCAATGTAGTTGCTTCAGAAGTAATCCGGTTGATGTCGATCCTCATATTCTCGAAAACAAATTTGTTCCTTGCTTTCCAAATATCCCACATGAGGTAGAAACAAGATGACAAAGATTTTCGATCTCCCTCTTTGAGTAGAGAAGTAAGGAAGGTGGAGATTATCGAGTGGTGATGTAAAAGTCTCTTAAATGTAGAATTATAACACCAAGCTTGGCCTGTTATAGGACAATGCAAAGGAAGATGATCATTAGTTTCTTCACATACCTGACATAGTGGACATATTGCATCAACATGGCTGATCCTTCGATGAATATTTGATTTGGTAGGCAAGGAATTAGTAAGAGATCTCCAAGCAAAAAGAAGGACACGAGGGCAGATATGAGTGTTCGACCAAAACTTCTTCCACTCAGTAAATGAGGATGGTGCAGAGAGATTGGGCTCTCTATTAATAGATTCATGAATAACTCGATAAGCCGATTTTGTAGTAAGAATGCCATCCGTAGTGTGCTTCCAATAAAGAGTATCAGACAAACCAGTATTTGATAATGGGATGTTCAATATAGCATCAGCTTCATGGAAAGGAAATAACAGAAGTATCATGTTAACATTCCAGGTGAATGTAGATGTTTGAATCAAATCATTAACTTTAGTAACCTGCTCCTTTGCAAATGGATAACCTGATACCCGATACTCTGGCAGTCCAGGCACCCAAGGATCTCTCCAAATATTTATATTAAAGCCATCACCGACTGACCAAACACTACAACAAATATGGCCTACAATAGCATGCGCAGAACGCTATAGAAAGCCTTCTATAGCATATTCTGTCTGCTATGATCGCCCACGCTATAGTATGTCCAGACATGTGAACGCTATAACATTATAGCGTTCATGAATGCTGTGGAAGGTTTATAGCGTTCGTGTATGCTGTTGATGGTTTATAGCGTTTATGAATGCTGTAAATACTTTATAGCATTCTAAAACGCTGTAGATAGTTTATAGCGTTCATGAGTGCTGTGGATTACTTATAGCGTTTATGAATGCTGTAGATTATTTATAGCGTTTGTGAATGTTGTGGATGATTTATAGCGTTTGATGAATGGTTTGATTTATTATAGCGTTCATCATATGCTATCGTGGTAGCAGCAATTTAGACGCTTTGAGTACAATAAACCTGCTACAGAATTTCATATTATTTCATATTATTTCATATCTGCTACAGAATTTCATATTTTATAACCTATTTTGTATCACATATAAATAACAATAATCGCAAACAATTTCAATCGCAACTTGCATTTCGATCAATCAAGATATAGTAAAGATTTGCCAAAATATAAAATGTTTCATTAGAACATTCAAGATGTACAAAAAGTAGTAGTCATTAAAACATTCAAGATGTAGAAAAAGTAGTTGTATGCCAAAATAAACCATTCCATTTACAAAGTATCTGTAGTCCAAAATAAACCATTCCATTTACAAATATCTGTAGGCCAAAAAACAGCTCGATCGCCTCTTTCCTTCTAGCAGCTATCCACAACCATCAAAAACATATACGCCAACCTACACAAAATTGAGAAGAAAACACATTATGATATAAAAAATAAGATAGAAATATTTGACACCATGAAATGAACTAAGAGATATCTAGCAGATACATAGCAGTTTTTATAATAGAGTACTTAGATTTCATATACCATGAAATGAACTTAGATTTTGACAGCGTTCCATGGAGTTGAAGTCTGTGGAACATCGCGAAATCTTTAGCCGCATAGTCGGCTCACTCTGCGGAACAGACACTATAATGACTTTATGTCATTTGAAATAGCCTTAATGAGGCAGATGGTCTATAAATAGACTGAAATGTACATTAACTAATAATTGTAATTTAGACGGACACAAACTAATTTTAATCGCATATATAAAAAGTGAATTGTGAAGAGCCATTTTGAACCTTAATATATACATAAAGTATTTCAGTTAAGCACAAATCCAGATGTTACATCAAATAAAAACTTATATATGTTCACTCGATACCAATTATGTGTGAACCAGGAGTATCACTTAGATCAAAGTATTAGATTCTAGCAAATTTGAAGAAACAAAATTGCGTTCAGAGTACTTATATTTTGCCATGGATTGAAGCTAGTTTTAATTTCCTCACCCTTTTATAACTAATCCACAACTTATATATAAGAGTTTCTAACTTGACTTTTATAGCTCAGATTAAGGAAGCAGTGGGGGTTCCTAGGAAAGTATCAGTAGGTGTATATATGTGTAGTGAGGCAGGGGGAATGGATATGTGAACAGCAGCAGTGGGGGTTCCTAAGAAGGTATCAGTATCCTAGTGTATCAGTAGTAGTGTGACTGTAGAAGGAAAACTGAAGGGCTGCAGCAGTGAGGTTAGGTAGTGTTCTTGCATATATGTTCTCTCTAGCATTAGCAGACTAGTAAAACCTGTGTGCAGACAGAAAATTGATGAGTGTGCACTGCACGGCAGGGTAGCTTAGCATCTGTATTATAACAGACTATAGGTAGATATCTGCAGGTAGAGGTAAAACCTGTTAGCAGTCCTGTCTCCTGCGTTCAAGAGTATGTGGTAATATGTAGGTTCATATGTGTGAGTGTCATGGGGTAGAATGTTCTGAAGGCCTGTGTGTGCAAGGGGGGTTTTCCTGTGTGTGTTGAGTAGTGTTATGCATACATGTAGTAAGGGTAGGTTGTTCTGCATGTTAGATTTAGAAGACAAATAATTCAAGTTTCTTTTCTTAATAAATACCTCTTTTGACATCAGCCAGAGCTCAGAAACTAAGGATTTGATTGTTCTTTCTATACCGCGAGTTAATTGAACAGGATTAGCACCTGCTGCAACCACCTAGACAACATAGACAAACATTAGATAGCCAAGTATCAGTTGTTTGTCAAAATAGCCTTTAACAATTATGTTATGGGAACACACCTTGACTCCTTCAGTAATCAGACCTTGAGCAAGAACAATAGAAGTTGTAGTGCCATCACCAGCCAAGTCATTTGTCTTTGAAGCAGCCTGCCTTACCAACTTCGCACCAATATTTTCGACAGGATCCGCTAACTCCACCTATAAGTAAGAGTATGAGCATCATTTGCATTCACTAAATTGGAGAAATGAATGAGATACCACAGTTTGTAGACAGTAAATGCACCATAGTAATTTTAATTGTCAAAAGATACGGGGATCAGTTGAATCACCATCTTGCCCATAGATACATGAAAATTTACGCAAATACTGAGGTTACTTTCAAGTAGCAACAAAATCACATTTATAATCAATTTTTAGAGAACTAACAGGAGTCAGGTCATATACTTTAAGGTATATGTAGATAAAACATTTCGGTGTTAGCAAACATGAAGTTTGTCCCTTGTAGATACAAATTTAGTTGAATTAATTGCAAAATTGCTTGAGATGATTTTCAATCATTGACATATTACTAATGAAATTTTTCGCTATAACCAGCTATTCAGAAAATGTTTTTTTATTTCTGAGATTTTTAACCACTTTCAAAAATATTCCAAATTAGAGCCATATCGAAAATAAAAAACAATCAACTTTGTACTATTTTGAAAGTTAGAAATATTCCAAATCACAACCATTTGATATCCAATTAATGTCCATATTCAGAATCCATTCTTGTAGAAATAATAATAATAATCGAGTGCTAGTAGCCTAGTACTTATATCTGCTCTGACCGGAATCTTAGTCTTGCAACTCTAGTGAACCACCATGTATGTTGAAAATTAGGAGGAAACCACAAATAAATTAACCATTATTACAACCTTATAATTGATTTAGCCTAGAAAAAGTATCACCTGCAAATAAATAAATGCGACATATGGAATACAACAGTTTCATATATCAATAATGCAAGCTGTTGTGTGTATGGGACGACTTACTACAAGAAGACAACAAGAAAAAGCATTATTAATATCACATGAAGCTGCTAGCATACCTCTTTTGCCATTGTAACATCGTTATTGACAATCTTTTGGGAACCATACTTGCTCTCTAGAACAACGTTCCTGCCTTTTGGACCAAGTGTAACACCAACAACATCTGCGAGCTTGTTGACACCAGTCTGAAATAACAAGGGATAAAACAAATAAATAAGAAATGATCGGCATTATCAACATGAGAATGATAGCACTGGAAAAGGAAGAAGGAAGTGGGAGAAACAGAGAAACAGAGAAACAAACACCTACCTGCAACTTCTTGATGGCTGATCCATCCTTATTAAATTGCAACTTCTTGAAGTCCATAACAAAACAATAACCACAGGCTCTTAAAAAGAGAAGAAAACAAGGCCAAAAAAGGAATAAAGAAAGGATATATTATCTTACCTCAAAAACTATTAGCAAAAATAAAACATATATTTATAGAAGTGCGGGGACGGTAAAATATAGAAGACCCAATGTATTAGTTTACATAACTCGTTAAAGTAATCATCATAAGAAACAAACAAGTAAGCAAATATTCATGAGCATAAACAAAAAAGAAATTTGCATAGTACTGTTATTGATGGCATTTAATTAATGTTTAGATACACAATAGAAACAACTGGAATATTTTGGGAAGGACTCATCATGTATTAGGTAACACTATAAAATAGCTAAAATGCATCAAAGCATTCCACCAGTAATATCAAATGAGCAAGAAATGGAAATAATCAACAATAAACTAGCAAAATGCAAAACCTTTTAACATATGGATTGTTCTAGAAGAAAGGACATTCACCTTTATCAATAAATAAAGCATCATGAGACTATGAGCTCAATTATAAGCAATTAGAAGACTTTTTGGATTTGGACAGTACCAACAATTATACATTTCCTCAAGTCCGCATTAACAAATGTTACATTCATAATATCAACTATAAATTTAAATAGAAGACAAGATTGGTTGATTTTTTTCCAGGAAAAATTGAAACAAAAAGCCAGTGTTAGCCTCTAATACAATTCATGAACAACCACATTTACTACTTTCACTATGAAAACCAAAGCAACTAACCTAGCAGGAGCTTTTTATCAAAGCAATAGATGATATTTTTGTGAGAAAATTAGGAACCGTTATAACCAGAAATTGAGACAAAAGGAATCATATTTTCACTTTAGGTCTGCAATGATGCTTGTTTGATAAGTATTGCAGTTTTGACATGAGCATCACTAGAATAGTTTTAGGTTCCCAAGCCAAGTTCCTTTTAACTAGCAGTGAAAATGTTCAGAGAATCCACAACCTTTCTAATCCATCAAAACGTCCTGAATCAAAAAGAGGTTGTAGTCATAATTCTAATTATTTCCAGCAAATGTTGTGACTAGAAATCAGTTAGAGATAATCGTAAATGTCCTGACTAATTAGGAACCTCCAATTAAAACCAAACAATCAAATGCTAATTAGGAATAAACTGCACATATGTTAATCTTTTCATGATTATCAAACTTGCCGTGAAAATATTCTACTACACGCCAACCTACACAAAATTGAGAAGAAAACACATTAGCATTATTATATAAAAAATAATTTCACACGCCAACCTACACAAAATTGAGAAGAAAAATTTATTTACACGCCTAAAGTGAGTGAAGCTTCCACCATTGTAGATCAGACATTTCACATTCTTTATGTTAGGCTTGCACTTCTCAAAGACCATATACAAACTGGTCATCCATCTAGTCAACTAAGATCAATCATGACAAACAATCTTTACATTATAATAACTAATAAATTGCTTATAAATTTTGCTAAACATAACTGGTGTACAAAGGCCAAAACAATAGTTGGACCATGTTTTTTGCTGGTGTACAAAGGCCAAAACAATAGTTGGACCATGTTTTTTGCTGGTGTACAAAGCCATCCATAGTCCTATTTTTTAATTTTTCTACATGGACAAATAATAAAGTAAAATAGAAGTAGAAGTAAGCACCAAAGTTGTAGAACAATAATGGAGAATGAACTAGTTAGCAAGACATTTGACTTACTACTGTGTTCACCAAAGAAAATTTATCCTCTCAGACAGTTACTTCATAAGAAAAGAAGAAAAGAACACAATATATGTTATACAAAATTTCGAAGGTATATAGGATTGAAACCTACTTCATAAAGCAGTGTCAGACATGAGAGTCCATGGCCACTCAGAGAAGTGTCACTTCACTAATTATGAAATAGGAAGTACTCAAAAAAGAAAATACCATTCAGATTATAAGAGGGGTTAGATTTTATTATTGCGATATTCATAAGCGATACCCTCACCATTAACGAGTGAATAAACAAAAGAAGGTACTAAAGCGACAAAATATTCTACAAGAGCAAATGGTAACTTGCAGGTTGGTCCAAGAAAAAAGAAAAGGTATATACTTCAGTATGAAATATATACGCCGAAATTTTCTCTCTTTCATATAGTGTGGGCACAGCTCATATATGAGCTTTGATATTTCCTGCAGAATAAATTATGTTCATGTTTAGGTCATGTGTCCTGAGAGAATTCAGCTACAATACTGGAGCACATAATTATTTGCCAAACCTTAACACATAATAAGAGGAAATTATGCATGGTACTAAGTTGTTTATAGTAGTTTGCAGGCTGCACCCTTCCATCCAAAAGCAGGTGGTTCTACCCCTTACGGTTTATAGCTTTGATGCAATTAAAAGTAGTTATGCTAAATTTGCAGTCTTCAAACAGAGGAAGAGTAAAAAAAAAAAAAAAACTTCAAACCAGTCCTGATATTTAAAACAACATGACGCATAATTTCTCAGGATAGAATTTTATTTAGGTCCAGGATTCAGATATTACACTTCAACCAAGTTTATGTTTTGATTAACCTGGTTAGTCAGTTTGTAATTAGGATGTTATGGAAAAAAAAGAGAACCTGACAATTTAACTAAAAGCTAGTAGGATAAATGTTTATTATATCCAATGATGAAGTGGTTTTGAAGAGTGGAGCCCCTGCCCACTCTTGAAGAAAAAATCACATGAACACCCATGATCCCATCATCATCATACCATTGTGCGTTAATCATTTAAGAACAATGTCCTATGTTGCATGTACATGGATTCAACACGACACATATAGGAGACGATGACACGGATACAAAACCTATTTTGGTGTGTCCAATACGTGTCCAACAAGACACGGTCCATATTTTTTGAGTCTCAATGCTTTCTACACAAGTTCTCATGTACTATCAGTTAGGAAGCATGGGCAGTCCAAAAATTTGGGTCGTGTCATGTCAGAAACATATTGGATATATATTACTTATTAGACAACCTTGATACTCTAAAATACAATAGGACACATCAAAATAAGTGTCGTGTCTATGTCCTTACCGTGTCATGTCATGTCGTATTTGTGCAACATAGACCATCAATTATCCCTTAAAGATTCTTGTCCCTTTCTTCTATAAATGGGTAGGAGTCATGCTATGCTACTCAAATACGAGTTCAGAAACATCATCTGCATATGCAAATCCTACCATTCAGAGGAGGACCCACCATAGGCCGAGGGGAGCGACATCTCCAACTAAGTTTTCAGTTTCCTTCAATATTGTACTTTTATGTTCTATTATTTATCTTATATTGTTTATAAGCATAGCAACCAAACACTAGGCTAGTTGGTAAACTATTTAGCTTTTACTCGAGAAGTTGAAATCAGAGCCCATAAGCCACATTATGGTTGTGTTACGATTTTCTTTTTAAATAAATTCTATATGGTAATGCCGCTTAATTTAAGTCTTAAATTTTCAGTTAATGCATCTTCACTCACTTAAACTTTAAGCTAATATGTTTCGCTCCCCTTAAATTCTAAGTTAATGCATCTTCGCTCGCCCCAGAATAACAATTCAGGCATCCACCAATGCTATCGTTTATAGGTTGTACTGTACTTTATACGTTATCAGATAATTTATATTGTGTATATTTCAGTATTCATCTAGGAAGCACGGACACTCAAAAAATATGGGCCATATCGTGCCATCGGATACAACCCACACACTCCAAAATACACTAGAACACACCAAAATATGTGTCATGTATGTGTCCTTACAATGCTATGTCATATCTGTATCCTTGCACACAAATATATATATAAAGAGGAACTGTCACTAAGAAGTAGTACCTTTACTGTCGAGAGAACGAGAGTGGCATGCTTTGCTTGCCACTCGTTAAGATCCTGTCGCACGTTAGACACCGTGGGAACCTCCGACATCTAGGGTTCATCAGCACACGATGAGAAGTAACTTTAGTTGGGGGGGAAATAACCTATACAAGTTTCAGTTGTCCCGAAAGCTTCGATCTTTAGCTATAAAATACAAGATCCAGAGAATTTGACGACCTTCCATTAGGAAATCTCGGAATGTGCTGATCGTAATCCCCTTGACGAACTCCCTCATCTCCTCCGTTACCACGAACTTCTCCAGATCTGCCCCGCGGCGCCGTAGAGCTGGTGCTCCGCCGTCGTCGAGTGGCGGAATCGATATCGGGATCTCGATGTCGGCAGCGAGGGTCCGGATCTGGTCGGCGTGCCAGATCGCCTCGGTCTGGATCGGGTCGGCGCGCTTGATGGCCTCGGTCTTGATCTGGTCGGCCTTCCAGGAGGCCTCGAATGCGAGCTCCTTCGACTTCTTGGCGGTCTCGGTGACGAACTCCTGGGAGAGCTTGGCGGCCTCCTTGGAGAGCTCATATCGACCGCTTCGCCGCCTCCTCGGCGAAGATTCGAGCTCGCTGCCATATGTCCATGGCAAAGAAATCAGGGTTAGGGTTTTCTGAGAGTTTGTTGCTGGTGGCGGTTGATGGAGAAGGAAGAGGAGAGACCGAGAGAGGAGAGTTTTGTTTTGAATCGATAGGGAAGGCAATTTTGATGGAGTTTTTATATTATAGCTCCATTGGAATTCTCGGTTAGGGATTTTAGTAGAGGGGAGAGGAAGAGAAGATGAAGAATAGGATTATTATGGATGCGGGGGCTGGAGACTTGGGAGAGAGGTTAGGGCTAGGGATATAACACTTTGAATGGCATGTGAAACTCACATGACATTTTTTTTTGAAAAAATTGTGTGTTAGAAAATCTTATTTTGGTTTTCTACTTTATTTTTATCATGTAAAATAAAAATCTACACTGCTTCTCCTAGAATTCAAATATGAGATATGTTTTGACATACAAACATAGAATAGATGAATGTCATAGATTCTATAGCATTCAGGAAACGCTATAGATAAGTATTTTTATAGCACTGCAAAAAGAACGTTATTGTTGATAACATTCTATAGCGGGGACACTTGAACGCTATAGAAAAACTGCTATTATATGCCTTATTTGTTGTAGTGAAATGATGTTGCCATGTAGAAATTCTCTACTAATCAAGATATAGACCATATACATGAAGCAGAGGCTAATGGTACAACCGACCAAAAACATGTAGAATGTAGGTATTTACTCTCAAGAAGTTGAACCCAAAGTGACTGTTTATCCGTTAAGAACTGCCAAGTCAATTTCAGAATAATAGCCAAATTTGAGATATGAGGATCACGAATGCCAAGTCCTCCCTGAAACTTCGGTTTTGTAAAAGTGGACCAAGCAGTAAAATGTATCTTCCTTTTGCTATCATCAACTCCCCACCAAAAATCCCTTTGATGTTTAGAGATAGTATTTGTTACTTTCTTAGGAACCAGATAGGAGGATAGGTAATATATAGGTATGGAGGAGAGTGTAGATTTGATTAAAACAGTTCGAGCAACATGAGAGAGGCAGCTCCTCTTCCATCCTTTGAGTTTACAATTACTGCTATTAATCAAATCAGAGAATGTATTTGTTCTCTTTTTGG
The DNA here is from genome assembly GCA_029216955.1 of Iris pallida. NCBI lineage: Eukaryota > Viridiplantae > Streptophyta > Magnoliopsida > Asparagales > Iridaceae > Iris > Iris pallida. Next base: position 6,712,458 of record JANAVB010040819.1, read on the forward strand.
AAAGAAGGATTTTGTGACCAAGATATTTATCAGTGGAGGTCATAGCTTTAACACCCAACATATTTCGATAGAATTGGCACATATATGGGTCACTAGACCTTGAAAAGAAGATTGATGACTTATCAAAATTGATACGTTGTCCCGACCATTGCTCAAAGGTTTGGGTAATATTTTTTGCTTGAAGAATATTATGCAAAGAACATCTCCCAAATAGCAAAATGTCATCAGCAAAAGCTAAGTGAGAAAAAGACACAGGGCATCTAGGAATCTTGACACTGTCATAAAATTCATTTCTTTCCATTGTAATAATAAATCTGGATAAAAACTCCATACTCATAATGAAAAGATAAAGGGAAAGAGGACAACCTTGACGAATGCCACAACTTGGTGTAAATGATTTTGTTGGAATGCCATTAACAAGGACGACAAACGAGGTGGTGGTAATGCAGTTCATGATCAGAGCATGAGATTTTCCAGTAATACCAAATCCAAATAAAACTTGGCTAAGAAAATTCCAATCAAGCCTATCATAGGCCTTGGACATATCCAATTTCAAAGCAAAAGAGCTATTAACAGGACTGAATTTTGAAATTAAATGGAAAAGTTCTTGAGCAATAATAACATTATCCCCAATGTGTCTCCCAGGAACAAATGCATTTTGTAACAGATTTATGAGATGTGGAAGGAATGGACGAAGTCGATTTGCAATGATTTTTGTAATCACTTTGTATAAGACATTACACAGAGCTATTGGCCGAAAATCATTAGCAGTAGAAGGAGAGGACAATTTAGGAATAAGAGTAATATATGTGTGATTCAATATTCTTGGCAAAACAGTAGAAGAGAAATAATTCCGAATAAATTTAATTACCTCTTCACCAATCATATCCCAATTTTGTTGATAGAAAGCAGCTGGATAGCCATCAGGACCCGGGAATTTATATGGTCCCATGCACATAATAGCTATTTTAATCTCTTCCTCATCAGGTATAGAACATAGCCCATCATTATCTGAAGTAGAGATCCTACTTAGTTCAGATAATATATGCAAAGGAACAGGATTAGTAGTAGATTTAGAAAACCGAGTTCTGAACTGAGAAACAAATTCCTCTGCAATATCCTTCTGTGTTGATACAACTTCTCCATTATCCTTTTTAATAGTATGAATGAGATTCCTGTGATGCCTTGCAGTTGCAGATAAGTGAAAAAAATGAGTGTTTTTGTCCCCCTCTCGTAACCAAGAGATATGAGATCGTTGTTTCCAGTATAAATCTTTCTGCATATGGAGTTTATTAAGTAGTAATTGGATCTTGCGCTCTTCTTCATAGTTATCATCAGAACATGGAAGACTTTGGATAGAAAGGAGCTTTTCTTCATTAAGGTTGATAACCCTGTCAATATTCTCCATCCGAGAGTATCCCCAAGCTTTAAGTTTAGGAAGCAGGATGTTTAGCTTATTACTAAAATCCGTCGAATGTAGTTTCCCCCACAAATCAGCCAACATCTTTTTAAAACCAGGCTCATAGGTCCAAGCAGCTTCGAAATGATTTGGGCGTCGACTTTTAATAGTAGAGGGTTCCAACAATAACAATATTGGATTATGATCACTATTCAAACTGGAAAGATGAAGAATACAAGCTTTTGGATATATTGAGCGCCACTAGGTATTCGACATAGCTCTATCTAGCCTTTCTGCAATATTATACTTTGTATTCCTGCGATTACTCCAAGTAAAAGCAGGTCCAGAATAGCCCAAGTCCATTGCAGCAACATTATTGAACCATTTAATAAAGAACTTGTGGTGTTGATAATTGAAAGGATTACCACCACGTTTCTCTGAATCACAAAGAATAGCATTGCAATCTCCTATGCAGATCCATGGCCCAGAAATTGATTGGATGGTTAATTCCAAGTTAACCCAGAAGTTCCTTCTATCAACCACATTTGGGGGACCATATAGGAATAAGATATTCCAAGAACAGTTAGAAGAAGAGATATGAATCTCACAATGAATACAGTTTCCTGAAGAAGATATGATACTCAATCAATATCAGATTTCCAACAAAGCAGCAATCCACCAGACAAACTTCTAGAAGATATGGAACAACGATGATCAAATCCAAGATCAAGTGCAATAGAACTAGCTATGATTGACGAGCATCTTATTTCAGATAGAAAGACAATGCTAGGCTTCGATGCATGGAGGAATGACTTAATTGTTCAAATTGTCAGGTGATTCCTCAAACCCCGACAATTCCAAGAGAGAATCATAGTTCATGAGGCTGTTCAAGGCCAGCCGTGCCTATACCTTCATCAATATCTTGATTTAATTTTTTACTTGGTCTGCTAACATCATGTTCATTAGTCTCATCAGAGAGATAACACCGATTCCGTTTGCTGAGACTTCTAATAGCAGGATTAATCTGTATTGGGATTTCATTAGAGGATAAAGGCATGGTAGATGGAAACATGGGGGGAAGTATTGAGTCCGAAAATGTAGTAGTTGAATCTGTGGAGGGAATTATGGAGGAACAAGATATGGTGGATGGAGATGTGGTGGTAGATATGGAGGACAACGATGTGTTAAATGGAAATGTAGTGGGAATGATAGATGATAAAGGTGATAAAGAAAAATAGATTGGTGGATGGGAAATGGAGGGAGACAGATTAGAAGTTGGAGAACATGTATTTGGAATTAAAGAGGATAACAGAGATGTGAATGTGTGACTGAGGAGGGGATTGATATTGGTAGATAAATGCTTACTTGAACTTGATTTAGAAGTAAAAGGAATATTGGAGTTAACATACTGATCGATATTCACAGGTGTGGATATAGTTGTAACATTAGGAATAGGTGGATGAGATAGACAGTTAGTAGGAGATTCCATTTGATGTACAGGCTGAACAGGGGAATCAATCAGAGTAGATGTTACAATGGATCGATGGGAAACAATATTGGGTATTTCCACTAATGGGCTTACTAAAACGGGTATTGAATCATGGGATTCACTTATAGGAGTTGGACTAGGAGATATAGTTACATGAGTGATGGGAAGAAAAAACGGAGAATGAATGGAGGTAGTTATTGAAGTGGTGGTAGTGGATGATTCTGGGGAAATAACTGTCGCCGGAGTTGACAATTCCGATGATCGCGTCACCTGGACAAATTCTAAACTTTGTAACTTATCAAAAAAACTACAAGATAGAATAAACTATGCTAAAACCTTTGCCTAAATATTCAACCCCCTATCGGGCTCAAGAAGAAAGCAGAATATTACAACTGAAATCACTTACACAACCCCATAGCGATCTCCCTGAGTGCCAATATTGTTAATGCATGGACAAATTTAAAATTTAAATGTTAAAAAATTAAAGAAAAATGCCGAATGACATTTTAGGAGTGCTAATAGCAGCACCCTTAATATATATTCGTTTAGGCATATTTCTTTCTTATTCTAGCAGCTCCTAAACTTTAAAGAAATGTTGTCTTTCGTATCCATTGCACAAATTAAATTGTGATGAAAAATGTTCAAAAAAAGACTCATGATCATTTTTGATTTTGATCATAAATTTGATTGATTTCTATATATGGTAAACCTTTATAAGATTTGATTTTAAGACTACATAAGATTGAATTTTAATCTATTTAAACCTATTTCACAAAATTAAAATGCTGAATTGCGGCTTGATACCCTCAACTATTTCAATTTTTGAACTGAATACCCATTTTTATATACATCAACATAATACCCTAAAATAATAATACCTAAACTACGTACCCATGATCCGCTCTTTCTCTCTCCCCTACCCCTCCTCCCACCGCCCGTTCCCCTCCCCCTGTCGCTTGCATCCCCGCAGCAGTGGTATAAGCTAGAAACAACGACAACGACGCCGGGAGGAGGGGGTTGGAAGGGGCCAGTCGACGGTGCAGCAGCAACGGCGACATCGACAGGTAGGGTTGAGCATTCAGTTTAAACCAAATTGAAAGAGTTAATTCAAAACCGAAACTGAACCGAAATTAGCCAAAACCGAAATCGAACGGAACCGAATAATCAATTTGGTTTATTCGGTTTGTTCGATTGGACTATTTTTATTGTTTAACGAGTCAGGTCCAAAGTTAGAGTTGTGGTTAAATTATATTAAAAATAATAATTTTTATATACGCATTTGTTATATTTTAAAATTATGTCCAAAGTTGGACTGGTTATTAAAGTACAAAAGTTGAACTTCAAAACATATACATAGCATTGTTGTATACATATTTTAATCATAAAATATGCATATTGAGGATATTTATATAATTTATAAGTCTTATTCGATTTTTGGTTTTGAACGAAATCGAATAATTTTTTTTGCTATTTTCAAAACTAAAACCGAACCGATTTTTTTTTTCAAACCGAATTAAATCTCTTATTTGGTTCGGTTCAATTCGGTTTTCAGTCAAAAACTGAGTAATTCTTACCCCTAGCGGCGGGTGGCTGGCGAAGGTGGTGGCGGCTACGACCTGTGCCAGAGTGGAAGGGGGGCCGGGCCGGATGATTAGGTTGCTCTATCCTGAGCTAATTTTGGTTGTCACTTGACTCTTATTGTCAGCTGGCCCTGATGGTCATCCGTGTTCCTGACCTTTGTTGGAATTATGCTGAGCCTGGGAGTTATCCTAGCAGAGAGGGGTTGCCAAAGCCCCAAGCAGGGGAGGAGCTACAGCAGGGCATGGGTGGGCTATAGCCCGCCCCAAATTTTTTTTATTGAAATATTTTCTTATGTTTTATTCTCTTGTTTGGATAAACAAGTTTTTAAAAGTTTGGTACTTTAGGCTGCACAATATTAGTATTCTCGTATCGTTCAAGCTATACCTCAAATTCAGCCCCCCTAAATTTTAGATGTTAGCTTCGCTACTGGCCCCAAGACTTGTCCGGCTTACCCTAGGGCCGGCCCGGGGGGCATGAATAGTTTAGGAATTTTTTTTGAGAGTATTAAGTTGATGCGTATAAAAATTTAGGACATTACCTTTAAATTTGAAATAGTTGAGAGTATTACTTTACAATTTAGCCAAAATAAATATACTCTATAATATGTATGTTACAAGAATCCTACAGCAAACTGAAAAGAATCAAAATATCATCCGTCAGGAAAAAAAAACCCGGCTGCGTAAAGCCCACTTGTAGGTTTGGGAAATATAAAAAATATCAAACTTAAGAGGACACATGTAACCAGCTGAACATACCAGGACACATGTAAGGGTTCCACTGCGTAATCCATAATCGCTGGTTACCAAATTTTAATGCTTCAAACTGCCATGAAAATTTGTTTCTGTAGGGATCCCTAGCTTTCTGAATTCTGATGATAGGTGTTCCTTAGGCACATGTAATTTATGTCATAATAATCAACTTTAGGTTCATGTACGTCCTTTCCAATATTCATTTTAGTATCTACGTCCCTACTTATACACAAGATTTTTAATTGCGTGTATATCCTAAAAAATGAGTTATACTTACATTACATTTGATAACCTTGTCAAAAGAACATTCATTCACATCATTTTCTTTACCTTAATTTGTTGAAATACAATTTAAGACAACTACACATGATCAAATAACGGCTATAAGAATTTACAATGGATGTGCCTTTTGGGTGAACATATTCCCAATTTACAATGGAGCGTGTCTTTCGGGTCCCACTATTTGTAATATCCTGCTCCGTACGGTGCATTATGCTGAGTCGTTGATTCGAAGAGTTGCATTGACCAGATTAAGTATCGATGCAAATCGATATAAGAGTACGTTGACCCGAAGAACGCATCAAGTCGGATCGATACAAAAAGTTACGTTGACCCGAGGAACGCATCAAGTCAGATCGATGCAAAGAGTTACGTTGACCCGAGAAACGCATCGAGTAAGATCGATACAAGTGTTAAATTGGTCCGAGAGAAAGCATTGAGTCGGTTCGAAGATTCTAAGAAATCGAATCGATGCAACGCACAAGTCCGATTCGAACGAATATTGATTTTTAGTTGGTTTCGTGTGCAGGCTATACGTTTACGCTGAAACATAAGGGGTCGACATTTTATTTTATTTACAACGGGGTCCGCAAACCAAATTACCGCCTCGCAACGGACAGAGGCACAGTGTAACCCCTCTTTCCGGAATTTTGATAAAAATATTTTTTTATTTATTTATTTGAATTAAATGGTAATTTTTAGATTTTTTATAAATAATTACTTAATTAATTATTAAGATAGATGACTTTAGCTATGGTAGAGTTTTGAAGTACAAGACGGCTAGGAATCATGGCACGGATAATGCAGTGGCGTGCTTTGGCTTGTGCATTAGCCCTGGTAGGGAAGGCCGAGCCATAGTGATGTCCTAACTAGGAAAACCAGGCCAAGTTGTAACTTAACCCTTACGAAAGATTTATTTATTTATTAATTATATTATTGAGTCTAGGGAAAACCGGTTATACCATTTTAGTCCGGAATGGACCCGAACTGAGCCCAAGCTCATGTAGTCATGCGGCACGTCCTATGACATTGGTGTTGATGAAATTTGGTATGAGGGTGTTGTATTTCGTTTTAATAATTTAATGAATATTTCTAAGTATTCATAATTAAATATTATAAATATCATCATTAGTTGATATTCGATGATATTTGTATAAATAGGTCCTTGTACAATTTTAGAATTATTAGACTGCGCATAATGCTATATATACACCATTAATGTTTTATCGAATTTTGTTATATTTATTATTATTTTATTGAGGTTATTATATATATAATATTATTATTTTATTATTATTGGTTATATTATTTTTGCCAATTAAATATTATTATATATAGTCATATATATATATATATATATATATATATATATATATATATATCTATATATATATTATTTTTTCAAACCGAGCTTAACTTCCCACGGGCCCACATGCTAAACTTCCCCAACCGCATCAAAGCAACAACCGGGTCTTTATGAACCCGATCCTAAATTCACATGTATATATATACATATTTACAAGAGAGAGAGGGAGAGAAGAGTTCGGATTCTAAAAACCCTAACCTCGAACCAACGCCGACACCCCGATGACCCCTAGCCGGAGTTCACCGCGGGCGCACCCACGGCCGCGCGCCGCCACGCGAGCTGCCGGCGATGACAGAGCTGCGCGCACACGGGAACAGAGCACAACGCAAACAGAGAAGTGGCAGCGAATGCGCCAACTTTGAGACATGATAACTTCCATCTCGTTCGATCTTTTGTCGAACCAATTGATCAGGTACGTTCATAACCTAACCATCTATGTGACCCTTTAATTAGATTCGAGAATACCCGATTAGATTTCTCTAAAAATCGATCCAAAAATCAACAAAAAATCGTTGATAAAACTGTTTAGAAAACAGTTTAGATGCCCTGTTCGAGGATCGATTCCGCTCAACTCGTACACAACATTTAGAAGCTATTTAATGACAGTCCTAGAAAACCTATAGGGCTTCGAATACCTTTTTGTAGAATCGGATTTCGTCGACTGTGCGTCGAGAAATCGGATTCCCAATTTGGCCAAAAACCTGTTTTTAAAATTGTAGAATTTTTAAAAACCTCTCGATACGACGTGCGTCCCGCCAATCCGGGTGACGTGGTCGCGAACCGAAAGCATCAAAAGGTGCGTAACGGCTTCGTGGACGAGTGGACTTTAACGAAATTCAAATTGGTCGCGTGTGAGCGACGAATTTGCTGCGTATCCGTCAAAATTTACCGTATCGACCTCTGTGAAAATTTCCCAATTACTTTGTACTCGCTTGTCAGATCGAGATGAAACTTACGCCAACAGGACCGTATCATTTTTTTGGTCCTGTATGCCAAGTTTGGTCCGATTCTGAGACAGTTGATCGGATCACCATTTTGGGGGCCCCACGGTCCGACTCAACAGGCGATTTTGTGCACGGCCCGCCGGAATCCAACTTTGGACATACGATTGGGTTTGTATCGGAAAACTGGATCCGTAGACATGTAGTTTGACGACTTTAGAGACCATTGACTCTGACACACTTTTCGATGCAAAGCAGGTCCAACGGCGGACACCGTTTTGACCAAAAATTACCGTTTTGCCCTTTTATCCAGAATTGGACTTAAGGACATGCTCCTAGCTAATTTGACTATTCTGAGAATATTGGAAATGTCTATTTCAGTATCTGGAGACTGTTGTACGAGTTTTGACTATTGTGGCACACCGAGTGGTTTGGATTTTCGGTTTCACCAGTAAAGGACCACAGGCGAGTACAGTTTGTTGTTTGTTTTCGATATTGATTATCACTATATCTCATTGTTAGACTTTGGATATGTGGTTCTCGTCTTTTATATTTTGTCATATTTTGTTGAGTCGGGAAGAAGAAGTACCAAGGATGTGTGATCTGACCTTATACAGTGTAGACATTATAGATAGTGATTTATTATTGCAAAGTAGACAGTGATTTATTATTGCAAAGTAGACAATGTAGACAGTAATTTATTATTACAAAGTAGACAGTGTAGACAGTGATTTATTATTGCAAAGTAGACAGTGATTTATTATTGCAAAGTCGACAGTGTAGACAGTAATTTATTATTGCAAAGTAGATAGTGTAGACAGTGATTTATTATTACAAAGTAGACAGTGTAGACAGTGTTTAGACATCGTAGACAGTGTCGTGTAACTGACCCGAGAGCGATCACATATCAAAGGTACTTCAGTCTATTAGAAAGTATTTTCTTTGTTATTTATTTGCTTTCTGTCCAATTTTCTTCTATCTTTCTACATTTATTTTTGAATCATATATTTAATGGCTAACCTCTGCTTATAGTCATTTTCATATATTGAAACTGAATTCAGTAAATTGTACTTGTTCCATTCCTGACTGGAAACTAATATTTTTCAGGTTAGCCGTGGATTCACTTAGCATTGGGAGTTACGAGTATACTTGCAGACAAAAGCTTAGAGACTAGCTAGATAGCTGAGTTGTAGTCATTCTAATATTTGTACAAGTTTATATTTTTCTGCAAATGTAAAATTTGTGATCATTGTAAATTAAATTAATATTGTGAATGTGCATTACTTGTGATTTTGAGCATTGTGGCTATACAGCGTTCTACCGCCGACACTGCGGCGTAGGCTGGCTTGGACACGTCTCGTATCTGAAAAAGAAAAAAAATAGGTACGAACCGTAACAAGTTTTTGTGGTGGCCCATGCAGGTCTATTTTTGCAAATCATGCGAACTCGTGATAGTACTCAAGTTAGTCGTACTATTGTGAGCCTGCGACTAGAAAATGCTCATTCACGAATTAGGAATTAATTTAATTTAAGAGAATGAATAGGACTAGGAGTCCCTTATACAAGTTTACTGATGGGTAGTCTAGGCCATGCAATTTAGATGAGAAGTTATTAATTTGGATAAGTTTGTCAGATCCCCATAGGTGTACTATTACCTCTTGATATGACGATATTATCCAATGTGGATAGATTATTACTTGGTGAGGCAGAGCTTCCTAGAATTAATGATCTAACCCAGATGAATTATTCAATTCTTTCTCCTTGCCACTTTAGATATCATCCTCACATCTTAGTCTAAATTGCCAATTTAGTTCATATTTTGCCTTAAGAATTATTATTTTATATAATTTTGATTATGTTACCCATATCCGAGCCTCGAGTTAGTTTCGATTCAAAGTTTTTCCTCCATGATTTGAATACATATGAAATAGATACTAGGATGTTTGTGTTTCTTTGTCTTCAGTTATTTCCCTCTCTGTTCACCTTTTATTTTAAGGGTTGTGACTGATAGTACTTACGCTTTATTTTCTAGTCAACATGTTTGAATCTCTATAAGCTCATGAATTTTTACAGATATTGTTAAAGGAATGTTAGTTAACTCATAATGACAGGACAGCAGCGCACTGTCGTCATTTATTTGAGTTATGGGGACTATGGATTCACTGTAGCCAGCAGCGCACTGGCGAGGCACGACCCCTAGAGTTGAAATTAGTTTAAGAAAATATAGATTATAGAATATTTCTAAAACTATGGCTAGTGGTCCTCTTTGATCATAGTTACCCTCGTGTCGAAATAAGGTGAAGTATCTGATAGCAGCGACCGAATTTTAGCGACGGAACTTTTTCGTCGGCTTTCGCGACGGCTTTGTGGCAGCTAGCCGACGGATTACCGACGACAGGCCGTTATATTTTTTATTTTATTTTTAGGAGGAGGAAAGATCGCACATCCGTCGCTATGGCGTCGGAGATATAGCGACGGATAATCAGCCGTCGCTATTCAGTCGACTACTTGGCGGGAATTGTGTTGAGAATTGGCGGGACAATTCTTCGACTACGTACCGACGGATATTCAGTCGGCAAGTATCAAATATAGCGACTAGCGGGCGACGGACTACAGTTGGTCGCTAGTCCGTCGCAAAATATATGTTCCAGACTTAAAACGAAACGGCGGAGAGAACTTTTGCATTCCCCCCAAATTCACTCTCTCTCTCTCTCACCCGTGGCTTCGATGATCGGCGTCGGCGTCGACGTCCTCTCCTCTCTCTCTGAAGGTAATCCCCTTTCTCTCTCTCTCGATCTCTCTTTCTCTCTCTTGCGGTGTCGTAGGGGCAGCGGGGGCGACGGGCTTGGGGCGGGGGCGTTGGGGGCTGGGCGGCGGGCTTGGGGCGGGGGGCTTTGGTCGGGGGCTGGGCGGCGGGCTTGGGGCGGGGGCGTCGGGGGCTGGGCGACTGGCTTGGGGCGGGGGCGTCGGGGGCTGGGCGGCGGGCTTGATACGGGGGCGTCGGGGGCTGGGCGGCTGGCTTGGGGCGGGGGCATCGGGGGCTGGGCGACGGGCTTTGGACGGGGACAGGGCGGCGGGCTTGGGGCGGGGGCGTCGTGGGCTGGGCGGCGGGCTTGGGGCGGGGGCGTCGGCGGCTGGGCGGCTGGCTTGGTGGGGGGCGTCGGGGGCTGAGCGGCGGGCTTGGGGCGGGAGCGTCGGGGGCTGGACGGCGGGCTTGGGGCAGGAGCGTCGGGGGCTGGACGGCGGGCTTGGGGCGGCGGGCTTTGGTCGGGGGCGGCGGGGGGCTTTGCTTCTCAAATTCATCTGAGTTTATATATTAGCTAAATAATGTGTTATCCATATTGGGTGTTATCCATTAGTTTGGTGGTGTTTGGATTAGTAAATATGAATATGGGATTTGGGTTCATGGTGTATATGTTCACTGTCTCATGGTGTATCAGTTGTGTGCTTCTATATAGATGTATATATCTATACATCTAACTGTGATATACATATGTGTATGTGACAATCTCAGTTAGCGACGGACTAGTGACCGGTTAGCGACGGATATTTCTAGCTCCATTTGCATTAATCTACGGTACGACATGGTGATCAGGACATAGCCCCTACAGCCATTCGACTGGCGAGGCAGAAACTATGTAGCCGTAGATAAAGTTGACTGTCCTCCGACCCTCATCCCTCGGCAATGATGATACGACAACCTATCACTATATCTTATATAGTAGTAGATGATGTCTTAGTATTACATTATGTGAGTTCATCTTGATTCTGTTATATCCTTCAGATACTAGATACGATAAGAACATATACTACACCATATGTATACAGAATATAAATGATTCACACTAATGTATGCTAGAATAAATTTTGGGTTGTGTTCTGAGCCATCCGTTCTCACACTTAAAACACATAGGAATTAGTAGTGTGAGAGCGCCGGAGAGAGTGAGAGCGCCGGAGGGGGGAGAGGAGAGAGTGAGAGAGAGTAAAATGGTACGACATGGTGAAGTAGTACTGTATTTTGGCTCCAGTTCCAGCTCCATTTGCATTAATCTACGGTACGACATGGTGATCAGGATATAGTCCCTGCAGCCATTCGACTGGCGAGACAGAAACTATGCAGCCGTAGATAAAGTTGACTGTCCTCCGACCCTCATCCATCGGCAATGATGATACGACAACCTATCACTATATCTTATATAGTAGTAGATGATGTCTTAGTATTACATTATGTGAGTTCATCTTGATTCTGTTACATTCTTCAGATACTAGATACGATAAGAACATATACTACACCATATGTACAGAACATAGATGATTCACACTAATGTATGCTAGAATGAATCTTGGGTTGTGTTCTGAGCCATCCATTCTCACACTTGGCAAAAAATCGAATTTTTTATACTTTATCTGCTTTCGAAAATGTACTCAAATTACATGATGGTTCCTTTAGTTAGCTTGCTTATGTTACAATTATATTATTTGTGAATATCGATCTTACCAGCTGGCACCCATGACCCGAGGAGCGGCACGTCGTTTGAGGAAAACAGTGAATGCTGAGGTGGCTCCTCCTACAGTTAATGAGGAAGTGGCACCGGTAACTAGTGAGACCGGGAGTTCTATTCATCCAGCATCGGTAGCTAGTGAGACCGGGAGTTCTATTCATGCAGCACTTGCAAGGGACTACATCCATCCAAACGTCGTCGATCCCACTTTTTCGAGGTGGTTGCGTGATCGTATCACTGAGCGTTTGCGTGAGTTGCGTGGTTCTCAATAGCTATTAGTACTTATTTGTATTGGACTATTTGTAGTGGGTTATTTTTGTATTAGACTATTTGTATTGGACTACATATATGAATTAGTATTGTGTTAATCTCTGGATTGTATTGGACTACGACATGGTGATCAGGACATAGTCCCTGCAGCCATTCGACTAGCGAGGCAAAAACTATGTATCCGTAGATGAAGTTGACTGTCCTACGACCCTCATCCCTGACAATGATGATACGACAACCAACCAGAGAGGATACTCTGAGAGATCCATCTGAGTAGGACGTATACTCTGAGAGATCACCTTTACAAGAATGATATCAGTAGTGGGATTGAGTATTGGAGGAGATATTATCAGAGTATACGTCATACTCAGATGGGTTTCTTACCGTTACTATTTTTTTCTGACAGCATGGTGGATGTGCTCCGTCAACAGATTCTTGTTCCGAGCTAAAACTTCGCCCCGGAGCTCAAGTGGACATCCTTCGTGTAGAGCTCGAGTGAGAGGTTCATGACAGCATGGTGGTCTCCTTTGTTAAAGTATCCATGCTCGTCCGACAACCAATGGCTCGTCCCACAACCAATGGCTATAGTCCCTACAGCCATTCGACTAGCGAGGCAGAAACTATGTAGCCATAGATAAAGTTGACTGTCCTCCGACCCTCATCCCTCGGCAATGATGATACGACAACCTATCACTATATCTTACATAGTAGTAGATGATGTTTTAGTATTACATTATGTGAGTTCATCTTGATTCTGTTATATCCTTCAGATACTAGATACAATAAGAACATATACTACACCATATGTACAGAACATAGATGATTCACACTAATGTATGCTAGAATGAATTTTGGGTTATGTTCTGAGCCATCCGTTCTGATCAAGCATCTTTCTTCTCCTCTTCTCCACCATGGCTCTGGACCCATCTGCTCCTCCCTACTTTCCTTCTTCTTATTTGACTCTCTCAGCCACATATGATATCCACCTCAAGTGTAGAGCCGGAGGAGAAGAAGTGGGCAGGAAGAGGAGGGGGAAGCAGCACAGCCGGCGGCATGACCCGGAGGAAGTACAAATGTTTTCTTCAACATCCGTAGGAGAACTATAAGGATATATTTTTTTTACAACATGTCACCTTGTCAAAGACCCTTAATGTGAATATCATATTACCGCGGTGTCGGAAGACTAACATGTCATAATTTTTTAAGCCGTGTGTTTTGACATAATCCTCCCAACTCTTTCCTCCTATGTAGTAATCTTGTATTACTACATAGCAGGAAAGAGTTTGGAGGATTATGTCAAAACATACGGCTTAGAAAATTATGACATGTTAGTCTTCCGACACCGCGGTAACATGGTTGTCACATTAAGGGTCTTTGACAAGGTGATATGTTGTGAAAAGATATATCCTTATAGTTCTACTACGGATGTTGAAAAAAACCTCTGTACTTCCTCCGGGTCATGCCGCCGGCTGTGCTGCTTCCCTCTCCTCTTCCTGCCCACTTCTTCTCCTCCGACTCTACACTTGAGGTGGATATCATATGTGGCTGAGAGAGTCAAATAAGAAGAAGGGAAGTAGGTAGGAGCAGATGGGTCCAGAGCCATGTTGGAGGAGAGGAGAAGGAAGATGCTTGATCAGAACTTGAGGTGAAAAAGTTGTGACGTTGATAGCATGAGAGAGGGAGATGGTGAATGGAGGGAGGGAAGTGGCTGCATGCCTTTAGCTCACTCGAGCGGTATTTGTCCTCCAACCCTCATCCCTCGGCAATGATGATATGACAACCTATCCCTATATCTTATATAGTAGTAGATGATGTCTTAGTATTACATTATGTGAGTTCATCTTGATTCTGTTACATTCTTCAGATACTAGATACGATAAGAACATATACTACACCATATGTACAAAACATAGATGATTCACACTAATGTATGCTAGAATGAATTTTGGGTTGTGTTCTGAGCCATTCGTTCCCATACTTGGCAATTAAGCATGTGAAATAGAACTGATTATGTTTAGTTTGTCTTACGATACAGATTTTCACATCCAAATTGAAATGGATCGTTACTTCGTTGATCGTACATGGATGTACTAGCGGATCAACCTCCTGGACCGTAGGTACTTATAAGTATTGACCGTATCGGATTAGTATCGATCTATCATTTTGGTACGGGCCGTATCGGTTGGTATTGGTCTTAGCGAATTGGTATCGTCCTATCCGATATGTATCGGCCGTGTAGCTAGGATTCATATTGGCCTTATCTATTTGGTATCGGTCATATCCGATAGGTATCGGCCGTGTTGGATTAGTATAGACCATTTCGGATTAGTATCGTAGAAGGTTTAGTAACAACTGTACTTGGATTTCTCTCTTCTAGAGCTAGATTACCATTGCAAGAGAGTCACGAGAGCGTAGCTGGCCAGTTACAGAACATCCAAGTACAATTGTTAGTAAATCTTTCACGATACTAATCCGAAATGGTTTATACTAATCCAACACGGCCGATACCTATCGGATATGACCGATACCAAATCGATAAGGCCAATATGAATCCTAGCTATACGGCCGATACATGTACATATCGGATATAGGACGATACCAATTTGTTAAGGCCAATACCAATATGATACGTCATATACCAAACCGATAGACCGATACTAATCTGATACACTAGATACTAAGTACATCCGGCCTATACCAGCGGATCTACCAATTACTGTACGATAGGCCCAACGACTCCAGTTACATCCGGTTATTGGTGAGTACATGATTACATAGTAATTCTGTTAGTCTTGTGATACAGATTTTTACTCTCTCATGCTACCAACGTCACAACTTTTCCAGTGCTGCTCCTTCTAATGATGATGAACGCAAAAAACCAACATCACAACTTTTATAATTTGAGTAAATTTCTTTACCCTATATGAAAATTTCTATTGTCAGAGATATGGCTCCTAGGACTCGTCGAGGTGGTGCTGCTAGTCGAGGAAGGGGCCGAGGCAAAAAACCCTTGGAGGTCGACACGGAGGAAGTCCCCATCGTCAAACAAGAGCCGGTGACTGTTAAGGAGGAGATGTTACCAAAGGTCGAGGTCAAGGAAGAACCGATGACCATCAGGGAAGAGATTGCTCCCAAGGTTGAAGTTAAGGAGGAGCCACCGTCAGAGAGTAGTAGCATCGGGACCGGCCCTCCTGTCCCTACAGAAGACCTCAACCAGATTGAGCCTTCGTATGCAAAGTGGCTGATAGAATGATACATGCCTTAACGCAACTATGATCCCTGGCTGTGAGAATTCATCGTCTGACTTGCTGTCTTTGCTGAGGCCAAAGTCGATTTTCCTATGTGTTTTAGAATTTTGGAATATTTGTAGAAATTTTGGAATATTTGTGGGAATTTTGGAACATTTTGTGCTATGATCGGATTATAACGACGGATATTAGGTTACTCTTCAGGATAATTGATGTCTATTTTATATTAATTTGGTTTGGTCCATATGATTCTTGGATAATTGGTGTGCATTGAATTCGTACGTGCATATTTGGTCTATGTAATTCTTGGATAATTGGTGTACATTATATATTTGGTCTATGTGATTGTTGGATAATTGGTGTGCATTATATATTGGTTTGGTTTATGCATATTTTTGCGAACAGGGGAAGTGCTGCAATTTTTTTTCAAAAAAATCTCACTTAGCGACGGACTAGTGACCGTTTCGCGACGGATATTTTCAGTTTTCGACTACTGTTCGACGGCATATCCGTCGCTAACTGGAGATTTGAAAATGTTTGCAGGTAGCGACGGATTTTCGACGGCATATCCGTCGGAAACGATCTGGTGGTATATAGTTCGACGACATGGCGATGACTTATCCGTCGCCATGGTTCTGGAAGTAGCAAGCATTTTCAGAGCATGGTCGACGGATAATCCGTCTATAGTCCGTCGCTAGTCCGTCCTTTGTTAGCGACGGTGGTCGACGGAGTAGCGACGGCTTATCCGTCGCCATGGTTCTGGAAATGCTAAGCATTTCCAGAACAAGGTCGACGGATAATCCGTCCGTTAGCCGTCGCTAAGCCGTCCCTGGTTATCGACGGCGATCGACGGAATAGCGACGGAATGATACACTCTGATACGATATTACGACGGTTTACCGACGGACCATTACGTCACTATTGTCTACACAGTTCAGTATTTAATACTTGTAATGGACGAAAGTCCGTCGGAAAGTAGTCGCTCATGCTTCGTATTGTGAAGTCGACAAGCCGTCGCTATTCCGTCGCTTGACGACTACGTAGCGACGGACCTTTATTAGCGACGGGCTGATTGCCGACGGATTATTTTGGCCAAGACCCGTCAGTGATCGGTCGCTAATACAAATTCCCGTCGGACGGGCGACGGATCTGGCCGTCGCTAAATCGACAAATTTTGGTAGTGTAGCTTATCACATCTGAATCACGAAACCAAGAGTTTACCACCGTCCGAGTATACGGGCGAGGCGTAATTCTCAGTAAAATGATTTCAGATGAGATTACAAGTTTAGGATACCATAGAGGATAGAAAAAGGCCCTGTGTGACCCACAAATACTAGTAGAAGTTCTGTAAGTTGGGTAACATATCTCTCAACCTAGCATTCTATGGTCCTTGTGATATATTGACGAGGTAATTGACTGACGCAAATAGGTTTACCTAGAATATAGAATTTAGAGGTCCATAACCCATTAGTCGACCAAGGCTTTATGGATAAGAAGATAGTGGGAAGACTGGATAAGCAAGAACACCGGGTAAGATTTTGATTCTCACAAAACTCGAACTACTTGTGCCCTCATTAAAAAAAAAATCTTGCGTACTTGTAATTTGCCTATCTTAACCAATGCTGTTAGTACAGCCTAGTTTTGCAAGCTCATTCTGTTCTCGAGCTTGATTCAAAACATATGTTTAGTGGGAACGCCTACTAACATATTGTCTAATCAGAATCGATGTATTACGGTCTGATTAACCGTAGTGCACTCGGTTCGCTCCCTCTTTGATTATCCCACGTGGAATGAGATATCGAGGTATCTATGATCTCATCCGCGACTGCATTGACAATTTCTCTTGAATTATACGTTCGCCTACGTGATTGTATTAGTGACATCTCCCTTGAACTCTTTATTATTTTTGTCTTTCACTGACTTGGAAAGATGAAAGCTCATAATTGGTAGAGAGATACAGAGTATCCCCATGGCTATGATAGTCGTATACACAAGTGTAGCTACCATCGGCCAGCCCATACCACTAGAACCCTTGTGACAATAGTCGGGCAGGCTTGATACAAATAGAAACTCACGACTCAGTTGTTAGAAATCTTTTCGTAGGATGTGCCTTAGAGTTGGTTACCCCGTCGATAACTCTCGTATACTGTGGGCGAGCATATCATTCTATTTTATTGACCATGTGTCATTGTACACACTCGTTTTCCATTCATTGAGGAACGATCCTTGACTTGACTTATATCTACCGTATTCTGTTATGCCTTGCCTTATTCTTTATTAACAAGAGTCAAGGTACAATATCCTGATTTTGAAATTCTTCTAACCTCATTATTTCTAAAACCATGTCCTAGCTTCTAAGGTGGGTAGACTGTAAGCCTTCTAAAATTTTGGGATATACGAGGATTTCCGATTGATTAGAATGATTTCCATTAGGATGATAATTAGTGCCCCATGGACTCCCACTTTCCATTTAGATCATTTTGTATCCCCGGCAGTGTCATTAATATTCAGAGCGTAATACTAGCTATTACCTCCAAACAAATTTCATATGCAAGATCTAGACGAGTCCACCTTCATCTAGGTATATCACGTCCCACTCAAACACGTCCCCTTGTACTCTATTTTTATGGTACGACTTTCAGGTAAAAAGGACTAGCTATAACCCTTACCATAATACCGGTATACTTTTCGACTTCCACTAGAGTCTCAACCTTGGCTAAATTTATCCGACCCAATATATGGTTGTGGTCTACTCGAAGCCCACTACGCACATGACACTGGTGTGCCTCTCAATTGTGTCTTCTCGTGCTACTTAAACACAAAAGTCATTGAAGACATATTTTTGGGCTTTAAGAACCTATTTAACCAATCCGACTGTCCAACTAGCTCAACCACTTGGGTGAAAACCTATTCTAGATTACCCTAACCTAGTAGAAATAGTTTTATCATCGGAATCTTATCCAGTCAATATAGATTAAAATCCAAGGTTCATCCAACCAACGGTTGATGTCCAATCAGGGAACCCATTAAGACCCAGTAAATCCATCAATCCATATCACCATAATTGGACTATAACACCGAACTATTTGAGATATGTCCATATACCGATTATGCAGCCTCCATCTCTTAGAATGTGAAGTCATTCGTAACCCTTATTTCATCTACCTAGAAGTCGCGATACGATCTTATATTGCATTTATATCCCTTGCTCGTGTGTTTAAATACCCGCGGAAAGGATCATAATCTTGATTATTCAAATTTCGTTCTATTATGGAACCTTGTTTAGATTAATTTTGAGAAACGAAACTCCTTTATTGCACGGATTGCAAGCCCCTCTAAGAAACGAAGGGTTCTTCGATTTAGCAAGTGAGTGGACTAGAGTGGCCCAATCTAGCAAATGAGTCAATGATTCATAAACTTTATTTCTATCGACAACATTGGATACTCTCTGCCACTTTTGGAACTCCATTTTTGCTCTTGATTATCCTTTCTTATCTTTCTGTCCTTTCTATTGTAGAGCGACGATGGTCATGCTTATTGGAATTTATCAATATTTTTCGTCTACCGGTGTAAATTTGTTGCTTGTTAAATTTTGGATTACTTGATAGATAGGAGAGGATTATAGATGCAATATACAGTAGGTATCTATTGGTAGCATTTTTAGCAATTAGTGGGAAGATTATAAAGTTTTAGCGACATAAAATTTGAGGGAGTAGTGTGACCAAAGGTGGGTAGAAACCCTCAAGGATTCGTAGTACGAAATGACCATGAGAATAGATGATAGCTAATGGAAACCGTTTTCTATCATAGCGGATGGACTCTTCCCTTAAATTTCGAGGACGAAATTATTTTTAAGGTGGGTAGATTTGTAACCCCTCTTCCCAAAATTTTGATAAAAATATTTTTAATTTATTTATTTGAATTAAATGGTGATTTTTAGAATTTTTATAAATAATTACTTAATTAATTATTACGATAGATGATTTTAGCCATGGTGGAGTTTTGAAGTACAAGACGGTTAGGAATCATGGCACGGATAGTGCAGTGGCGTGCTTTGGCTTGTGCATTAGCCCTGGTAGGGAAGGCCGAGCCATAGTGATGTCCTAACTAGGAAAACCAGGCTAAGTTGCAACTTAACCCTTACGGAATATTTACTTATTTATTAATTAAATTATTGAGTCTAGGGAAAACCAGTTATACCTTTTTAGCCCGTAATGGACCCGAACTGAGCCCAAGTTCATGTAGTCATGCGGCACGTCCTATGACATTCATGTTGATGAAATTTGGTATGAGGGTGTTGTATTTCGTTTTAATGATTTAATAAATATTTCTAAGTATTCATAATTAAATATTATAAATATTATTATTAGTTGATATTCGATGATATTTGTATAAATAGGTCCTTGTACAATTTTGGAATTATTAGACTGCGCATAATGGTATATATACACCATTAATGTTTTATTGAATTTCATTATATTTATTATTATTTTATTGAGGTTATTATATATATAATATTATTATTTTATTATTATTGGTTATATTATTTTTGTCAATTAAATATTATTATATATAGTCATATATATATATATATATATATATATATATATATATATATATATATATATACAGATATGGTCTACACTAGGAATTGATGCCAGTGGGATTTATTTGAGTTTTATGGAGGTATATATATATATATATATATATATATATATATATATATATATATATATATATATATATATATATATATATGATAGAGTTAATAAATAAAGAAATAGAAAAAAGAAAAACAAAGGGAATGAGAACCCAGCTTAGCCGAGCATTCCCGTAGGCCCACACGAGGAGCCTAGCCCCCGCTTAATTTTTTTTCAAACCGAGCTTAACTTCCCACGGGCCCACATGCTAAACTTCCCCAACCGCATCAAAGCAACAACTGGGTCTTTGTGAACCCGATCCTAAATTCACATGTATATATATACATATTTACAGGAGAGAGAGGGAGAGAAGAGTTCGGATTCTAAAAACCCTTACCCCGAACCAACGTCGACACCCCGACGACCCCTGGCCGGAGTTCACCGCGGGCGCACCCACGGTCGCGTGCCGCCACGCGAGCTGCCGGCGACTAGATTTTTGTCGAACCAATTGCTCAACAGAAACAGAGAAGTGACAGCGAATGCGCCAACTTCGAGACACGATAACTTCCATCTCGTTCGATCTTTTGTCGAACCAATTGCTCAGGTACGTTCATAACCTAACCATCTATGTGACCCTTTAATTTGATTCTAAAATACCCGATTAGATTTCTCTGAAAATCGATCCAAAAATCAACAAAAAATCGTTGATAAAACAGTTTAGAAAATAGTTTAGATGCCCTGTTCGAGGATCGATTCCGATCAACTCGTGCACAACATTTAGAAGCTTTTAGTGACAGTCCTAGAGAACCTATAGGGCTTCGAATCTCTTTTTATAGAATCGGATTTCGTCGACTGTGCGTCGAGAAATAGGATTCCCAATTTGGCCAAAAACCTGTTTTTAAAATTGTAGAATTTATGAAAACCTCTTGATACGACGTGCGTCCCGCCAATCCAGGCGACATGGTCGCGAACCGAAAGCATTGAAAGGTGCGTAACGGCATCGTGGATGTGCGGGCTTTGACGAAATTCAAATTGGTCGCGTGTGCGCGACGAATTTGCTGCATATCCGTCAAAATTCTCCGTATCAGCCTCTGTGTAAATTTCTTAATTGCTTTGTGCACGCTAGTCAGATCAAGATGAATCTTGTGCCAACAGGACCGTATCATTTTTTTGGTCCTGTATGGAAAGTTTGGTCTGATTCTAAGACAGTTGATCGGATCGCCGTTTTGCGGGCCCCACGGTCCGACTCAACGGGCAATTTTGTGCACGGTCTGCCGGAATCCAACTTTGGATATACGGTTGGGTTCGTATCAGAAAATTGGATCCGTAGACATATAGTTTGATGACTTTAGAGACTATTGACTCTTACACGCTTTTCGGTGCAAAGCGGGTCCAACGACGGACACCGTTTTGACCCGAAATTACCATTTTACTCCTGTGTCCAGAATTGGACTTAAGGACAGACAATCCTAGCTAATTTGACTATTTTGAGAACATTGGAAATGTCTATTTCAACATCTGGAGACTGTTGTATGAGTTTTGACTATTGTGGCACACCGAGTGGTTTGGATTATCGGTTTTACCAACAAAGGACCACATACGAGTACAGTTTGTTGTTTATTTTCGATATTGATTATTACTATATCTCGTTGTTAGACATTGGATATGTGGTTCTTGTCTTTTATGTTTTGTCATATTTTGTTGAGTCGAGAAGGAGAAGTACCAAGGATGTGTGATCTGACCTTATACAGTGTAATGCTCCGCTCCGCACGGTGCATTATGATGAGTCGTTGACTCGAAGAGTTACGTTGACCCGATAAGGTATCGATACGAATCGATGCAAGAGTTACATTGGCCAAAGGTAAACCTTGAGTCGGTTGGAATCTATGGATCGAATCGATGTAAAGGATAAGTCCCGTTTGAGCAAGTGCTGATTCTAGTTGATCTGGTGTGCAGGCTATGCTTTTACGCTGGACGATAAGAGGTCGGCATTTTGCCTTATGCAATGAAGTGTCCGCGAAACCAAATCGTGGCCTTGCAACAGATTGTGGCATGGGCGCGATAGGCCAAAGCAACCGAGTAGTGCAAAGGAATGGCTAAGTCCGGGAGTTAGCTATGCGATCGAGTTATGGAAGCGAGACGCTTCAATCGGCGAGACGGCAAGGCGTATCAGCTTAAGGTGGGCGGGTTCTTGACTCTCTCTCCCTATTCCTTCACGTCTAATAAAATGTATTATGGTATACATAAGATGTTATCGAGTTAGCGAGCGTGGCTCGGCGACGAAGACGTCCAAGTATGCGTTGAACACTAAGGTAGAACATTGAACAATCGAACAATTGAAGCGACGTGCACCAAGTGTACGAGTCGCGGTAGGAAAATGATGGTAGAACATTGAAAGACGATATTGAGATGTGCATCATGTGCACGGCTCCGAGAACATTGAACACTAGACGTAGAACATTGATTATGGTGCTGAGCGTGTCCCCGCGCACTTATGTACGAAAAGACTAAGTAACTTCGGAGTTAGGCTATATGAACAGCTTACGAATGGTACGCGCTGAATATAAAAACGAGATGACTAAGCCGTTGGGCGTCGTGCATCAATATGGATGTGTTGGGGCATAACGCCGACGGAGCTCCCCACATGGATGGTGGATTATGTTTATGAGACGCAAATATGTTTATGGCACGGGAAACCGTTTATGGGTCGAGACTATGTTTATGCAACGGAGGATTTGGTTGGAATGTTATGGGTGTTTGCTATGGTACGTATTGCATGGTCAATGGACTCGGATGGCCCGTGCACGGGTACGGCTTCCCTCGAATGGTTACGCCGGGGTGCCGGGACCGTTCGGCCTAGGAGGGAATTATTTGTGGTATTTATGGTGCACAACATTCGGACGGATTGCGACCGTCTAGTGCTGTGATAAGCTATGATATCCGTAAGTTTGGGATCCTTCGGATACTGGGCTAGCAACCCGTATCGAAGTGATTGTAGGCTTACACATAAGAGATGCCAAGTCCATTACGGTGCGAAACACCGTGACCTTCATATAGATAGGGCCGGTGGGCTGAGATAAGAGTTGGGTGCAGGCGCAGGGCCTGCCACCCTTATGCATATGTTTACGGTTATGATTGGTTGGTTGCGCGAATCGTATGATTGCTTATGTGTTCTAAGCAGTGCAGGCTATGGAAAATGGGACCAAGATGATCACAATTCACTATATTCATATTTCGGATTATGTCTAACTGTGTCTGCTACAGGAACACGGTTTGGGACACATTTATGATAAAGTGCCATGTTTAAGTATTGCTATGAAACTGATCCTAAGGCTAAATAGAAAGATCACCAGTTAAGATGCATGTTTCATTAAATGATTAAGTGTTTGGTTTGGGTGCGAACGGGTCTTGATCAGTGCGAAGCGAGGACGAAAGCACTAATCCCCCACTAGTTTATGTGCAGATTCGGGTATGTTCGACTCGGGGCGGAGCTTGGCTTGGACGTGCCGAGGCATGGAGTCCTTGGTGTTCAAGAGGAGCTTTCGCATAGGCGTTCGGACTTGTGACATGGAAATGTTCGGCCGAAGACTACTTGGTGGCTATAAAGAGACATAATGTATGGAACAATATAATCCTTTGTGAGCTAGAGAGATCATGAGCGTTGTAGCCAATTGGCATATTAAGTTGGGCTATTCAGAGCCTTGTAAGCTTCAGTTCATTATGAATAAAAGAGATTCTTATTGTATTCCTTGTTTTCTTCCGCTGCTTATATTACGAATTTGAGATAATCACTATGTGAACCGTTATCTTACCTTGCACGAGCGCAACTCCAGGCTCGTGCGGCATCACGCCCTAGCGAGGACGATGATTCGGGTAAAATCTAGCGATGACGAGCTATTTTCCGAATCTTGGCGTGACATACAGTGTAGACAGTGATTTATTATTGTAAAGTAGACAGTGTAGATAGTAATTTATTATTGCAAAGTAGACAGTGATTTATTATTGCAAAGTAGACAGTGTAGACAATGATTTATTATTGCAAAGTAGACAGTGTAGACAGTGATTTATTATTGCAAAGTAGACAGTGTTTAGACATCGTAGACAGTGTCGTGTAACTGACCCAAGACCTATCACATATCAAAGGTACTTCAGTCGGTTAGAAAGTATTTTCTTTGTTATTCATTTGCTTTCTGTCCAGTTTTCTTCTGTCTTTCTGCATTTATTTTTGAATCATATATTTAATGGCTAACCTCTGCTTTATAGTCATTTTCATATATTGAAATTGTATTCAGTGAATTGTACTCGTTTTATTCCTAACTGGAAACCAATATTTTTTAGGTTAGCCGTGGATTCATTTAGCATTGGGAATTACGGGTGTACTTGCAGACAAAAGCTTAGAGACTAGCTAGATAACTGAGTTGTAGTCATTCCAATATTTTTACAAGTTTATATTTTTCTGCAAATATAAAACTTGTGATCATTGTAAATTAAATTAATATTGTGAATGAGCATTACTTGTGATTTTGAGCATTGTGGCTATACAGCGTTCTACCGTCGACACTGCGACGTAGGCTGGCTTGGACACGTCTCGTATCCGAAAAAGAAAAAAGAAACGGGTGTGGGTCGTGACACATAGGCTCGGTAAGCCAAATCGGTCGTATAATTCAATGAAGAAAGAAGTGCTTGAATGACTAAGTCAGAAGAGTTGGCCGTGCAACAAAGTAAAGAAATCGAGCCGCATCGGCTCAACGAAAAGACAAGACGTATCGGCTTAAGGTGGAAGGACTTTGACTATTATTTTCCACTCCTTTCTGCCTAAGTAAAATATATCATTGTATGCTAAGTTAACCTATCGAGACCACAGGCGTGGCACAATCGCGAGATGAACATATTACGTGTCGAACACTAGATAGAACAATTGAAATGAAACATACATCAAATGTACGAGTCGCTTTTGAACATTAAATATCGCAAACGCGAGCACTTCGGTGCGCAAGCCATAAGAACATGGGATAACTGTATCGACGAATGCCTCAGTACACAAGTCATTAGTGTCCCTGCACACGAGTTAGAAGGCTAGCACATTGAAAGACTATTGAAACGAGTGCCCTAGTACACGAGCTATGAACATTGAACACTAAGACATAGAACATAAAAATACGGTATTGAGGCGTGCATCGCATGCACGACTCAAAAAATAGAGAATATTCGTGTCAAAGCCTGCGTACGTGCACAAGAAACATAAAAGATGGCTTCGTTGCAAAGAGAACAGTTGTGGCATGAATGTGACGGAACTGTCGGATGTGACATGATGCTTCGAAAATATTTAGGACCTTCGGGTCGTTCGGTTGACGAACATTGAGTTGGAGCATGATGCCATTGAACATTGAAATAAAGTATGGAATGTGAGAACATAAAAAGTTATTGTGAGAAATACGAGATGATACGAAGTTTGAATCGCAGATTTAAGACTATGTTTGGTTGTTTGAATAAGACATGCGTTGCATGGTCGAATGGACTTGAGATATTGTCCGTGCACGAGTGGATATGATTCCCTTAAACGAATTATATTTGCTACGGCATCGAGACCGTTCGGCCTAGGAGGGAGGTTAATTATTGTTGGTGCACATCTTTTGGTCATGACTTGCAATCTGCTACTGATGTGCTAAGCCATAATTGATGGTAAGTTCGACGTCCTTCGGATATTGGGCCATCAAACCTGTACGGGAAGGACGTCGGGTTATCTAATTTGAGGAAAAAAAGAAAAAAAAAGAAAAAAGAAACAAGTTAGTCTATTTCGGCACGGATACGCCAATGACCTTCATATATTTAAGGAACGGTGGGCCGAAAGTGCAGGAACAGAGATCCTGCATAGAACACTTATAACATGACAGGAAAGGAATGAGATATATTCACCTTGCATCGGTGCAAGGACGAGTGCATCAGTGTTGGCAAGAAGTCACGAAACAACACAAGATTTCTATTGGTTGCCTGCTTGCTTATGCGATTCGAAATAACATGCTTGTTATGATAACATGCTTTACTACTTTTGAATAGGGCTACAAATGAGCCAAGCCGTTCGCAAGCTGCTCGAAGCTCGGCTCGATAAAAGCTCGTTTGAGCTCGGTTTGTTTACTAAACAAGCTGAGCTCAAGCTTCATTTTCGAGCTCGTTTAATAAACAAGCCAAGCTCAAGCTTAGAAGTACTCGGCTCGTTTGAGCTCGCGAGCTGGCTCGTTTATGAGCTTGCGAGCTGGCTCGTTTAGAAGCTCGTTTAGGAGCTTGTTTAGAAGCTCATTTGTTCTTTATTGAATTCTAATTTTATATATATTTGTGCATTATATATTTATATGTCCTTAATAATTGATATTAAGGAATTTTTTTAATTAAAAATTTATAATTAAATTGTTAAATTACAAGTATTTGAATTCAAACCTAACTAAATTGAAATCGAGCTCGTTAAGCTTGAAATCAAGATTAATGAGTTAAAGTTGAACGAGCTTGAAATCAAGATTAACAAGCTTGATTTTGAGCTTATCAAGCTTATTTATCAAGCTTGAATCAAGCTTTCTTATCAAGCCAAGCTCGAGCTCAAACCAAGCCAAGCTCAAGCTTAATATAAACAAGCTCAAGCCAAGCTCAAGCTCTAAAATAAAAAAATTATCAAGCTCGAGCTCGAGCTTGAGCTCGATTAATTCTAGTCAAGCCAAGCTCAAGCTTACCAAAGCTTGGCTCGGCTTGGCTCGTTTGCAGCCCTACTTTTGAATATGCCATGAAACCGATCCTAAGGAGAACATAGAAAGATAACTAAATTGTATGCTGCATGAATCAAAACATTACTTAATTTTGGTTTTATTACGTGGGTCTTTGATCAGTACAACGAGGACAAAAGTACTAATCCCCCACTAGATTGCTCGCAGGTTTAGGACATATTTTGCTCGCGACAGAGCTTCGCTTGATCACGCTGAGGTATAAAATACCGTAGCATTTGAAGCGTGCGATTGTATTGACGTTCGGACTTGCAGCAGGATTGATGCGGCCGAGATATATAAGGCATGATGTATGAAACGGTAAAATCCTTTGTGGACAAGAGAGAACTTGAGTGTTGTAACCAATCTGGCAAATTCAGTTGGGCTATTGAAAGCCTTTGTAATATCAGTTTATTTATCAATAAAGAGAATTGTTTTATATACTTTGTTTCCTTCCGTTGGTAATATCAAATTAAAGATAATCATTTGAGAACTTGTCATTTTGCCTTGTACGAGTGCAACTATAGACTCGTACGATATCACATCCCAGCGAGTTTGATGATTCAGATAAATCGATGCGAGGACTGTAGAAGTATAGAATTTCAGAACCAAAAATCCTATGCGCCTAACACTACATACGCCAGGAGGCACGGATAAAGTACTTGGCACAGCAAACAGCAAAAGCATAGACATTAAAAGAAGATTTTTATTTCATATAAAAGTCTATTACATGTCTAAAAAAGGGCTGTACAAAGGAGAACTTCTACAAAAAGAAAAGACCCTAAGTCTACAGCCAGGCACAACAACCACCTTGCTGTAGAAGCATGGAATTTCACAACCAGAAAGCCCATGCGCCAGACACTACATGCGCTAGCACTCAGACGAAGAACTTCACAGCAAAGTCAATAAGTATAGACATTTGAAGAAGGACTTTTTATTTTATATATAAAAGTCTATTACATGTCTAGAAAAGGTTGTACAAAGGAGAATTTCTACAAAGGAAAGATCCTAAGTCTACAGCCAGCGGCCACCATGCGCCTTTAGATAAGCGCAGCGGCCACCATGCGCTTTCAGATAAGCGCAGCGGCCACCATGCGCCTTCAGATAAGCGCAGCGGCCACCATGCGTCTCCAGATAGGCGCAGCATCACTATGCGCCTCCATCCAGGCGCATCCCGCCATCTCTTCAGCAGCTCAGTTATGTGCATCCAGGCCAGCTATGTGCATCCAGCCCAGCTATGTGCATCCCTTCAGCCAAATTCTTCCAGCCAGGCTCACCTGGCCGAGCCGAGCCCAGTTATGCGTCGCTCTTCCAGCCAGGATCACCGGATAAGTGCTTCCACAAAACATTTAACCCTCTGGCTGGAACCAAGAAAGAGAGGAGCACGGCAAAGCTGTGGCCAGGGGAGGCTTCCAAAGCCCAAGGAAGACCGTGATCGAAATCATGGCACAAGGAAGCTCATCCCTATCTTTGGATGCAACAGGCACCTTTCGCCTGCCTCGGAAGCCCTCGACTCCGTCTTTTGGATGTAACAGTCACCTTCAAGTGCATCGAAGACAACACAGCGTCTCATCTTCACCCTCGGGAGCACTTCGTCAACAGAATGCACCCGCATGTTCAAGTTCATATTGGAAGTACGTGAGGGAATGAGAAGCAAATCTTCTCTCCATGCCACTATTTATAGGCCGGGCAGATCAAACCCACGCGCCAAGTGGATGGCCCTCCGAATTCCGTGCAATGAATTTACATTAAATGGATGAACCGGACGCTTCGAATTCAGCCAAACGGCTATTTATAGCACTCGAAGAGCGAGACAGCCGCATCATTAAAAGACATGTCCGATGCGCCAGCAGCGCATCACACGGACGCGCCCTTCGGCATTAGGCGCATCACACAGACGCGCCCTACAGTACTCGGCGCATTACAGAGGGTGCGCCCCCACACATCTCCATACCGAGTGGAACGCCAACCGACGCGCCCACTCAGCTGTCCATCGAACGTCACAAATATTAAATGCTGAACTGACACCAGAGTTAGCAGCACGCTTCCCAAAGTCTGAACAGTTGACAGCTTTTTCAGAGAACGAAGCGTCAGCAACGTCAGCATCATCATGACTTTATTTCGACGGCTACTGCCACGTGGCCACTTCACCATCAGCATGCGCCTCTATGGCCATGCGTCCAAATCAGCATGCGCCTCAAAAGCCATGCGCCCCGGACTGATCTCTGATCCCGTCGCCTGCATGCGCCTCAAAAGCCATGCGCCCCAAATGGTTTGTAACTCCTAAAGGTTATGAGCCGCAGCCTCCTCCTGCGTCCAATCCAAGGCGCAGCCCACCAGATCACTCCTCTCCACCAAATCCGAGATCTTCGAACCATGAGTCGACGACACGTGTCCTTTTACTCAACTCATCCAAGATTTCAGCAACGGAAAGATCTCCTCTCTGCTACGTGCCGGCTCACAACAGCAGTATGAAGAGTTCTCCCCCTCGATCAGGGAGCAGCATCCATGCGCCTCCATCAGCAACCTCCACGTGGCGTCCCCACACCGGCGCATCCTGCATGCGCGCATGAGCAGCCAGCCTGCAAAACTATAAATAGAAGGATCATCTTCTTCACACACAGAGGACACACACAGAGGAGACTCACAACACAGAGAGAATCCACAACAGAGAATCACCGGAGAGGCAGTTCTAGACACTCAACGTCTTCCTCCTCTCTGCAAGCTCCAGCACCCAGGGCAATCAACACCTTCAGAGAACCGATAACCGTCGTCAGCCGGTCAACGGAGTCAACGCATTACCACTCGCTCCATTGGCACTAAGGACCCAGCTTAAATAAAAGTGTACTCCTAGGACTACATCTAAGTCCTATATTGTATCACTGTTCTGTTTGTATTAAAATTTCAATCAAAACAATTTTAATGGCAAACAAGTTGGCGACTCTGCTGGGGACTTCTTTCTCCTCTACCGAGAAAGTCGTGTCACAGACCGACGACGTGAAGGTGGGCTCCTCCCACAAGATGCTGGTAGTGCGCCTCAATCAACAGGCGTACGAGGAGTTCATTTCTGAAGGAAGTGCGAGTCCTTCGAAGCGGCTGTCGAAGCCGAAGAAGACCCGCGCAGTCTGGGTGCGTAAAGTCGACGCCTCGGGTACCACCGTTGGAGGGGATGCGCCCGTCCAGCCTTCCCTTCCTGCTGACGTCCTCAGCAGTCAAGGTGCGCCCGCTGATGCAGCGCATCTCTCGGGGAAGCGTGCGGCTGACCACGTTCCCCAGCCATCTTCCTCTCAGGCGAGGAAGATACGTCGACGGAGCAGGGGCGCAGACAATGCCCCGTGCATCACTTCTGATGCGCCACAAAGAGCCTCTGTCTTTGACAGACTCACTCGCTGTAATGGCGAGGAGAATTTGGATGCTGAGTACTATGCTCCCCAGCGGGCTGGTACGAAAAAATCCAAGGCGGCAAGGGCCATGTGCCACAAACGTGCTATGCCAGCAGCCGGCCAGAGGCACGCGCTTACAATCACGCGCGCTGCCGATGGCAAGCTGTACAAGGTTGACTCAAGTGCTTCTGCACCAACAACGAGTCGACCTTCAAATTCCTCATCTCGCTTGGGCGCATTCACTGCGTGCACAACCAAGCCGAGAGAGGCAAACTCAGTGGTCTTGAACTCCCGCGCCTCCTCTGGTTGTGCGTTTGAGGTCCGTTCAAGTCACTTCAAATGCTGTGGTTCTCCCACTATTGATCATGATGCCTGCTTGGTATTAGATCAGGGGGCGCAGCACTCACCCGACCACCCCGGCGCTTGGCCCTGCCATGCGCCTGAGAGGGGTGTGAGGGTAGCACTCTCCTCCAAAGACCTGCGCAACGTGATCACTCACAAGCGCCGGTCAGGAGAGTTGACCAATAAGCACGATGCGCCTCTCACGGGGCACACTTGTGCAGTGGTCACCATCAACTGCTGTTGCAAGACGGCAGTACCGCCAAAGCAGTCGGTCTTCCAACGGCTACAGTCATCGACACCCCTCCGACATCGCCTTGGGACGAAGGTGTCAGCAAAAGAAGAGCTAAAGGTTGCTTCATGTAACGTGATCTCCAACTCCTCATCTGTCCGGAAGACGACTGCCAATTCCTCGTCTTCATCCAAAAGCCAGCCGAGGAAAACCAAGGCAGCTGTCTCGACCTCCGGAGTGTTCGAAGGCACTCGGTCGAGGAAGAAGTTCTTGGAGGAAGCTGGGGGTAGCCAGACCCTTGTCGAGCCTCCTTCCGAAGACGAAGATGTCCAAAGTACAGCTGCGGCGGATCTTCATCAAGGCGAAGATGGCCTCCCTGAAGCCCCTCAAAATGACGATGTCCTCCAGGACACCGTCGGGGGTAGTGCTGGAAATGAAGAGGCCCTTCAAGACAGAGCTGAGGGCAGTCAGGCCCTTGCAGATGCGCCTGTCGAAGACGAACTCCAGAATGTGGCTGGGGGTGGCCAAACACCAGGAGAAGTGACTCCCCCACATGAGAGCGAGGCTGAGAGCGAAGCCTCAACTAATCCATCCACTTCCGGCCGTGTCATGACAGTATACATGACCGGGGGTGATCTTGAGACTGATGCGCCGCCACAGGACATTGTCCAGCGCATAGACTCGCTAGAGGGAGGACTCAAAACCCTCTCTGCCTCAATGCAAGCACTGACTCAAGCAGTGTTTGAGATGCGGTCGGCCTTGATCAGGACACCTTCAAATGGTCCCGACCCAGGAGCCAATGGAGAGTCGAGTGTGCCCCTCCAACGGACACCCTCAGACACAGAAGCACCCCGGACGTCGGAGCCCTCAAACGCTCCACTCCGGGTGGTACCTCCTTTCCCGACTCCTAGCTCCACGGAGGACGTGGTCGAAATGATCAAAGATCTGCGGGAGCGCTTCGAGTCCAAGAACAGGCAGGAGGAGCGCCAGAAGATGGGCATTCCCCAGCCTTATCCCCTTGAGTGGAACAAGGTGGTTTATCCCCCAAAGTATAAACCACAAACACTCACGCCGTATGACGGGAAGGACTCTCCACGACGGTACCTGACGTACTTCCAGTCGCAGACAGGGCATCTTCCGAAGGAGGACGCGCTCCTCACCAGCATCTTTGTTGGGGCCCTGAAAGGGATGGCGTATGACTGGTACTGCAGCCTCCCCGATAATTCTATATCGTCCTTCGACGACCTGACACGCCTCTTCCTCGACCGCTTCTACGACGGTGGGAAGGACATGACGATGGCGTCTCTCATTGAGATACGCCAGAAGGACAAGGAAACGGTTCGGACATTCATCGAACGCTTCCGTCAGGACTGCTTCAGGCTACCTCCAGGCATGCCAGAGCATGCGCTTCTCTCCGCTTGCAGTATGAACATGCTGCCTGCAGTAAAGCTCTGGCTTAACTCTACTCCCCCTCCCGACTGGAGCTCCCTAATCATCGAAGCTGAAGCTGCAGAGAAAAAGGCGGCCAATGCACGTCTTCTGGGTGTTAGCTTCCCCGCCTTTGACGATAAGGGGAAAAAGTCCGCAATCAACAACTCCGGACGAGAAACAAAGGGGAAACAGGCATTGACTGTTAATGCCTCGAAGGGCGCATCTGCGCCTACTCAAAAGCCTCCACTGGCATCGAGACCCAAGGAGGTTTATTCATTCAATGATGACGACACCCTGTAACTCTTTGAGATACTGAAGCAGGGTGACAAGATCAAGCTTTCGGACCCGAAGCGGCCCGATAAAGTCGGGAAAGTGGACAACCCGAGGTACTGTCACTACCATCGGTTTGTCGGACACCCGACCAAGGACTGCTACGTCCTCAAAAATTACATCCAGCGCATGATCAATGCGGATGTAATCTCCGTCGACTACGAAGAGAAGACAGTGTCAGCTAATGTGGTGTCACTTCAGTTCGGCACCTTGCCGCCGACTACCACACATGGCGTCGTCCCCATCCCTAAGGCGACAATGGAGGTGGTGAACTTGCCACCCACCCGTGACAATGTGAGTGGACTTGTCCCACTCACCACATCTCGAGGAGAGGTCCTCTGGGTTCACCCCGACCTCGTCTCCGAGGTAACTCAACCGGAGGTACGCCCTACCTCCAAAGCAAAAGGCAGGAAGATCAAGTCTTGCCGCACGGTCTCTTCTTCAACAGAAGAGGTGCTTCCTGTGCAGACGCGTGCACAACAGAACTCCCAGCCCGGTGAAGCTACCGCCGAAGTGGTGCCTCCTGGCACCATCCCTGAGGAGGGTCCATCCAAACCCTCAGCAGCCAATAAACAAAAGCAAGTGGAGGCCCGTTTCGACAGACCTCTGCGGAAATGACATTCTGGCACAACTGGCCAGTACTCCTGCACGCTTGTCTTTGTTCGAGCTCCTGCGTCTCTCCAAGGACTCCCGAGAAGCTCTCTGCGAAGCTCTAAAGGATGCCGAATCCTTTCTCAGTCAAATCAAGCAGCCTGAAGACCTCCCAACTACTTGTGCACACTGTCATTGTGCGGATGAAGTTATCCCAAACATAACTTTCACCCAACAAGACATGCTGCTCAAGCATCACCGACATAACCGACCGTTGTATTACACAGGGTACATCGGTTCGGTAAAGGTGAGCAGGATTCAGATCGATCCGGGGTCTTCCCTAAGCATCATTCCAAAGGCGCTGCTATCAAAGCTGGGGATCCCAATGTACCGGCTGGCGCCCTCCAATACGACCATCAGTGGCTTCAACGCTAGCAAGAGCGAGCCACTGGGCAATATCCGGCTGAAGTGTCACATCGGCAGCCTCAAAACTGAGGTGACTTGTTATGTGGTGGATGCCGAGGTCAACTACAACATCTTACTCGGACGACCATGGTTACATGAGTACATGGTGGTGCCCTCCACGCTCCACCAATGCATGAAATATGTATCCACCAACGGCGTCATCCGGACGGAGTTTGCAGATATCGATCCCTTCAAAGGGATTGAGGCCTACTTCACCGATTCCGACTTGTACAAGCCACTTGACGAGGAGGAAGCCAACGACGCCGATGATGAAGCAGAGACGGCAACAGAGCCGGACTTGGAGCCCGAAATGACTCCCGACGCCCCCTTAAAAATCCGATTGAAGGGCAAGCCTCCCCAGAAGGCACCTCCAATGAGCATCAAGCTATCAGGGAAAGCACCGACTCACGAAGCTCCCCTGAAGATACGCCTCAAGGGAAAGCCACCTCAAACAGCGGCTCCCCTGGTGGTAAAATTACAAGGGAAGGCGCCACTCATCGGAGGCGCAACCGAGGCACCTCTCAAGGTGCGTCTTAAAGGCAAGCCGCCGCAGTCATCCAAAATGCCGGAGAGGGCTCACATAACCCTCTCAGACCCCAAAGTCAGAGCGGTGGAGGACTCTCCTGATCCGGCCCTAGTGCTTACAGATGAGGAGCTTGGCGAATATATCTCTGCTGATGTAGACGCACCCTCCTTAGACAATGTAATCCCAAGGGATAAAATCTCGCACTTTATCAATAATAGAGTGTCTTTCAATTATTCTTGTCTTCCACACTGGAATGCCATGTATACATTAGACAACGCTCTACGGTCGTTGCAAACACAAATAACGACCGTCCACCATAATCGAGTGGCCCCGTCTCAAGGAGTCTTCATAATCCCCCCACGAAGCCGAGACGAAGGTACCATCATCTCGGGCAAAGTCGAGCGTCATCAGGACCTCCCGTCAATCGAGCCCGAACCTGATACCGGCAGAGTACAAGTCTATCGGTACACGGATACGGCAAAGCACATCATCCAAAAGATGGGCTACGACCTGAAAAGCAATAAAGGCCTAAACTACGGCAAGGGTCGGCATCTCCCTGTCCGGCTTTCGATGCCCAATGGAAAGCCACATGATTACTACAATCGGACTTGACGGGGGTTAGGCTATGTCACGCCGCCATCAACTCTAGAGAGTTCAGACGCAGAAGACATTGAACATTCCCACTCGTCTGAAGCATCAACGTGGGATTCCGATACCAGTATCGGATCAGTCTTCAGGAAAGTGCTGTCAGCTAACATGACATCGGCGCAACCTCAGAAAGATGAAGGCGAAGACCAACCGCCGGAACCCTTCAAAGAGGAACCCGGGGCTCAACGCCTAGGAGAACAATGGGAATCTCGTTTTGAGTTACGAGAACCTCCCACCGAAGACGAAGTCGAGCAGATCGACCTCGGGGATGGGTCTTCTTCTAAACCCATCTTTATCAGCAAAAGCTTGGAAGGAGAAGACCGAGAATCTTTAGTCCAACTGGCTAAAGAGTATATTGACGTCTTCGCCTGGAGCTACGAAGACATGCCGGGTCTCGATCCACAGATCGCGATGCATAGGTTGAACATCTTACCAGATGCCAAACCTATCAAACAACAACAGCGACGCTTCCGCCCGGACATCATGAATGCCATCGATCAGGAGGTGGACAAGCTCTTGACCAGTGGCTTTATCCGTGAGGAACAACACCCGGACTGGGTAGCCAACGTCGTCCCTGTCACCAAGAAGAACGGGAAGATACGAGTCTGTATCGACTTCAGGGATCTCAACTCTACTTGCCCGAAGGATGAATTCCCGCTCCCAATCACCGATGTAATGATCGACAACACATGTGGCTTTGAACGCATGTCCTTCATGGACGGGTATTCAGGCTACAATCAAATCAAGATGTTCCCCGATGACGCAAAACACACGTCATTCAGGACTCCGAAAGGTGTTTTCTGCTACACAGTAATGCCCTTCGGCTTGAAGAATGCCGGTGCAACATACCAACGGGCGATGAGTACCATCTTCCGTCAACATCTTCGCAAGACAGTTGAGTGTTATGTTGACGACATCGCAGTCAAAAGCCGCCTCAAAAGAGATCACCTACAGGACCTGAGGACGGTCTTTGATCTCATGCGGGCACATCAACTCAAAATGAACCCCGCTAAATCCTTCCTGGGGGTTTCTAGCGGCAAATTCTTGGGCTTTGTCATCACGGCAAAAGGCATTCATGTCGATTCCGAGAAGACTAAAGCCATCCTCAACATGGACCCTCCGAAGAACCTTCGAGAACTTCGGGGCTTACAGGGACGTCTGGCATACATCCGGAGGTTCATAGCAAACCTCTCCGGTAAATGTCAACCCTTTACTCAGCTCATGAAGAAGGGAGTCTCTTACGTCTGGACAGAGGAGTGCCAAAAGGCTTTCGACGACATCAAGGCTTACTTGACAAGCCCGCCAGTCCTAGTGGCACCTGTCGCCGGCAAACCATTCCTCCTCTACGTCCGTGCCATGGATCATTTCCTCGGCACTTTACTGGCTCAAAACAGCGATGCAGGCTACGAACAAGCAATCTACTACCTCAGTCGAACTCTCATCGGGGCCGAACACCGGTACAACCCCGTTGAAAAGGAGTGCTTGGCTTTGGTGTTTGCCATTCAGAAGACTCGTCATTACGTCTCGGGCCAGACAATTCACGTCATCTCCCGAGTCAATCCACTCAGAGTTCTCATGACGAAGCCAGGGTCATTAAACTCCCGGCTGGCTACATGGGCGATCCTACTAACGCCATACAACATGGTGTTTGTCCCGCAGAAGGCGGTCAAGGGTCAGGCTCTAGCTGACTTTTTAGCTGCACACCCCATCCCAGAATCTTCAAAACTCTATGAAGACATCCCGGATGAAGTCCAACAATCAAACGTCACTGAAGGAAGCCCCGTTTGGCGGATGTTCTTCGATGGCGCTTCAAGAACGGTCCCCAACGGCCAAATCATCGCAGGAGTGGGGGTAGTCTTGGTCTCCCCCGATCAGCTGGTCATCCAGCGCGCATATTCTCTTTCGAAGCCGTGCTCCAACAATGTTGCTGAGTACAACGCACTCGTTATGGGACTCCAGCTAGCACAACAGCTGGGGGTGGATCATCTGGAAGCCTACGGCGACTCGAAACTCGTCGTAAACCAGATTCGGAGGCAATACGAGGTTCGCCATGAAGATTTGATCCCTTACCATGAAGTTGCATTGAACATCATTTCAACCTTCACTGGGTTCTTCATCGAACATGTACCCCGTCTACAAAACTTGGAGGCTGACGCTCTGGCTGGCCTCGCAGCCTCATTGGCCGCGCCCCTTGGGACTCAACACTATGTCACGGTAACTGGCCGAGACTTGATTTGTCCCAGAAACAACCTATGTTTGCAAATGGCTCACGCCGTGCCGACAAACACCGATGTTAATATCCGAGACTGGAGATTCCCGTTCATCGACTTCGCCATCTACGGAATCCTTCCGGAAGACCCGAAGGAAGCCGTCTCAGTCAGGAGACGCTCTCTTCGATTCTACTACGATACAGCCACTAAAACGCTGTACCGACGCTCCTTCGACGGGCTTCTCCTTCGATGCCTGTCTAACGAAGAAGCAGCCGAAGCTCTTCGAGAAGCTCATGACGGAACTTGCGGAGCTCACCAACCAGGTCCTAAGTTGCAAGATCGACTGCGACGTATGGGCTACTACTGGCCAACCATGGCCGCCGACGCAGTGGAATATGCTAAGAAGTGCCATGCATGCCAACTTCATGCAGACTTCATACATACACCGTCTGAACCTCTACAT
The DNA here is from genome assembly GCA_029216955.1 of Iris pallida. NCBI lineage: Eukaryota > Viridiplantae > Streptophyta > Magnoliopsida > Asparagales > Iridaceae > Iris > Iris pallida. The sequence continues at coordinate 6,750,289 of JANAVB010040819.1, forward strand.
CCTACAGTCGCCTCCTGGCCATTCGAAGCCTGGGGCATGGACATTGTAGGACCAATCACCCCTCCTTCATCAAGAGGACATCGTTTCATCCTGGCCATCACCGATTACTTCTCCAAATGGGCGGAAGCAGTCCCACTAGCGGAAGTAAAAAGCTCCAGCGTGGTCAGCTTTATCAAACACCATGTCATTTACCGTTTCGGAGTACCCAGGCGAATCATTCATGACAATGGTCCCCAGTTCATCAGCCACATTTTCAGCAGGTTCTGTGACAAGAATCGCATTCAAAACGTGGCCTCAACCGCCTACAATCCGGCAGCAAACGGATTGGCCGAGGCGTTCAACAAAACTATCGTCAGGCTGCTCAAAAAGGTCGTGTCATCCAACAAACGCGACTGGGACGAAAAGCTCGGCGAATGTCTTTGGGCCTACCGCACAACGGTACGGACCCCAACAGGTAACACACCATTTTTCCTGGTCTACGGGAGCGAAGCGGTACTGCCTCTCGAGATCCAGATCCCTTCACTCCGAGTAGCGATCACAAACAAACTCACAGAAGAAGACAATCAACGTCGTCGTCTGCGGGAACTGGAGGCACTTGACGAAAAGCGTCTCCTAGCTCAACAACGCATCGAACTTTACCAAGCCCGTATATCACAGGCTTTCAACAAGAAGGTCAAGCAAAGAACTTTCCAAGTTGGCGACCTGGTTTTAGCAGTCCGAAGGCCAATGGTGTTGACTCACAAGACACCAGGGAAGTTCGAGCCCAAATGGGAAGGACCCTTCATCATTGAGACGGTATACTCAAACGGTGCTTACCGCCTTGCCAAACCCAATGGGGACTTGTTCATGATGCCCATCAACGGCAAGTTCCTAAAGAAGTACTATTCTTGACATCCTCCAAGACATGTATTTCCCCAAACAACCTCTTTTCACAAAATCAAACGCTTCCGGAACCCAGCTGTTCCGTGGCATCCTTCCGTAGAAAGATAACCACGTCCACATTACCTCTGAGTTGTCTCTCTACATCCTACAAAGCGGAACCTTACATTTCGTGAGCTTACGCTATCCTTCATGTTTACCACGTCCACATTACCTCTGAGTAAACATCCCGTACAAACAACTCCTGTGTTGTTGTACATTGATCGCAGAACTTCCACGTCCACATTACCTCTGAGTTGTTCAGCGTATCCCCCAGGATCATTCCTACCACGTCCATAAATACCTCTGAGTAGGAAGATTCTATCATTTGAACCTAATGATTGCCATGTCCACATTACCTCTGAGCAAACATGTTGGTTCCTTCAAACTTATTATCTGTACCTAAAAACCAAGGTGCACAAAAGATAATAGGTCCACATAAATCATCAAGTTCATGAGATCAAAAATGAACACATCACAAAAAAAAAGAGATAGTGTATTTCTTTATTTTTCAAAAAAAATGGAGTACAGAAATACGCTATTTCCCCAGCAAGAGTTGCAAAAACACATAAAAAGAAGAGAAACTACAGTCCCCGATCCTCTCCAGGATGGGATGAGAGTTCTCTGACTCGACGTCTCAGGTCGGCAGTGCGAGTTTCCACAGTCGCCTGGACTCGGAGCTCGGCTTCTTGACGCATTAATCCGACAGCCTCAGCGGAAGTTTTACTCTCATACTTCTCATCAAGCTGTCGTCGCTGCTGAGCCAAAGCAAGGGTCCGCAGAGTAAGAGTCGCTTCCTCCTGCTTGAATGCCACGTGTTCAGCCAGGACACGATCAGCTTCTAGTTGAAGTTGGGCCCGCTGGTCTTCAAGACGGCGCATCTGAGCATCAACCTCTGCGATGTTAGCGTCCACCGCAGCCCGCTTCTCCGTCGTCTTCTCCATAGATTGAGACAACTGCTCCGCCGCAGCCTCAGTCCCAGCCACTTCACGCTCCCAACTGCTCACATCGGCCCGATGGGAAGCCTCGATTTCAGCAATCAACTTCCCTATCTCTGCATCTATCAAGACAGAGAGGTCATTTTGTTGGATGCGCTGCAGTTCCGCGAGCCGCTCGTCCAGCTCAATCACCGAAACCTCCAGAATTTCGGCCATATGGTCATGGCCTTGGTGAATGCGGATCAGCTCGATACAAGGCATTGCCAAAGCTTTTGCTGTCGTAAAGCTCCCCTTGCCATCCATCACTGCAGATACACCTTTCTCCAGCATTTTGTACACTCCCTCGACGAGGAACTTCACATACTCGTCGGCATCCGCCAGCACCTGCGGCGTCATAGCAGGAGTTGGGGGAGCTACTACAGTTTGCGGACCGGAGGAAGATCCGCCAACCTCGATCTGAGAGGTTTGAACCTCGGCAGCAATAGGCTCTTCATCAACATGGGCCAGACTGCTAGCCCGAGGAACCGAAGGAACAGAAGGAGCCGGCACATACGTCGTGATAGTACCCCAAGTGGAAGGAGCGACAGAGGGTTCCACACCCTTACCCTTCTCAAGCCCAGAGAAATCACCGACGTTAACGGCCACCTCTTCTACCCCCGACGTTCTATCAGCATCAGCTACCTCCCCCGGCAAAACGAGGAGATCAACATTTATCTCCTGGCCAGCCCCAGGAGACAAGACCGGCAGAAGGGTCTCATTCTTCTCAAGTCCCCCTACAGGGACAAAATCTGTCGCTACCGTCTGATCGGTAGCCATCTCTATGTCCATGGTTGAAGCCAAGAAAGGATTTGGCAATGATTCAGCCGACCTCCCTTCATCATGACAAGGAAGGGAATCAACCCTCTCCTATATCCTCACTGCTTCTGCTGCCCCCGCAACAGACTCCCGCAGCTCCGGAGTGATGTCATCGGAAGATGATGAACTCCATTCCTCTTCATCACCAGGAAGCTGCGCACTTGCTAAACCTTCGACATGTGAAGCCTCCGCTGTGGCCTTCGTCACTTCGGAAGCTGCTGCACCCTCAGGTTCCCTCCTGACATAACCCGGGGATACCGGAACCTCTACGATGACAGTATCCTCCGGATCTTCCTCCATGAGAGACATCATTGTCGGCGGGATACGCACTCCAGATGAGCTCGCCATCTCTTCTCGCCTACTCCCACCCGACTTTGGGGTACGAGGTTTTCTTTTTAGCAGCTCCTACAAAAGAAGATGGGGCCTCGTAAGTAGCGGAACCAAAATCAGATTTAGTAGGATGTCCTTACCTCTTCGGACGCCGAATCCGATGACACCGTCGGTAACGATGCCTTCTTCTGCTTCTTCGACACAAGAGATTCAGCCCCTGTATCTGCACATCGTTTCGATCGATCGCCCGAGGGTTCTGTTTGTGATGCGGAGGGGGCACTCCGTTGACCCACCCCTGACGGACGATGCGATCGGGCCTTCACTGGCGTATCCCCAATCGCTGCTAACTGGGTGCCTGCGATAAGGCTGGTCTTCCTGTCATATCCGGAGGGCGGGGCAGCCATAACACAGTAAAATTTGGCGGCCGAGTAAAGAATGGGCGGCCGCGGATCGGGGACGGGCAACGTAAAACGAGCTCCGGTACATCCGGCATTATAGTAATGCCAAGCTCGTGCACCATCCAACAAACTTCCAACATACCCCAGGGTAATACTGGGGTTATCCAACATCATCTGAGCATAACCAAATTGCCGCGCAAAGCGGCTCGGCAAGTACGGTTCCAGGTAGCACTGATTCCTATTTCGGTACACCAGATGGGACAGCCGGATACTTTGCAACCAGCGGAATCCCCATTGAGGCAGAGTGGTGGTACCTTCGCCCAGGTCCCTTAAATCCTAGTTGGCCTCAAAACCCAAATAGATGGGACCAACTTTGGTGATCTCCCAACCCTGAAGATGGGATAAAACCTTTCTACAAACCGGGACATCAGTATACGACCAGCTCCTCCGATGGAAACGACGAAGGAATGCATCTCCAGCCTTATAATCACCTTCCGAGCCTGGGCTCATCACACTGGGATGATGCAGAATCAGCCATCCCATCAAATAGTGAAACGGCAGTTCGGCACGCGGGAAGTTATTTTTTCTGCCTCTATCATGAATCACATTTCCAGCAAACTCTCGCAAACCTCGCTGCAGGTTACATACCATTGCGGGAGGAGAGCCAAGCGCCGACCGAAGACCAATTTTACGGCTGGCAGGATTAAGTTTCGACTCACCCTCTCGACGGCACCGGATCCACCTGCGAACACGCAATCCCGGAGCCATATCATCAGATAGGCGACCAAAACCGCCTTGGATGACATTGGATAAGTAAGGTGCCAGAAGCAGCTGTAGGAGCGTGCATCTGACTGCTGGTCTTCATTTCCTCGGGGATTCTTCTCCCCTAACGTGCTCATTTCGGACAGTACCTCGCTACGAGAGAGCGCCGACGGAGTAGAAAACTTCGAAGAATCCTCTTTGTCTTGTCTAAAGACATAATCTCTCCAAGCGGTCACATGGGACTGCGACCCGCTTTTATCCCTTTTCTGCACATAGTAATGATGACTCGCCACTTCCTTGAAGACGGCCGTCATCTCATCAGCTCTGTCCCCCAGGACCTGAAGTTCCGCATTGGTTGGAAAGTACTCTTCATAGGGCTCCGACCCCCAAGGGAGTTTAGACACCTCATACATCTCATGAAGTGCGAGCCCTAACTCCCCTACCGGAGTAAAGAAGGTCCCGGTATAAATATCAAACATCTCCAGGAGTGCGAGGAACATGTGCCTATTAAGGTCAACACCCGCCTGGGTAGCACGGATCGCGACAGTCAACCCGATCTCTCGGAGCTCAGTCCAAAATCGCGACAAGATCCAGAGCGTCAGTTTATCCCATTTGGAGACGTAATGACACCAACCCTCCACCCGAAACTCTCCTGTCGGGTAGGAGCGTTCCATCAAAAACATACGATGTGTAAAAGTTGAAGCACTATAAGCAAGCGTATCAATGGGTACATCACTGTAGAGGCTCCCAGGACGTAAAGTTTGCCAAGTGTAAGAAGACCCAGACCGTACAACGGTCAAAGCATCCCTTTGGTCGGAAGTAGAATCAATTTGGATGACACCAGTCACCGCTCCCCCCTGAGAAGGGGTAAGCTTCCAAGACATCCTCCTCTGAGAAACAAGGCGACAGAAGGACGTCAAAGGCCACTGACGTTCAAGTTGCTTAACAGTCATATGCACTCCATTCGCAGTAAAGAACCAGTCATCCTTGACCTTCAGCACTGACGAGTCAGTAGAAGTGAGACGGTCTCCAAACAGGAACTCAGGCTTCAGGAAGGTCACTTTATCAGATGTGGAAGATTTAATGACTCCACGCTCCATCATCCGTTTGAGGAACCAACGCTGCTGTTCACGGATTAGGGTCATTCTCTCAGGAGGCTGATCCAGCATAAGAGCATCTTGAGCAGGGTTTATCACTTCCTCGTTATGCTCTACTCCCATTTGGTTGAAGGCAGCCTCCAAGAAAACTTCACTCAAAAGCGGGATTGCCATCGACACTAGCAAAAGATCAGAAAAAGTCAGAAGCGAGCACACAATGTGTCTAAAGGAGAAAACTGCGGCACATCATCAGGGATTGAACCCATGCGCATGGCCTCGGCACAACATCAGGGTTTGAACCTATGCGCGTCAGCAGTATGGCCTCGGCGTATCATCAGGGTTTGAACCCATGTGCGTCAGTAGTATGGCCTCGGCGCATCATCAGGGTTTGAACCCATGCGCGTCAACAGTATAGCCTCGACGCATCACCAGGGTTTAAACCTATGCGCGTCGGCGGGCAAAGATCGTGGCACATCATTAAAGACTCAAGGCCTATGTGCGTTGGCGTACGGACAACGAGACTTACCAACCACCTCCGGCCGAACTTCGACAGGCCGACGGGGAACGACAGCCGCCGCAACTTCCGCGGACTCCTTCGCTTTCTCCTTCTCCTTGCCGGCAGCACCGCGAGGAGTCTTGGGAGCCATTCTCTCGAGGAAGGAGAAGTTAGGGTTTTGAAGAAGAAACTCTAAAGAAGCAGAGGCACAGAGAAGAAGAACCCTTTCTCTCTCCAACTCTTACCTATTTATAGGGCTTGGTCGCACGCGTGAACAGATGACGTATGATCTCAGCCGTTGCCTCGGGTTCTGTGCAAGGATAGCAGCAAATAAAACCAAAAGATCATCTTTAATCTTTTCGGTTACCGAGGCACCATCATCATTAACTGAGAAGAGCATGCGCCCGAACAGGCATGCGCCCAGAAATCATGCGCCCTGACCTCCATGCTTCTTATTCAAAGTATTCCAAAACTTATTCAAAAATTTTGAAAACTTTGAAGGGGGTCTTGTAGAAGCATGGAATTTCATAACCAGAAAGCCCATGCGCCAGACACTACATGCGCTAGCACTCAGACGAAGAACTTCACAGCAAAGTCAATAAGTATAGACATTTGAAGAAGGACTTTTTATTTTATATATAAAGTCTATTACATGTCTAGAAAAGGTTGTACAAAGGAGAATTTCTACAAAGGAAAGATCCTAAGTCTACAGCCAGCGGCCACCATGCGCCTTCAGATAAGCGCAGCGGCTACCATGCGCCTTCAGATAAGCGCAGCGGCCACCATGCGCCTTCAGATAAGCGCAGCGGCCACCATGCGTCTCCAGATAGGCGCAACATCACTATGCGCCTCCATCCAGGCGCATCCCGCCATCTCTTCAGCAGCTCAGTTATGTGCATCCAGCCCAGCTATGTGCATCCAGCCCGGCTATGTGCATCCCTTCAGCCAAATTCTTCCAGCCAGGCTCACATGGCCGAGCAGAGCCCAGTTATGTGCCGCTCTTCCAGCCAGGATCACCGGATAAGTGCTTCCACAAAACATTTAACCCTCTGGCTGGAACCAAAGAAGAGAGGAGCACGGCAAAGCTGTGGCCAGGGGAGGCTTCCAAAGCCCAAGGAAGACCGTGATCGAAATCATGGCACAAGAAAGCTCATCCCTATCTTTGGATGCAACAGGCACCTTCCGCCTGCCTCGGAAGCCCTCGACTCCGTCTTTTAGATGTAACAGTCACCTTCAAGTGCATCGAAGACAACACAGCGTCTCATCTTCACCCTCGGGAGCACTTTGTCAACAGAATGCACCCGCATGTTCAAGTTCATATTGGAAGTACGTGAGGGAATGAGAAGCAAATCTTCTCTCCATGCCTCTATTTATAGGCCGGGCAGATCAAACCCACGCGCCAAGTGGATGGCCCTCCGAATTTCGTGCAATAAATTTACATTAAATGGATGAACCGGACGCTTCGAATTCAGCCAAACGGCTATTTATAGCACTCGAAGAGCGAGACAGCCGCATCATTAAAAGACATGTCCGATGCGCCAGCAGCGCATCACACGGACGCGCCCTTCGGCATCAGGCGCATCACACAGACGTGCCCTACAGTACTCGGCGCATTACAGAGGGTGCGCCCCCACACATCTCCATACCGAGTGGAACGCCAACCGACGCGCCCACTCAGCTGTCCATCGAACGTCACAAACATTAAATGCTGAACTGACACAAGAGTTGGCAGCACGCTTCCCAAAGTCTGAACAGTTGACAGCTTTTTCAGAGAACGAAGCGTCGGCAACGTCAACATCATCATGACTTTATTTCGACGGCTACTGCCACGTGGCCACTCCACCATCAGCATGCGCCTCTATGGCCATGCGTCCAAATCAGCATGCGCCTCAAAAGCCATGAGCCCCGGACTGATCTCTGATCCCGTCGCCTGTATGCGCCTCAAAAGCCATGCGCCCCAAATGGTTTGTAACTCCTAAAGGTTATGAGCCGCAGCCTCCTCCTGCGCCCAATCCAAGGCGCAGCCCACCAGATCACTCCTCTCCACCAAATCTGAGATCTTCGAACCATGAGTCGACGACACGTGTCCTTTGACTCAACTCATCCAAGATTTCAGCAACGGAAAGATCTCCTCTCTGCTACGTGCCGGCTCACAACAGCAGTATGAAGAGTTCTCCCCCTCGATCAGGGCGCAGCATCCATGCGCCTCCATCAGCAACCTCCACGTGGCGTCCCCACACCGGCGCATCCTGCATGCGCGCATGAGCAGCCAGCCTGCAAAACTATAAATAGAAGGATCATCTCCTTCACACACAGAGGACACACACAGAGGAGACTCACAACACAGAGAGAATCCACAACAGAGAATCACCGGAGAGGCAGTTCTAGACACTCAACGTCTTCCTCCTCTCTGCAAGCTCCAGCACCCAGAGCAATCAACACCTTCAGAGAACCGATAACCGTCGTCAGCCGGTCAACGGAGTCAACACATTACCACTCGCTCCATTGGCACTAAGGACCCAGCTTAAACAAAAGTGTACTCCTAGGACTACATCTAAGTCCTATATTGTATCACTGTTCTGTTTGTATTAAAATTTCAATCAAAACAATTTTAATGGCAAACACATGCGCTCTCAAACAGGCGTATCTCGCCATGCGCTCTCAAACAGGCGCATCTCGCCATGCGCTCTCAAACAGGCACATCTCGCCATACGCTCTCAAACAGGCGCATCCCGTCATACGCTCTCAAACAGGCACATCTCGCCATACGCTCTCAGTCAGGCACATCCTTTCAGCGGCTCAGTTATGTGCATCCCTTCAGCAGCTCAGTTATGTGCCACCCTTTTAGTCAGGCGCATCATGAAGTCTCAGCATATGCGCCATCAAATGCTTCGATTAATGAAGTATTTATTGAGCAGAACGAGGGTGGACAATCAACCCTCTAGCTGGAGGAAGAGCTCTCCAAACCAAGGAAGAGGAGAGCACCGCAATCGACCCGCGGCTAAAGGAGCAGCTTTCAACCCAACCAGAATGGACGACACCCACTCTAGCAGGAGGAGGAGCTCTCCCAAAGCCCAAGGAAGATGGTCGGAGCACCACAATTCCGATCTGTGGCTCTTCCAGCATAGCGGAGACGGGGCTCGAGCATCCCGACCTTTGGATGCAACAGGCACCTTCCGCTTGCCTCAGAAGCCCTCAACTCCGACTTTTGGATGTAACTGTCACCTTCAAGTGCATCAATGAAGACAATGCATCGCATCATCACCCTAGGGGGTATCTCATCAACAGAATGTCCTCGAGCAAACAAGTTTATTTCGGGAGGACGTGAGAGAACGAGAAGCAAACTCTCTCCATGCTACTATTTATAGGCCGGGCAAATCAAACCCATACGTCCAGTGGCTGGCTTTCCGAATCCCGTACAATAAATTTGCATTAATGGTGATGAAACTGACGCTTCGGATTCAGCCAAGTCAAAATGGCTATTTAAAGCACTCGAAGAACGTAACAGTCGGACCAATAAAAATATATCATGCAAAGCAGATGTGCTGGTCAGACCGTACATCATACAGATGCACCCATAGCACCAAGCGCCTTATGAGCATGCGCCCCAATGCGTCCCCATGCGCCTAGTGGAACGCAGATTGATGTGCCCACTCAAAGGCCCATCACCTGTCAAGAACATTAAATGCTGAAGTATGACAGAGTTGGCAGCACGTCCCCCGAGGACTGAACAGTTGACAGCTTTTTTAGAAGTCGAAGCGTCGCCGACGTCAGCATCATCATTACTTTCCTCCGGCGGTTACAAGCCTCGTGGCCGCCCAACCATTCGCATGCGCCTCCGCAGCCATACGCCCAAATCTCTGCATGCGCCTCAAAAGCCATGCGTCTCTGACTTTTCTCTGATCCCTAAAGACAAAAGTAAAGTCACTACTGAAGCCCCGCATGCGCCTCAAAAGCCATGTGCCCAGACTGGTTCGTGACTCCTAAAGGTTACAAGCCTAAGTCTCCTCATGCGCCCAATCCCAGGCGTATCCTATCTGATCACTCTCTACCAAATCCGAGATCTTTGAGCCATGGACCTATGACATGTGTTCTTTGACTCGATTCAGCCTATGAAGGGGTGCTAATTACTCAAGATCTCAGCAAATGAAAGATCCTCTCCATTGCTACGTGTCAGCTCGGTCGCAGCCCACAAAGGCAACAAAAAGGATTCAACTCCTCAATCAGAGCGCATCGCCCATGTGCCTCCATCAGCAATCACCATGTGGCGTTCCCACGACCAAGCGCATCCAACATATACGCACATGAGCTGCCAGCCTGCAAGCTATAAATAGAGGGACCATTTCCTTCTTCCAGATCCACGAACGAACCTACGAACACACACACAGAGAGGCAGATACAGACACTCAACATCTTTTTCTTCTCCGTGAGCTCCAACACCCAGAGCAACTCAGACCTTCAAAGAACCGATAACCGTCGTCAGATCGTCAACGGAGTCAACGCATTACCACTCGCTCCATCGGCACAAGGGATCCAGATAAACAAAAGTGTTCTCCTAGGACTACGTCTAAGTCCTACATTGTAACACTGTTCTGTTTGTAATTGGAATTTCAATCAAAAGATTTTAATAGCAAACAAGCTGGCGACTCTGCTGGGGACCTCTTTCTCCTCCACCGAGAAAGCTGTGTCGCAATCCGACGACGTGAATGTGGGCTCCTCCCACAAGACGTTGGTCGTACGCCTCAATCAACAGGCGTATGAGGAGTTCATCTCTGAAGGCAGTGCGAGTCCTTCGAAGCGGCTGCCGAAGCCGAAGAAGACTCGCCAGGTCTGGGTGTACAAGGTCGACGCCTCTGGCACCATCACTGAAGGAGATGTGCCGATGCAGCCTACCCTTCCTGCTGACATCCTCAGCAGCCAAGATGCGTCCACCGGTGTAGCGTATCTCTCGTGAAAATGTGTGGCTGACCACATTCCCCAGCCATCTCCCTCTCAGGCGAGAAAGATGCATCGACGGAGCAGGGACGCAGCCAATGCCCCGTGTATCACCTCTGATGCGCCATAAAAGGTCTCTGTCTTTGAGAGACTCACTCGCTGTAGTGGCAAGGAGAATTTAGACTTTGAGTACTATGCACCCCAGCGGGCTGGTACGAAGAAGTCCAAGGCAGCACGGACCATGCGCCTCAAACGTGCTATGTCAGCAGCAAACCAGAAGCATGCGCTCACAATCATGCGCGCTGCTGATGGTAAGTTGTATAAGGTCGACTCGGGTGCTTCTGCGCCAGAAACGAGCCGAACTTCAAAGTCCTTGTCTCACTTGGGCGCATCTGTTGCGTTCGTAACCAAGTCGAGCAAGACAAACCCTATGGTCTTGAATTCTCGTGCCTTCACTGGTTGTGCGTCTGAGGTTCGTTCAAGCCACTGTAAATGTTGTTCCCCCACTACTGATCTGAGCGCCTTTTGGTGTTGGATCAGGGGGCGCATCATTCACTTGACCACCCCGGCGATTGGCCTTGCCATGTGCCTTATGGGGACACGAAGGTGGCACTCTCCTCCAACGACCTGCGTAACGTGATCACTCACAAACGTCGGTCAGGAGAGTCGACTGACAAGCACAATACACCCCTCACAGGGCACGTATGTGCTGTAGTCACCCTCAACTGTTGTTACAAAATAGCAGTCCCGCCACCAAGGCAGTCGGTGTTCCAGCGGCTGCAATCATCAACACCTCTCCGACGTCGCCTCGGGAAGGTGTCAATTGAAGAGGAACCAGAACTAAAGGTTGCTTCATACAACGTAATCTCTAACTCTTCGTCAGTCCGAAAGGCAACTGATCATTCCTCGTCCTCGTCCAAGAGCCAGCCGAGGAGAACCAAGACAACTGTCCCATCCTCTGGAGTGTTTGAAGGCACTCGGGGGAGAAGGAAGATCCTAGAGGAAGCTGGGGGTAGTCAAGCCCTTGTTGATCCTTCTTCTGAAGACGAAGATATCCTCCAGAGCACAGCTGGGGTGGATCTTCATCCTGGGGACGAAATCAACCTCCCGAGCACAGCTGGGGGTAGTCTAGCCCCTGTGAATCTGCGCCTCGAAGATGAAGAAGTCCTCCAAGATAGAACTGGGGGTAATCAGGCCCTTGCGGATACTTCTCCCGAAGACGAGGGTGTCCTCCAGAACGTAGCTTTGGGTAGCCCGGACGAAGCTCCAGGAGAGGCAACTCCCCTACATGAGAGTGAGGCCGAGAGTGAAGCCTCAACCGATCCATCCACTTCCAGCCGTGTCATGACAGTATACATGACTGGGGGTGATACCGAGCCAGATGCGCCACCAGCAGACCTCGTCTAGCGTATGGATACCCTGGAGGGAGGACTCAAAACCCTCTCTGCCTCCATACAAATACTGACTCAAGCAGTATTTGAAATACGGTCCGCTTTGGCCAGAGCGCGTTCTACCGGTCCCGACCCAGGGGCCAATGGAGAATCAAGTGTACCCCTTCAACGGGTATCCTTGGATACAGATCGCCGTGAAGCACCACGGACGTCGGAGCCTTCAAATGCTCAACTCCAGCCGGTACCACCTTCCCCGTCTTCCAGCTCCATGGAAGATGTGGTTGAAATGATCAAGGACTTGCGTGAGCACTTTGAGTCCAAGAATATACAAGAGGAGCACCAAAAGATGGGGATCCCCCAACCATATCCCCTCGAATGGAATAAAGTGGTTTATCCTCCTAAGTATAAACCACAAATATTGACGCCATACGACGGGAAGGACTCTCTGTGTCGCTATCTGACGTACTTCCAGTCTCAAACGGGACATCTCCCGAAGGAGGACGCCCTATTCACCAGTATATTTGTCGGGGCACTGAAGGGAGTGGCGTACGAATGGTACTGTAGTCTCCCCGATAACTCCATATCTTCATTCGACGACTTGACGTGTCTCTTCCTCGACCGTTTCTACGACGGAGGGAAGGACATGACAATGGCGTCCCTCATAGAGATACGTCAGAAGGAGAAGGAAACAGTTCGAGTATTCATCGAATGCTTCCGACAGGCCTGCATCAGACTGCCCCCGGGCATGCCAGAACATGCAATCCTCTCCTCCTGCAGCATGAACATGCTTCCTGCGATCAAACTCTGGCTCAACTCTACTCCTCCTCCCGACTGGAGTTCCATGATCATCGAAGCCGAAGCAGCAGAAAAGAAGGCGTCCAATGCTCGCCTTCTGGGAGTTAGTTTCCCTGCCTTTGAGGATAAGGGGAAACGGCCTGCAGCCAACAACCCCGGACGAGAGACGAAGGGAAAACATGCATTGACTGTCAATGCCTCCAAAGGTGCATCAGCACCTACCCAGATGTAACACCCAGTTTTCCAGATGAGGGTAATTTTGAAATTTTGTAATTATAATTATTAATTATTGATATTTATTTCATATTATGATTTTTGGTGATTTTTAATAATTTTTAAACTATTTAAAATCTGGTTTAAGTCATGACTTATGATTTTGATGTGCTGCCAGTGAAATCCTCGAGACTGCATGACCTAGAGCCTATCCATGTCATTAGGATGTTTTAATTATTATTTTTAGCCTAGGGGTATTTTGGTCATTTTGACTTATTTGATTTATTTGATGATTTATTGAATTGGTGAATTCTAGTTGACCTTGACTTGTTGAGACCTAGTGAACTAGCCTAGAAGCTAACCCTAGTCTAACTTAGGTTAACCTACTTTTAGTCATTAGGAACTAATTTTAGAATGAGAGGATTTGGTTTAGTGAATTTAAGTCATGGCTTATGGTTTCATGGAATGGCTTATGACTTCATGACTTGATTAATCATAACTTAAGCCCATGGGCCAATTTAGGAAACCCTAACCCTAATTCCTTCCTTTATGACCTGCCATAGGGATCTCCACCCTATATAAACACTTATTCTCTAGGGCTTGCCTCTTTCTTTATTCATTTCAACATTAGAAAAAAAAATGTATTTGTCACTCTTCCAAAAATCCCCATAAATCCATTTTTATTCTTTTTTAATCCTAGTTTCTTGCATTAGAACCTAATACTCTCCTATTTTCTGATTTTGGGGTTTAATCCCAGCTTTGGGACAATTTTGGAGCTTTTGCCATCAAGAGGAAGAATCCCCCATTTGAAGCTTTTCCAAGCTTTTTGTACATATAGGTAAAATCCCTTAAATTGATTTAAATTTTGGTTTTCTTTGCATATAGGGCTAGATCTAGGAGTCCCCTAGGTGTCCCCGAAATTTGGGTGAAATTCGTGTCCGTTTGGTGTCCGTATCGGATACGTGTCATAGTGTCTCCTAGGTGTTCGATGAAATGATTGTTAGAAATAAATGTTGCTAATTTCAAATTATGTTTGAAAAGATTTGTAGGTCTATAGGTGCTAATTAACTTTAGTGAAGACTGAGCTAGGGTTCGTGCCGTTTCCGTGTCCAAAACGGACACGTACTCGCTGTACGATATCCCGTTTGCATGCCCTGCTACCCCGTGTCCAGTTCTCACTGGACACGACACGAGACATGACCATTTTTGGTCAGCACCTAGGGGCAATGTCTGTGATTCCACCCACAAAGTTTCAGAGGGACTCGTATCGTATCGGACACGCAATCGCGTGAGCACGCGATTTGTACTGCACTGCACGAGCGTGCAAGTGCTGTCCGATATGAGCTTCGTGTCCTACGTGGACACGTTGTGATGGTGTTACAGGGACACAAGGGTTTAGCCCTACTATGGGCGAACACAGGGACACGTGCACGAGGACACTGGTGTCGTGTGTCGGGTGCACGAGCCTGTGACACGTCCGCACGAGGCAGTGCATGCATTGTCCACTGTTTTGGGTTTAACACATTAATTGACACTTCGTGTCCACTTTTGTGGACACGAACCACTTCCTAGACACGAATACATGTATGTCTAGTGTCTGCACACTTTAATTTTTGATTTATTTGGGTTTTCATTTCGAAATTGATGGTTCTTCATACTGTTCAGGCACACAGTTTCGAAACTGGTTCTAATATGTTGATTGGTTTTTAAAATGTTAATTTTGTGTCTAATTGTTTGATTTCATACTGCACACATGTGTTAGTTTATTGAGTGTCGATTTGAGTTCATCCACATTCGACTGAATGGTAAAAACTGAGAAAACAATGTGGTAACTGATACTCTAAAACTAAGGAAACCTGAGATTTTGCAATACCTGAAACATAGATTAAATTACAGTTCCTGAGATGTTATAAAACCTGAGAACTTATTGATTCATTTCCTGAGATTTTATGATGTTAATTGCTATGTTAGATCCTTTACACATGTGTATTATACTATGGTAATGTTAATTGTTGGCTAGTGTTAGGTTGTAGATCTCGAAATTGGGCTTTGGGATGTGAACTGATAAGAGTATCAGGACTTGAGAATACTGAACTCTTCATTTCCCTGTTTAATCCGAAATTGATGTTCAATCTACATGTTTTATTTCATGGGCATATGAAATAGCTACTGATAGTTTGGTTTTTACATGATAGATTAGGAATTCGAATTGTTGGGCTGTGCAATGGGCAGTCCAATGCATTCCTGTATTTTTTGAATTCCCTGAACTTTTCATCCCTCTTCCTAAAACTGATTTCGAATGTTTTTTTAGCCATGTTAAAATTATTATACAATATATTAATGCACTGTTAGTGATTCATGATTAGTTGATATTATCAAGGTGAAGGGGGAGGGATTTTCGAATTTGATAGGTTGGGTTTTAGTTGATTGCTGAAATCTGAAAAGAAAACTGTGAACCAATTTGTGGTTGCATAATTATGCACTGTTTTGCACTGTTAGTTCAATTGCATGCTTAAATACATGTTTCATATGTTAATACACAGCTATTAGATGTAGGCTGGCTTGGCATTGCAGGGCCACAAGGCATGTTTGCATTGTATGTTTGCATTGTATGTTTGCATTACTTGTATGCACTGCTATTAGACTAGGCATGCAGCAGCAGGATGCTGCAGTAGCAGCAATAGCAGGAACTAGAGTATCACATTGGGGGTTATTGGAGTTATGTTTGGACTGAAGAGGGGGAGCAAGGGCTTTCTTTGGTAGGTATTGGTTGTTGCCTGAGAATTCCTGAGAATTCAGTGAGTTCCTAACTAAGTTGTAATGTAAATTAGTTGGATTAATTGAATGGTATAACTGAGATTCACTGATTAATAGTTAATACCTGAGATTTAGTAGGATTTACACTGTCTATTAAACTGAGATTAAATCATAAGTTGGTATATATATATATATATATATATATATATATATATATATATATATATATATATATATATATATATATATATATATATATATTTTTATTTTTATATATATATATATGTGTGTGTGTGTGTGTGTGTGTGTGAGTTTTAGAATGTGTGTGGTTATGAAACCAATAGGCTCGGGTTTAAGAATTTGTTAGGTAGCAGTTACATGTGTGGAGATGTGAGTGTCTTAAGGATATGTGTATGAGAGGTTTATATATATATAGGTATATGACAGTGAGCAGTTAGTGTCTAGGATGTATATGAAAGGTTTATGAGAATAGTGGTTAATGTATACTTGAGGTGGTACCAAAACTTTACTCTAGAGGATAAGGAAATCTAAGATTTTTAAAATGGGAATGTATCTAATTAGATTATCTAGCTAGACTTCTAGCAAAACTTTAGGATTAGACTAATTTACCAAGTTGACTAAGTTTGACCCGAGGTTGACTAATTGACTTAATTTGACTAGATGTTGACCAAATAGTACAAGTTTGACTTTGACCTAGATTGGCTTAGAATCATGTAGATTGCATCGTAAACTTTATTTACCTTATTTTAAACATATTATAACCTGTACTGCTCTATTTAGGACATTGTGACTCCGGTGCAGACATCTGATATTATATTACTCTTTTCAGAGTAACATGCGAGTACATTCTCTGATAGTTCTCTCATTTACTTGTCAATTACTGTACTTCAGTTCTAGTTAGTTGTATGCGATTCTCTGTTACAACACGTATGGATATTTCTGGATTCATGTATACGACACACATTATTATCTGGCCTCTATTACTGGAATCATTCTGGAATCATTTACTGGTATCTTCATATTACTGGCTGGACTCATCTTGAATCATTGTGTCGGAATTCTGGATTCACTTGCTGGGAGGGGAAATACTAGAGTAAGACATGTAGACATACCCCATTTCTGGAATCACCCTTTGCTGGAATCAAACTGGAATGATAGCCATCTCACACACGGCCAGGTGTGTGATGTGCCGGATTACCCATAGCCGTTTACATGTCGATCTTGGTATTTTAAAAACACACTGCTAGAGTTTAGGCTGGACTCACCCTAGAATTATTGATCACTATAACTGGAATCGTCCCTAATTGGATTTATCTTGTATTAGATTCATCTTGTACTGGACTTATATTAGAGTTACACTGGTCTACATTGCTGTCTGGACTTTATATCATATTATCCTGGTTCAGCTAGTTCTATTTTTACAGTCTTCATTGCTATGATTCTTCTCTTGTTTAGTTATTTACTTTCCTTGCACTTTATCTGTCTTTCTTACCATTACCTGAATATAAACTGCCATTTTTATCAATACAACTGCCTATAACTGCTTTATAGTTCTCTGTCATTTACTTGGGTTTTCTAGATGAGATGTGCTCGTTCCTGTCATGACTGGACCTGTTGTAAATTTTACAGATGATTGCCCTGAGGACATATGCCCTACATGTTACAGACCAGGAGATGGCTTAGCTACCTATTGCCCCGACACTCAGGAGTGATCGGGAGTTTAGCTAATTTGTCTTGTTTTAGTTTTCATGTTTAGAACTGGAGTTGTATATATAGAATTGAGACTTGAGATATATTTGAGATTGTTTGAGTTTGTTGTTATATCAGTAGTTTTGTTGTCTTCTATTTCTTAGTTATATTTCGGTGTTATCTTATCGTGCTTAGACTGTGATTGAGTTACACCATATCTTATACTTGTCCTCCGTTCGGAGTTGATCATGATGAGTTCATCATATACTGTATGAGTTGATGGTTAGTTAGAGACTTAGAACAGCGTTCTACCGCCGACACTGCGGCGTAGGCTGGGCACTGTTACGTACTCGTACCCTCACAGTGGGTGCGGGTCGTGACACAAAGCCTCCACTTGCACCAAGGCCAAAGGAGGTTTATTCTTTCAACGATGAAGACACCGCTTCATCCTAGCCATCACCGACTACTTCTCCAAATGGGCAGAAGCAGTTTCGCTGACGGAAGTGAAGAGCTCTAGGGTGGTCAGTTTCATCAAGCACCATGTCATCTACCGTTTCGGGGTACCTCGGAGGATTATCCACGATAACGGTCCTCAGTTCATTAGCCATGTTTTCAACAGATTCTGTGACAAGAATCGCATTCAAAACGTGGCATCAACCTCCTACAATCCGACAGCAAATGGATTGGCCTAGGCATTCAACAAGACTATCGTCAAGCTACTCAAAAAGGTCCTGTCATCCAACAAACGCGACTGGGATGAAAAGCTCGGCGAATGCCTTTGGGCCTACCGCACAACGGTACGGACCCCGACGGGCAACACACCATTCTTCCTGGTCTACGGGAGCGAAGCGATACTGCCTCTCGAGATCCAGATACCCTCACTCCGTGTAGCAATCACAAATCAACTAACAGAGGAAGACAATCAATGTCGCCGTCTGTGAGAATTGGAGGCACTTGACGAAAAACGTCTCCTAGCTCAACAGTGCATCGAACTCTATTAAGCCCGTATATCACAGGATTTCAACAAGAAGGTCAAGTAGAGGACTTTCCAAGTAGGCGACCTGGTTCTGGCAGTCAGGAGGCCGATGGTGTTAACTCACAAGACACCAGGGAAGTTCGAGCCCAAGTGGGAGGGACCTTTCATCATAGAGACGGTATACTCAAACAGTGCTTACCGCGTCGCCAAACCCAATGAAGACTTGTTCATGATGCCCATCAACGGTAAGTTCCTAAAGAAGTACTACTCTTGACATCCTTCAGACATGTACTTCTATCTTCATCCAACAAGGGAGTTTATGGACCCAATCATCGGGGCTCACGTACAATTCTCTTCCATAAAATCTTACGCTTCCGGAACCCAGCTGTTCCGTGGCGTTCTATCCTCCAGTAGAAGGACAACCACGTCCATATTAACTCTGAGTTGTTCTCCTACGCCCTACAAAGCGGAATCTTACACTTCGTAAGACTACGCTACCCATCATGTTTACCACATCCACATTACCTCTGAGTAAACATCCCGTACAAATAATCCCTGCGTTGTCGTACATTGATCGCAGAACCTCCACGTCCATATTACCTCTGAGTAGTTCCGCGTATCCCTCCTGAGTCACTCCTACCACGTCCATAACACCTCTGAGTAGGAAGATTCCATCATTTGAACCCCATATTTGCCACGTCCACATCACCTCTGAGCAAACATGTCAGGTTCTCTCAAACTTATTATCTGTACCTAACAACCAAGGTGCGCAAAAGATAATAGGTCCACACAAATCATCAAGTTTATGACAGCAAAAATGAACACACCACAAAACTCTTCATTCTTTATTTCAAAAGTAAAGAATACATCCCCAAACAGGAACTCAGGCTTCAAGAAAGTCACATTATCAGAAGTGGCAGATTTCAACACGTCACGCTCTATTATCCGTTGGAGGAACCCATGCTGATGTTCCCTGATTTGAGTCATTCTTTCGGAAGGCTGATCCAGCATAATGGCAGCCTGGGCAGGGTTTATCACCTCTTTATTATAGTCCACTTCCATCTGACAGAGGGCGGCGTCCAGAAGCACTTCATTCAAGAGCGGGACAGTCATCGACACTGGTGGTTAACAAAAGAAGGCAAAGATTCAGATATGTTAGAAACAACAAAAGAATCTGAGCCACGTCCCCATCAGAAGTGTATACCCTGAACCAAGGCTCAGGCGCATCCGAAAAGAAGCTTCGGTGCATCATCAGGGTTTAAACCCATGCGCGTCAGCAGTGGAGCCTCGGCGCATCATCAGGGTCTAAATCCATGCGCGTCAGCAGTAGAGCCTCGGTGCATCATCAGGATCTAAACCTATGTACGTCAGCAGTGGAGCCTCGGCGCATCATCAGGGTCTAAACCCATGCGCGTCAACAGTAGAGCCTCGACGCATCATAAAGGTCTAAACCCATGCGCGTCAGCAGTGGAGCTTCGGCGCATCATCAGGGTCTAAACCCATACACGTCAGCAGTGGAGCCTCGGCGCATCATCAGGGTCCAAACCCATGCGCATCAGTAGGAAAGCTTTAGCACATCTTCAGGACTCACGGTCCATGCGCGTCGGCGTAGGCGAAAGAAAAAAATATGGTAAAGAATGATGAAACCCACCAGTCTCCGCCGGCCGAACGTTGATGGGCACCCGAGGGACATCAACCGCAACAGCCTCCACAGGTTCTTTTCCCTTGACTCGTCCTCGGCCAGCACTACCGCGAGGAGTCTTGGGGGCCATCTCGGGAAAGAAGAAGTTTAGGGTTTTTTCGAAAGAGGAACTCTAGAGAAGAAGAAAGCAAAGTGGAGAAGAACCCTTTCCCTCCATCAGACGCCTATTTATTGGCTTAGACATACGCGAAAATCGATGAGCAGTGACATCAGCCGCCGCTTCGGATTCCATGAAGTGATAACTGCAAATAAATCCAAAAAGATCATCATTAATCTTCTTGGTTATCGAAGCGTTATCATTTGCAACTGAGAGGAGCATGCGCCCATCACTGATGTGCGGAGTACTCATGCGCCCGAACAGTCATGCGCCCCGTTGAAGACACCACCATGCTTCTTATTCAAAGTATTCCAAAACTTGATAAAAAGTTTTGGAAACTTTGAAGGGGGTCTTGTAGAAGCATGGAATTTCAGAACCAGAAATCCTATGCGCCTAACACTACATGCGCCAGGAGGCTCGGATGAAGTACTTGGCACATCAAACAGCAAAAGTTTAGACATTAAAAGAAGATTTTTATTTCATATAAAAGTCTATTATATGTCTAAAAAAGGCTGTACAAAGGAGAACTTCTACAAAAAGAAAAGACCCTAAGTCTACAGCCAGGCACAACAACCACCATGCGCTCTCAAACAGGCGCATCTCGCCATGCGCTCTCACACAGGCGCATCTCGCCATGCGCTCTCAAACAGGCGCATCTCGCCATGCGCTCTCAAACAGGCACATCTTGCCATGCACTCTCAAATAGGCGCATCTCGCCATGCGCTCTCAGTCAGGTGCATCCCTTCAGCGGCTCAGTTATGTGCATCCCTTCCGCAGCTCAGTTATGTGCTGCCCTTTCAGTCAGACGCATCATGAAGTCTCAGCATATGCGCCATCAAATGCTTCGACTAATGAAGCATTTATTGAGCAGAACGAGGGTGGACAATCAACCCTCTAGCTGGAGGAAGAGCTCTCCAAACCAAGGAAGAGGAGAGCACCGCAGTCGAACCGCGGCTAAAGGAGCAGCTTTCAACCCAACCAGAATGGGTGACACCCACTCTAGCAGGAGGAGGAGCTCTCCCAAAGCCCAAGGAAGATGATCGGAGCATCATAATTCCGATCTGCGGCTCTTCCAGCATAACGGAGACGGGGCTCGAGCATCCCGATCTTTGGATGCAATAGGCACCTTCCGCCTGTCTCAGAAGCCCTCAACTCCGACTTTTGGATGTAACAGTCACCTTCAAGTGCATCAATGAAGACAATGCATCGCATCTTCACCCTAGGGGACATCTCGTCAACAGAATGTCCTCGAGCAAACAAGTTCATTTCGGGAGGACGTGAGAGAACGAGAAGCAAACTCTCTCCATGCCACTATTTATAGGCCGGGCAAATCAAATCCATGTGCCCAGTGGCTGGCTCTCAGAATCCCGTGCAATGAATTTGCATTAATGGTGATGAACCTGATGCTTCGGATTCAGCCAAGTCAAAACGGCTATTTAAAGTACTAGAAGGACGTAACAGTCGGACCAATAAAAATATGTCATGCAAAGCGGATGCGCCGGTCAGACCGCGCATCATACAGATGCGCCCATCAGCACCAAGCGCCTTATGAGCATGCGCCCCAATGCGCCCCCATGTGCCTAGTGGAACGCAGATTGATGCGCCCACTCAAAGGCCCATCACCTGTCAAGAACATTAAATACTGAAGTCTGACAGAGTTGGCAGCACGTCCCCCAAGGACTGAACAGTTGACAGCTTTTTCAGAAGACGAAGCGTCGCCGACGTCAGCATCATCATTACTTTCCTCCGGCGGGTACAAGCCACGTGGCCGCCCAACCATTCGTATGCGCCTCCGCAGCCATGCGCCCAAATCTCTGCATTCGCCTCAAAAGCCATGCGCCTCAGACTTTTCTCTGATCCATAAAGACAGAAGTCAAGTCACTACTGAAGCCCCACATGCGCCTCAAAAGCCATGTGCCCAGACTGGTTCCTGACTCCTAAAGGTTATAAGCCTAAGTCTCCTCATGCGCCCAATCCCAGACGCATCCTATCTGATCGCTCTCCACCAAATCCGAGATCTTTGAGCCATGGACCTACGACACGTGTCCTTTGACTCGATTCAGCCTATGAAGGGGTGCTAATTACCCAAGATCTAAGCAACTGAAAGATCCTCTCCATTGCTACGTGTCAGCTCGGTCGCAGCCCACAAAGGCAACATGAAGGATTCAACTCCTCAATCAGAGCGCATCGCCCATGCGCCTCCATCAGCAATCACCACGTGGCGTTCCCACGACCAAGCACATCCGACATATGCGCACATGAGTAGCCAGCCTGCAAGCTATAAATAGAGGGATCATTTCCTTCTTCCAGATCCACGAACGAACCTACGAACACACACACAGAGAGGCAGATACAGACACTCAACGTCTTTTTTTTCTCCGTGAGCTCCAGTACCCAGAGCAACTCAGACCTTCAGAGAACCGATAACCGTCGTCAGATCGTCAACGGAGTCAACGCATACCACTCGCTCCATCGGCACAAGGGATCCAGATAAACAAAAGTGTTCTCTTAGGACTACGTCTAAGTCCTATATTGTAACACTGTTCTGTTTGTAATTGAAATTTCAATCAAAAGATTTTAATGGCAAACAAGAACGAGCAAATTTTTGGATCAAGATGTGACAAATTGTTATTAGAGCTCTAGGCTCAATTTCCTGAGGATGCTTGGTTCGTTACAATTCTAAAAGTTGCCTACCACCACGAAATGACTCTTGACTCTACTCGATGCCGCCCTGGATGTTTCATACAATAAGTCTAATACAAATCATGGAATTTTACCGCACATATTTTGGAAATTACATGATATTTACTGGAAAAGTCATAAAATATTTGTTTCTATAAAGTGCAACAAGTCGCGAGATACGAATTCAAATGTTTGTTGCTGAAAGTGCAACACGTCGTGAATAGTGAATTGAGATGTTCGTTGTTTCAATGCAACGGTCGATATGAGAAATTTTGGTTGCATCGATACAATAAAAGTCGTGGGATATTGCTGCATCAATTGCAACGAGTTGATTGTGAATGGTACATTGCAATAAAAATAAAAGTTGATATCGAATGCGTTGAACGTATTCGAGCATTAACTTTGAATATCGAAAATAAATTGTTGCACGAGGTGCAACGCATGTCAAAAATAATCGTTGCACGAAGTGCAACGGATGGGACTGAAATCATGAATCGGTAGAAACGAATCATTCGGTTGTGCACCGAACTTGCGTTGGCAAATGAATACATTGGCCGAATTGAGTCAGATTTTGATTAGTCAAAAGTTACGATTGTGATCGGCATGATTACTGCGGAAATCGTAAGTCAGAATAGATTGTTGGTTCATACCGAGTATGATGCGAGGAAAATAACTCAATTTTTGAGTGGTATATGCCATACCACGTATGTAATGGATGGCCCGATTCTGAGTGGTATATGCAATACCACTTGTGCGATGGATTCCATCGACACATTGCAAAATTTGTGGAAGGTTTGTTCACAACGGACGAAAGAGTGCCGAAACTCGATTGAAAATATATATGACGGTATGGTGATGCAAGTGTTCTTCGATAATCGGTTGAAACGATAGGACGTATCAATGAATGATACGTCGGACGAAAATTTGTAAGTCGGTCGAACGACCGAGACTAACGAAACGATTAGGCCTTGAAGCAATAATCGGATCGACGGATAGAAAACTTGAATTTATAAACAAGTCGCACGACTTGTGATCTCGATAGAAATGTTGGACGAGGCAAATTGTAATTGAATCGCACGATGTGCGACTTCGGTGAAGAGTTAGTTGATGCAGGTAAATAGTACCTAAGAGATAGTTGGTTACGTTTCGACAAAACTCATTTGAGTACGACTGAAACACGCAAAACTTGGAGGGCGTGGTCTTATTACTCGAGGGTTCGATATTGGATAATCGGTAACTCAGTTGCACGATCAAAAGTATAACGAGATGCGACAAGTCGGGAAAATAAAATGATGCATATAAAAAAGTTTCTTGTCAAACTTGAAAGTATGCGATGCGAGCTATGTTGACGTTGATACAGATTCAAAGTTGACCCTTACGCTATCAAAATTGATATGACCTATCGAAATTGATGTGCTAAGAAACGTAAGCGCGATGTAACAAAATAAAATGGGATGGACCTACGATATCGAGATTTTTAAAAATAGCAATACGAAGGTATCGAACTGGTTGATCGTAAACTTCGTGATTAACCAGGACAAGACTATAAAGTCATCGATGATTGTTTCGATGCATATAGCATCTCGTGTGTCGACCGTGGGTAGTAAGACTCGAACTCGATACGAGTAGATGTTTCGTGAATTGTGGAATCATCAACGGTAGTGCATGAATTACGCGAAGGATACTTGCGCCTCAGTGGCGCAGGTAGAAATGATTATGTCTGAATTTGGATAGTCCCATAGATAAATTATCGGAACGTGATTTGGTCTCGAAATAAGATATAGCATGGTTCGTAGTAACCGTCCTTTGTTAATGATCCACAATTATCGAGCGTAGTTTTAGGACAGCTGACCCTAAAGACTTGACCGCCAAATCGAAATAAATATTACAGACCCATAAGAGGACTTATACAATATTGCGTATGGAATTGCGTGGTGCATGTTGATGATAAGTCTAGGCGAGTTTAAGAATCGTGCTATGCATGAGAGCAAGCGATAAGATAATGACTTACGCGTTATGTCGTTAGATTTAGATCCACCTTGCAATTGAGCTTGCGTAAATCAAACTTATATTCGATGCTGCGAGACGGACAAGTTAAAAATTTGGTTAGTAAATTTTCTACTCGATAGGAATCGAACGTAAGACGCATCTTAGAGACTTTGTATCAAAGCAATTGTTGCCTTTGAGCACCGTCGCCTCGAGTTAAACTTTTAGATCGAAAAGACTGTTGCCTTTGAGCACAGTCGATTTGAATTACGTCGGGAGATTCTAAGAATGGTGTCTAAGTAAGTCACCTAGAAGGCGTAGCCCTGAATATTGATACATTTATAAGTCAACAAAGGAAAATCGTATCGAGATAAGTTGCGAAGTAAAGCTTCAAAAATAGTCGGACAACGACTTTGAACGATAAGACATTGCGAAGGTTCGTTGCGATCGGATGTGCGACAGCTTGACACAATGCATAGTTTGGTAGCCAGAACGGAACTTACGAAATGAGAAATACGATTTTTGAATCGCATCATATGTAGTGACTTTGTTAAATGAATCACGTATGTATCAAATGTACATATGCGATAATGTTCGAGAACACTCACCAAAAATAAGTCCGATCGAGAGTCGAGATGGCAAACATAGGATTGAATTTTACTTGTCAGCTTCATTCTAATATCCTGCAACTGAGCTTAGTTGAAATGCATATATTGGTGGGACGCCTAAAATATGTGTATGATTCCAAACTAAGTAGTATGATCGAAACGATAGTGAGACGAGATCGTGAAAGGATTTAGAAAAATACTTGGAATTGAGTGTTGGTTTCGGTTCGAGGATGAACCTTATTTTGAGTGGTATATTTTGTAATGCCCCGCTCCGCATTGTGTATTATATTGAGTCATTGACTCCAAAAGTTGCGTTGACCCAGGAATGCATCAAGTTGGATCAATGCAAAGAGTTACGTTGACCCGAGGAACGCATCGAGTAAGATCGATGCATGTGTTAAGTTGGCCCGAGAGAAAGCATTGAGTCGGTTCGAAGATTCTAAGAAATTGAATCGATGCAACGCACAAGTCCGATTCTAACGAATATTGATTTTTAATTGGTTTTGTGTGCAGGCTATACGTTTACGTAAAAACATAAGAGGTCGACATTTTGTCTTATTTACAACAGGGTCCATAAAATTAAATTACCGCCTCGCAACGGACTAATATATAGGCTCGGTAAGCCAAATCGGTCGTATAATTCAATGAAGCACGAGGTGGACGAATGGCTAAGTCAGAAGAGTTGGCCGTGCAACAAAGTAATAAAATCAAGCCACATCGGCTCGGCGAAAAAATAAGACGTATCGACTTAAGGTGGGAGGACTTTGACTCTTCTTTTCTACTCCTTCATGCCTAAGTAAAATATATCATTATATGCTAAGTTAACATATCGAGACAATGGGTGTGGCACAATCGCTAGATGAACATTGTGCGTGTTGAACACTAGATAGAATAATTGAAATGAAATATACATCAAATGTACGAGTCGCTATTGAACATTGAATATCGCAAAGGCGAGTGCTTTGGTACGCAAGCCATAAGAACATGTGATAACTGTATCGACGAGTGCCTTAGGGCACAAGTCATTCGTGCCCCCGCACACGAGTTAGAGGGCTAGCACATTGAAAGACAATTGAGGTGAGTGTCCTAGTACACGAGCTATGAACATTTAACACTAAAGCATAGAACATAAAAATGCGGTATTGAAGCGTGTATCGCATGCACGACACGAAGAATAGAGAACGTGTCACACACCGGTTCCCAATGGATATCGAAGCATTATGATACATCTCTCTGGGCTACACACCCGTACAATGAATATCATATTGTACCCACGATTGTCGCCTGTGGGGTCCGGGATAGGCATAGATATAAGATATAACCACAGAATTTTCATAAATTACATAACATCTATTTGTCCAAAATATTACATACTTGTTCAAGTTCTCCAAAACACATAATTTACACAATTGTTCATAGATTTTTTTTTCAAAACACATAATTTACATAATTGTTGATATTCCCAAAATGAAACTACTATCCTTCAAGGTGTCACATTATTCATAGAGTTCATCTTCAGTATACGCCTGACATTCATCCTGGTCTTCATCAGTCCATAGTGAACAAAACTAGGTCATCAATACGACGAGCAAGCCCTAGGTCAAAGGAGAGAATTAAGAATATAGGATGATAAGATAATTGAATATAAGGAAGAGTAAACTTGAACAATGTAAATTCATACCATATTATATCAGACAAGAGTACAAAACTCTCCTAAATATTGTTACAAGGAACACATGTAAGATCTTGCTATACCTAAATGCAATTTAGAGAAACTCTTCTAGATCACACACACACGTCTAGCATCTCGACAATAACCCCATTTACCCGGGATCAGGCTTGTACAAAACAGGTGGTGCTTAGATTATCCATCTGTTTGTACTATCACATATTGATGTTCCTGCAAGTAAGGTAGCATCATGAGTTGGTTTTTGAATCATCTCGGTCGATTATCGAATCATGAGCTATAAAAGTAATTCGTATGACTTGAACTTTTCCAAGAATATCGAATTCATTCATTAGATAGCTGAGCTAAACTCAGGGCCTGGATGTCTAATAAAATAATATAATCTGAGTTGAAACTCAGGGCATGAAACATATACAATGAATAGCTGAGCTGAAACTCAGGACCTGGATGTCTAATTGTATCAGAAAGATGAGCTAAGCCTCACTACGGATATTCGTGCGATTGCGCGACTACCGATTCAGGGACTGATCAGTACGAAAGATAAAAATTTATATTGCAAAGATTCAGCCGGGTGTGATCCAATGGTTTCTCTCCCAACCCAATGCAACCTATTCTAGTGAAGTTATGGCATTCAGATTCAGTAGAAACTATCCTTAAACGGGAGTCTTAACAAGTCATGTTAAATTCAAGAGATAGTATCATCTTTTTCGAAACTTGAAGAATCCAGGAAGGGTATTAAAACCAAAGCCGATCAAAAGAAATGACTGGTTCCAAGATCTAGGACAAATTCATAATTTCTAAGAGGCCCGGATTCCGAAAATGACTAACTCTAGAAATTCTCAAAAATTTTGTCAGAGTCTCCTTTGTATTTACTGATCCGAAAAAAATTCCGATACAAGCAAACACAAAAAAAATATAAATATGGGTACGTCGACCCCTTTGGTGGAGCAACCCTCAACACCGGAACCACGCAATATATATCCCGGATACGCCGACCCCTTCGATGGAGCAACCCTCAACACCGGAACTACGCATTTTAATTAAGTTATGAAAGAGACAAAGTAACTTGCAAAATGGAAATGCAATGCTTCAACTAAACCAAGTGGTGAGTAGTTAGTCTTAACTACAATTTTCTACAAGAAAGAGAATATTCGGTGCGTCAATATATAGATCTAAG
The DNA here is from genome assembly GCA_029216955.1 of Iris pallida. Taxonomy (NCBI): domain Eukaryota; kingdom Viridiplantae; phylum Streptophyta; class Magnoliopsida; order Asparagales; family Iridaceae; genus Iris; species Iris pallida. Next base: position 6,778,799 of record JANAVB010040819.1, read on the forward strand.
AAGTAGTGCAACTTACTCTCGTACCTAAGGTTTATTTACAACCCATGAGTGCGACATATTAACCCAAAAATATGTCTCCACAATCACATATTTGTCCGGGTGTCAAAATAATTTTTCCTTAGTTAATAAAGTAGAAAAATTTACTTTAATTAAGCAAACTTTAATTTCTGGACAACATTAAAATAATATAAATAATAATAAAATAATTTCATAAAACCTTGTTTTGAAGCATTTTTATGAAAACAACAATGTTGGCTAATTATTTCTTGAAATTGGTATGCATGTGTGTGTTTGTGTGTGTGTATATATATATATATATATATATATATGAACCTTATATGGAACTTAACATCTACAATTTTGTATTTCATGATACTAACAAGAATTTCATATAAGCCCCTTTTATAAATATACAACCTCATCATCTATATAACAAGCATAACACCATTCAATAAAACACAACCTAAAGTACTAGTCTTTCTAGACTTTCTTCTTTATTAATTGCCATTCATGAATAAGGAAAACACAAATTGTGATTACTCATGGTGTCATGAAGAATTCTAAAATGAAATAGGTTAAGGGTTTTATTTTAGTTACATCTAATGCCAATACCCTCTCTTTTTTCTGTAATTGCTCTATTCTAGTCAATCGAATCGATTGACTTGTTGTTCATGTTGAAATGAATCTAGATTGATGAGGAATTAGTCAATGATGTTTGAACATGTACTTTTTTGAGTGTCTATTTATTCTCTATCGGTATCTGTGGACTGATCACAAGTCGAACAATGGTTAGGGCACTTATGCGTCTTGAGCTTATACTCAGTTCGGTTAATATAAATCTCGTAACATTTTCTGATGTATTTGATAGTCGATAATTAAAAGGAGATATTTTTTCCATCTTTATTATAGCTATTGCGGCCGCTGAAGCAGCTATTGGGCTAGCTATTGTTTCGTTGATCCATCGTAACAGAAAATCAATTCGTATTAATCAATCGAATTTATTGAATAATTAGTCAAAATTAGCATATCTATTAAATGGATAATATATATCTATTTATTATTTATATATGGATAGATATAATATAGTTTATTTATAGTAATTTATAGTAAGAAAATTGACCATTTGTTGGACAATTTGAATTAATAGTGTAGGTAAATTATACGTACTTGAATTATAAATGAAATAAATAAGGATGAAACTCTTCATTTCACAATTTTGCACTATAACAAGTTATATTTCTAAAATTCGGGATCAATTAACAATTTAGAACCTAAATTTACAGCTACCTATTTCTGTCTGTAAATTTAAATAAGCCAAAAACAACATGCATATACATGTAATGAAAAAAATTTGGGATGAAAAGAAGGGGAGAGCTTGCCTTGCTTCTTGAATGTTTTCCTAGGAAAGAAATCCCTCCTTAAGACCCAAATCAGAACCTATGACACAAAATTGGGATTTGGGTTAAAAAAATAACCTAGAACAAAATTTTGAATTGAATTGGAAGAGGAAAGGGGAGAAGGAATGAAGGAATGAAGAGGGGGAGAAGGAAGTTGGGGGGCAGGGGCACCGGCGGCCGTCCGCCACACCAACGGCAGCAGCCAGCACAGCAGCATGCGCAGCAGATGCAGCAGCAACTCAATGGGGGGGAAGGGAAAAGAATTAAGGAGGAGGAGAAGAAGGTGAGGTGGAAGAAGGAGAAGGAGAAAAAGAAAATGAGAAGAAAGAGAAGAAAATCACCGGTAATGGGAGAAGGGAGAAATAGGTTTTTCTCTTTCTTCTTCCATGTATAAAATGAATGAATAAGCTAGAAAATGACTAATATGCCCTTTGGGCTTAGTCATGAGAAGGGGGTTGCCACATGGGTGTCATCAAAAATACAAAAATTGTATTTGCAAGGGGACCAAAGTGGAAAGGAAGATTGATTTATGAAATTTAGAATATGAATCATTTTTAAGGAGTAAAAATAATAAACAAGCAAGATAAAATAAAAATATAAAATAAATAAATAAATATATTATGACACTCTACCCACCTTAATTAAATTCTATCCTCGAAATTTAAGGATTAAGAAATGGAAAGGAATGGTGCTAAGGTACCTTAATCTTCAAATATGTAGGGGTATAGTTGTCGTATCTCATCTTCTCTTTTCCAAGTAGATTCTCCAGGTGAGTCATTGTTCCAAGATACTCGAACCAATGAGATGGCCTTGTTCTTAAGGATTTTCTATCTCCGATCCAAGATCTCTACTGGCTTCTGCTCAATACGGAGAGTTGGGCCAACTGTAATTTTCGAATGATCAACTATGTGACTAGGATCTGGCACATATTTCTGTAGTTGAGATACATGAAAAACATCATGAACTCCCACTAAAGAAGGTGGCAAGGCCAGTCGATAAGATACGTCGTCGACACGATCTAGGATGTCGAATGGGCCTATATATCTTGGACTCAACTTTTCTCTTGTTCCAAATCTGATAGTTTCCTTAGTTGGCGAGATCTTCAGAAATACATGATCACCAGGTTTGAAATTCAAGATCCTTCGATGCTTATATGCCCACATCTTGTGCCTGTCTTGTGCAGCTTGAAGATGACTTCGGATTGCCTTGACCATGTCTACAGTCTGCGTAACCAACTCTGGCCCTAGGAGTTGACGTTCTCCGACATCACCCCAATATATTGGTGACCTGCACTTCCTTTCATACAATGCTTCAAATGGTGCCTGTTTGCAAAAAAACAAAATGACGACTCTGTTGAAAATTTTGAGTATTTATTATCTGTGGCTTCATGTCGCAAAATGAATAAAGACAAAAAGATTGATGAATGAATAAGCATGCCTTTTCGAGAAAAGGTCGCTTCGGTTCTCGAGACAGACAATAAATGAAGACCTTTTCACGAGATGAAAGGAGATGAATGAACGAACATGCCTTTTCGAGGAAAGGTCATTTCGGTTCCCGTGACAGACTATTTTGTCCATTCAGTCTATAAATAGTGCAGAACTTTTTGGAGAATGTTATCCACACCTATTCCTTCATTGCAAATGTCTTTCAAAGATGTATCTAAGGAGGCTGAGATCTTCCCGACGATCGAAGATGCTATCGACACTTCTTCTGACGAGCCTCCGCCGCCTATCCAGCTAGAAGTGGGATAAAGCTCGGCTGTTCCTGAACAGAGGCAGGACATTCTTGCCAAACTGGTGGAACCTGGAAGCACTACTGAAGAAGAAGCTCTGAGGAAAGTCACGTGTGAATTGTTGGTGTCATCCAACAATAATGTATTCGAGCTTCTTGTGAAATATGTCTTCGATCAAGAGGGCTCTGGTTCTCGTTGATTTTATGTATTTTCTTCTGTCTGAGTTATGTAATAAAAGGAATTTTATTTACATTCTGATTTTTTGTGCTGATGTGTTTTTATACATAGTATTTCTTAAAAAATTTGCCATTGATAGGCATCATAGCGACTCGACCATCCATACCAGTCAGTTGATAAGTTCCGTTTAAGAAAACTTTGCTTATAATGTATGGTCCTTTCCACTTCGTTTCGAATTTGCCTTTGCTCATGTGCGTCATAGTCATAGGACGTCTGACGGTTAGAACTAGTTCTCCTTTTTGAAATGCTCGCACTTTGACTTTACGGTTAAAAGTTTTTGATAGACGGGCTTGGTATAGCTCAATATGCTGTTGAGCTAAGAGCCTGTTTCTCGTCAAGCGCTTCAAGCTTCTGAAGTCGAAAACGATCATTGCTTTCTGTTGTGAGTTTATTAGCAATTGCTATCCTTAAGGAGGGGATTTGAATTTTCAATGGTAGGACGGCTTCGCATCCATACACCAAGGAGAAATATGTGCAACCAGTTGGAGTACGTATAGTAGTGCGATAAGCCCATAGACATTCTCCAAGCTTTTTACTCTAATTTCTTTTATTGGTAGAAACGAATTTCTTGAGAAGCTTGATGATAGTTTTGTTAAATGCTTCAGCCAAACCGTTCGCTGCAGGATTGTAGGCCGTGGAAGCAACATTATTGATTCTGTTATTATCGCAAAATCGAGTAAATTTTTGACTGATGAATTGTGGTACATTATCATGAATGATTCGCCGAGGAATGCCAAATCTGTATATCACATGATGTTTAATGAAATTGATGACGCTGCTAGTCTTGACTTCAAATAAAGGTACGGTTTTCGCCTATTTCGAGAAGTAATCGGTTATAGCTAGTATAAACCGATGTCCTCTAGATAACGGTTGATTGATATGATCAATGACATCCATACCCCAAGCTTTAAATGGCTATGATGCAACAGTCAGATGAAGGAACTCCTACGGTTGATGGATGAAGTCTGCATGATTTTGACAGGCTCGAGATTTTCTTGCATATTCAATGGCGTCTGATACCATAGTAGGCCAATAATAGCCCATACGTCGGATACGATCTTGTAACTTAGGACTAGGCTGGTGTGCACCACATACCCCATCATGGGCTTCACGTAGTATTTGTTTTGCTTCATCTCCCATAAGACATCGTAAGAGTAGACCATCAAATGTTCTTAGATAAAGGATCTTAGAAGTATGATTATAATAAAACCGGAGTGATTGCCTACGAATTGTTGTAGCTTCTTTAGAATCTTCAGGTAAAATGTCATGTACCATAAAATCAATGAAAGGAGCTCTCCAATTTTCACTAATGGTATTGACTTCAGTTGAATGGTTGAACTCAATATTTGAGTTATTTTTAATACAAAATAACTCTCTATTAGTAATGACAATCATCTGTTGCCTTTTTACTGGAATTGCTAATATGGCTGCCAGATTAGCCAGTGCATCAGCCTCCGTATTGTATGTCCGACGTACATATTCAATGAAGAAACCCTTGAACGATGTAACCAGCCTAATTGCTGCTTCATGATATGGGATAAGATCTTGGTGCCGAACTTCATATGTGCCACTAACCTAATTGACAATCTGTTTAGAATCTCCATATACTTCAAGATATTCAATATCTAATTGTCGCACCCCAGTACCGGAATACGGGGACGGACGTAGGCCAGCTACACCGTATAAGGTACGAATACGTTATACGGTGATGACGGCTGTCAAGTCTTGCTGGGTATCCTAGCATGCAATCAATCTATGGCCTAAATCCGATCTCATGTCCACAGGAAAATCACAATGAAACAACATCAAGAGAGATAATCATATGGAAAGTAGGGAATACACATAAGATAATAAGAAAATCCACAGTACAGAATAATAATGTAGACTAGTATACCTTTCCACAGTCCCTAGCATGGTCTGGAACTGAAGCACATCCCCCAAGTCAAGTCTGAAAGATCCACAGGATCGGTCTCAGGCAATCTGGGAACAATCCAGGGTTGGTCAGGCCAACCGTAGCAAGTACCAGAAAGGAAGGCTCAAGGACGGGCGAAGAAAAGCCAGCAGGATAAAATATGACAGCAAGACATCTATAAACAATAAGAGAAGGTAAAAGATCGTGCGGTACCAACGCACGATAACAATCCAACAGCTAAAAGTATCCTGGTCGTAACCTCGGTCGATAGCCTATCGTAGCACAATAACCAACCCAACAATCAAACAAGAACATGGGTCGGATCATGCACCACGATAGTCCATGTTCCTCAGTTATTCCCAGAAGTAACTCAACAATCATCACAATCATCCTAACATACACTAATGCCTGCATCGCTAACTGGAGATCGTAGTCTGTCTTCGGGACAGTAATCTACCCCTACATCAAACAAGAACAAGGGAATGGAATACTGAGCCGGAACAGCGTAACGTACCAGCCAGCTTAGCAAACAGCAAGCCATATAATTTATATGAATAAGCGGCCACTCAAAATGCCTACGGCTCTCTATGTGGAGGATGGGTTATCCCAATAATGCAAGTATGGGAATCCTCAGATCGTGTCGTCCCAGCGGGGCTAGCGAGGCCAAGTATAGCATGTAAGAAGAGCACCGATCCTTCGTAAGGCCACCGGGCTTTGTATGTCACCACCGGTCCCTCGTAAGGCTACTGTGCCGAGCATGCCATGTATATAATGTATAGTACATAAGTAGCCGGATATTGCCATCCACTAGTACGAATGGTAACAATATCCGTGGCGGCCAGCCTGCAGGTCATGACTAATGTCTGGGATAAGGCTGGTAATGCACGATCTCAGGATTCCATTCCCTCCCAATGTTTCTACCAGTTTAAGTTGCCTAGATTAACCCTACATTTATTCGGAATCACATGCCGTGGTCACATGATCATCCTCCTAGATGTCGTACCTCAGTACGAGAACGCTAAGTAAGAATCAACCTCGGCACCAATAGTCCCAGTTGTGATCCAACCTTAGTGTTATGCAACAAGCAAGCAAGCAATCCTAACCACGCTAAGACTATAGGCCAACTACCAGATACCCGTGCAGGTAATCATATAATATAGCCAGAATATCAAGATGGCATCGCAATGCCATATAATCATGGGAGTAGCACCTCAAAGTGCCAGTAGACAAGGGGCACCGTAGTGCAAGGTCAGGGCCAGTACCTCAAAGGGTAAGCTGGACTTATAGCACGGATACAAGTAGTCAGGTCTGGGACAAGGACAAATCTGTCAGTCACAAGAAGTCATCTGCCCACATCGTGGCGTAGATATCAGGTCAAGTACAAGATCAGAACTTCTACTATAACAACATCTCAAGCATATATGGGAGCATAGAGCTCCAATCATCCAGTCGGTCTATCCACCAGATCAATCTATCAAGAGTCACCCCTCTACGATGGAATCAATATCATGTCAGGAAGGTCAATAACCAAATACCAAGCTAATCACTATAAGCAATGCTAGGCCCTCTGGCTCACAAGAATCCTCCAAGTCAACGATCACAAGCCACTAGAAAACGAGTCCCTCAACTACCAAGACATGGCAATCAAACCAGGTTTCTCCAACTACCGGAATACACAAAGGTACCAGGTTTTGGGCGTTTGGGAAGTCGAGTAAAAATTATATAATAATACCCTCAATATTCTCCTCGTTCTGCGAAATGTTCGCGATCCTCAAAATCCAAGAATCTATATAATAATGTCCGATCGAATTAGAACATCATCAAAAGAAATAGCAACACTCTCCAAGAGTCTACGTGAGTCTATCAATCAATATTCTTGAGATCATACTCTCCATAATACTCAACCCTCCAATATATCCAAAAATCACCAATCCCGATACTTATAACAACTATCAGTCCTAGCTGGCTAGACTAGGATAACTCCTTATGAATGAATGGTCAAGGGACAAGAATATATTAATTAAATGCTGCCGAAAAAATGGTAAGGATTGCGTGAACCACTCTGGAGCAGATCCACAACCCTTAAACCAAACAAGGACCAGGGTTGTAGACCGTCTTCCGAGTAGAACCGCTCTCCTTACGCTATCCGACGGACAAGACATGTCAAGACGCTAGGCGACTGATCTAGTCGGGAGTCTACCTAGCAGGCAATAGGATCAGGTAAACTAGGCCAAGATGAACATGCATGAATCCAGTCCAGCAACCAAAGGAATGGTTCTGCCCAATCCTTCGAACCAAATTCCCGATCGGGAATTCTGGAAAAATTCGGCAGAGTCTCCCTTGTAATCTGGACGGGAGCACCCTACAAATTGGGGCTAAAACCATCTGCACAACCTGTCGCAAAATTGCAGGCTGAGAACACTAAGTCTCAGCTACCAGCAGCATTATGATGCATACTGGAAACAAATCGATAGCCGAGAACACTAAGTCTCGGCCTCCAGTAGCACTACGATGCGTACTGGAAATCAATCGAACCCGAGACCACTAAGTCCCGGCCTCCTGCAGCACTACAATGCGTACTGGGCGCCAAGCCAACATGCATAATATAATCAACTAACCGCCTCGCAGGACGTATCACAGCACATGCCCCTAGTTCTAACCCAAGCACAATCACAGCCACAAGAATAGTTAGCCAGAGCCGTTACCCGACCGCGAGTCGGACATGGGGCATACAGGGACAGTCCATACAGGTGAGTCATGCTCGTGTCCTCGGAGGTGTGGATGACCCATCCGAGTTGTCCGATACGGTCTATCCCGGTATCGGACCAAGCTATCCTAAGTTATCATCATGGCAGTTCTACTGCTAAGCTACACTAATCATGGTTGTACATTTACAATTAATTAAATACAATAAAATTCAGGAGAGAGGGCAAGAGCCGTCGATGAGCAAGGGATACTTGCCTAGAGGGCTCGGCTAGGTAAGCAAGTCTTCGGCAATCATGATCCAAGCTTGCACGCCAATCGAGGTCCTCAAAACACATAATAAACAATCATTAGAATTCAATAATAAAATAATAATAGAAAGCACAGAGGATGGAAGAGGCTATACTGTACGGGTCCCGCAAGCAGCGCAGGGATCTGGCACGAAAATTGAGGCATGCGGATCGATACGGGCATACAAAATGAGACATGCACGTATATTGAGATACGTACGAGAATCGAGGCAATACGAATATCGAGACGAACGGGAAACATGTGCACGTAAATCGAGACGTGTACGTAGATCGAGAAAATTACGAATATCAGAATGGTCCACGGATCATGCGACACACAAGTCAAGGCGAGCACGTAAATCGAGACGACCCAAAGTCCAAGGAGTACGTAAATCGATACGGCACACAACCCGAGGCGACACGCAAATCGATGTGCATACGCGAATTAATGCGACACAAGAATCAAGATAGGCACAAAGGCCGAGGCACAAAAAACCGAAGCCGTACACAAATCGAGGTGCACGTACATCGGAGAATGTAACCCGAGGAAGCGTACAGAGTACGAGGGCTCGCTGCACGATAGTGCGCTGCTCGAGACGGCACGCTCGACGAGGCAGCACACAAAACGAGAAAGAGAGGGAGAGGGGAGCTCAGGAACCTCATCGACGTGCGTGAGGCGGCTCGGCCAGGTCGGTCCGTCGGACCGGAGAAGGAAGTCCATGGGGGAAGGGAGAGGAAGCCGGAGGAGGCTCACCGGGGCTGGCCATGTCGCGGCGGCTCCGGCGGAGGGAGGACAGCAGCAGCAAGAGGAGCTCCGGCCTGCGGTGGAGGAGCTGGTCGCAACGAAGCTGGCCGGGCGGAGGCCATGGGGGCCCGGCCAGGCGGAGGGGGGGTGGCTCGCGGCGGCGATCCGCACCACGACCAGAGCAGGAAGGAGAAGGGAGAGATGGAGACGATGGTGGCGCTGGTGGCTGCGGATGACGGCCACGGGGGCTGGTCGCCAAAGATCGGGCCGGGGAGGAGAAGAACGAGGGGGAGATGGTGGAGCCGGCAGTGGCGGTGGGAGCAGTGGTGGCCGCGACGGTAGCCAGCCACGGGGGCGACGCCGGCAGAGGAGAGGGGCTCGAGGGAGAGGGGGCTGGCCAGAGCTCGGGGAGAGGGGGCTGGCCGGAGCTCTCCAGCAAGAGGAGAGGGAGAGGGAAAGTGAGGAAATGAGAGAGAGGAAGAATGAATGAGTGGAGAGAGAGGAGGGGGGGTAGGTAGGAGTTAAAGAATAATAATAACAACAACAACAACAACAACAACAACAATAATAATAATAATAATAATAATAATAATAATAATAATAATAATAATAATAATAATAATAATAATAATAATGATAATAACACTAATAACACTAGGAACAACCTAATAATGGCTAACCACATAACTCTAATAAAATAATATTAATGACAATTTAATAAAAGCAAAAGTCAAGTGCCAGGCCTAAACAATCAAGGCCAACCCAAGTCCAGAAAAATAATTAAAATTTAAATAATATGAAATTTAAAAATAACCCAAATACGATTATATACCTATTATCAAAATAGGGATATGACATCCTACCCACCTTACAAAAATTTCGTCCTCAAAATTTTAAATTTATCAAAATAGGGTTTTCAAAACTAGTACATATATATATATGCCATGAAAACTCTACCCACCTTACGGAAATCAAGTAATACAAAAAGAAATGAACAAAATCTCGATATAAAAATATCAAGAAAAAAAAACAATGTCTAGCTACACAAGTCAACTCGCAAGGTAAATCCAAAACATCGAAAGAATCTCGAAAATCAAAGTCTCGCATACACGAAATAATCCCATAAATCAAAACAAGTATAGAATGTCGAAAACAATGTCAGAAAACGTAAAATCCCAACCGCATAAAAAAAAATAATAAATCCGTATAAAATCATAAAATACAGGATATCTGTCTCGAATCGATGACTGTAGTTTCCCAATATCCGAAAAATGTGTGTCACGGTCATTCCTTGCCACGCCACCCGGAATGGCTGCAAAAGATTCACTATGATACTATAATCGAGCGGCTGCAACTGTCGTTACCACGCCGTCAAGGTATACTAGGGTCACCCGGTACTCTTTGACAAATACCCAAAAACGAATCAAATCCATAACTCACATATCCAAATCTCTATAATCACAAAATTTCTAACAATATAATGAGAGTCCTAGAAAATAATCAAATCCAAAATCCAGGTGATTCATAACACACATCCAAAATATCTTCAATAATAACCACAAGATAGCTTTTCTAGAAAAATACTCCATATCCGTAGGAAAATACTCCAAACCAAGAATCCATATCAAAACATAATGTATAGAAAGTATATCTATAACCAAAATAATATCTGAAACAGATAATCATGAGTTCGAAACTGTCAGGAATCAAGGAAGCCAAATCGATACGAGAATATCCCTCGGATACTCAACAAATATTAAAATATCCAATCTCAGAGTCCAGATGAAATGTTCATTCCACGGTAATCCAGCCAACGCTCGAAGAGGGCGATAGTGATACTAAGTCAACACGAAGTCAACGCACGAAATGGATAACAGAAAATCAACCAAGGCGAAACACCGGTTGAGAACAGAACCCAAGATAAATAATCATGTAACCCAAATGATGGAGATAGCATCCCATCAAATAAGGTGATTGACATGTCCAACTATAGGATCATATCTATCAAACAAGGATCAGAGGTAGATAACACGAATAAGACAGGGCAAAGCAAAATAGGTCCAGGTAGAGATGAGGACCAATTCATAGGTTCAAGGGAGCGAAGGACAAGTGTATAGGCAAGTTAGAATCCCAAAGAATTGTGGACTGAGATCAATAATCATGTGATACCCAACGATATATCAAAACGAGACCTACATGGGCCACCAATAAAACCTTATCACGCCCCAGTACCGGAATACGGGTACAAACGTAGGCCAGCTACACCGTATAAGGTACGAATACGCTATACGGCGATGACGGCTGTCAAGTCTTGCTGGGTATCCTAGCATGCAATCAATCTATGGCCTAAATCCGATCTCATGTCCACAGGCAAATCACAATGAAACAACATCAAGAGAGATAATCATATGGAAAACAGGGAATACACATATGATAATCAGAAAATCCACAGTACAAAATAATAATGTAGACTAGTATACCTTCCTACAGTCCCTAGCATGGTCTGAAACTGAAGCACATCCCCCAAGTCAAGTCTGAAAGATCTACACGGTCGGTCTCAGGCAATCTGGGAACAATCCAGGGTTGGTCAGGCCAACCGTAGCAAGTACCAGAAAGGAAGGCTCAAGGACGGACGAAGAAAAGCCAGCAGGATAAAATATGACAGTAAGACATCTATAAACAATAAGAGAAGGTAAAAGATCATACGGTAGCAACGTACGATAACAATCCAACAACTAAAAGTATCCTGGACGTAATCTCGGTCGATAGCCTATCGTAGCACAATAACCAACCCAACAATCAAATAAGAATATGGGTTGGATCATGCACCATGATAGTCCATATTCCTCAGTTATTCCCAGAAGTGACTCAACAATCATCACAATCATCCTAACATACACTAATGCCTGCATCGCTAACTGGAGATCGTAGTCTGTCATGGGGACAGTAATTCACCCCTACATCAAACAAGAACAAGTAAATGAAATACTGAGCCGGGACAGCGTTACGCACCAGCCAGCTTAGCAAATAGCAAGCCATACAATTTATATGAATAAGCGGTCACTCAAAATGCCTACGGCTCTCTATGTGGAGGTTGGGTTACCCCAACAATGAAAGTATAGGAATCCTCAGATCGTGCCGTCCCAGCGGAGCTAGCGAGGCCAAGTATAGCATGTAAGAAGAGCACCGATCCCTCGTAAGGCCACCGGGCTTTGCATGTCACCACCGGTCCCTCGTAAGGCTACCGTGCCGAGCATGCCATGTATATAATGTATAGTACATAAGTAGCCGGATATTGCCATCCACTAGTACGAATGGTAACAATATTCGTGGCGGCCAGCCTGCAGGTCATGACTAATGTCTGGGATAAGGCTGGTAATGCACGATCTCGGGATTCCGTTCCCTCCCAATGTTTCTACCAGTTTAAGTTGCCTAGATTAACCCTACATTTATCCGGAATCACATGCCGTGGTCACATGATCATCCTTCTAGATGTCGTACCTCAGTACGAGAATGCTAAGTAAGAATCAACCTCGGCACCAATAGTCCCAATTGTGATCCATCCTTAGTGTTATGCAACAAGCAAGCAAGCAATCCTAACCACGCTATGACTATAGGCCAACTACTAGATACCCGTGCAGGTAATCATATAATATAGCCAGAATATCAAGATGGCATCGCAATGCCATATTATCATGGGAGTAGCATCTCAAAGTGCCAGTAGACAAGAGGCACCGCAGTGCAAGGTCAGGGCCAGTACCTCAAAGGGTAAGCTGGACTTATAGCACGGGTACAAGTAGTCAGGTCTGGGACAAGGACAAATCTGTCAGTCACAAGAAGTCATATGCCCATATCGTGGCGTGGATATCAGGTCAAGTACAAGACCAGAACTTCTACTATAATAACATCTCAAGCATGGAAGCCTATAGCTCCAATCATCCAGTCGGTCTATCCACCAGATCAATCTATCAAGAGTCACCCCTCTACGATGGAATCAATATCATATCAGGAAGGTCAATAACCAAATACCAAGCTAATAACTATAAGCAATGCTAGGCCCTCTGGCTCACAAGAATCCTCCAAGTAAACGATCACAAGCCACAAACCAGGTTTCTCCAACTACCGGAATACACAAAGGTACCAGGTTTTGGGCGTTTGGGAAGTCGAGTAAAAATCATATAATAATACCCTCGATATTCTCCTCGTTCCACGAAATGTTCGCGATCCTCAAAATCCAAAAATCTATATAATCATGTCCGATCGAATTAGAACATCATCAAAAGAAATAGCAACACTCTCTAAGAGTCTACGTGAGTCTATCAATCAATATTCTCGAGATCATACTCTCCATAATACTCAACCCTCCAATATATCCAAAAATCACCAATCCCGATACTTATAACAACTATCAGTCCTAGCTGGCTAGACTGGGATAACTCCTTATTAATAAATGGTCAGGGGACAAGAATATATTAATTAAATACTGCCAGAAAAATGGCAAGGATTGTATGATCCACTCTGGAGCAGATCCATAACCCTTAAACCAAACAAGGACCAGGGTTGCAGACCGTCTCCCGAGTAGAACCGCTCTTCTTACGCTATCCGACGGACAAGACATGTCAAGATGCTAGACGACTGATCTAGTCGGGAGTCTACCTAGCAGACAATGGGATCAGGTAAACTAGGCCAAGATGAATATGCATGAATCCAGTCCAGCAACCAAAGGAATGGTTCTGTCCAATCCTTCGAACCAAATTTCTGATCGGAAATTCTGGAAAAATTCGACAGAGTCTCCCTTGTAATCTGGATGGGAACACCCTACAAATTGGGGCTAAAACCAGTCTGCGCAACCCGTCGCAGAATCGCAGAATTGCAGGCTGAGAACACTAAGTCTCAGCTACCAGCAGCACTATGATGCATTCTGGAAACAAATCGATAGCCGAGAACACTAAGTCTCGGCCTCCAGTAGCACTACGATGCGTACTGGAAATCAATCGAACCCGAGACCACTAAGTCCCGGCCTCCAGCAGCACTACAATGCGTACTGGGCGCCTAGCCAACATGCATAATATAATCAACTAACCGCCTCGCAGGACGCATCACAGCACATGCCCCTAGTTCTAACCCAAGCACAATCACAGCCACAAGAATAGTTAGCCAGAGCCGTTACCCGACCGCGAGTCGGACACGGGGCATACAGGGACAGTCCATACAGGTGAGTCGTGCTCGTGTCCTCGGAGGTGTGGATGACCCATCCGAGTTGTCCGATACGGTCTATCCCGGTATCGGACCAAGCTATCCTAAGTTATCATCATGGTAGTTCTACTGCTAAGCTACACTAATCATGGTTGTACATTTACAATTAATTAAATACAATAAAATTCAGGAGAGAGGGCAAGAGCCGTCGATGAGCAAGGGATACTTGCCTAGAGGGCTCGGCTAGGTAAGCAAGTCTTCGGCAATCATAATCCAAGCTTGTACGCCAATCGAGGTCCTCAAAACACATAATAAACAATCATTAGAATTCAATAATAAAATAATAATAGAAAGCACAGAGGATGGAAGAGGCTATACTGTACGGGTCCCGCAAGCAGCACAGGGATCTGGCACGAAAATCGAGGCATACGGATCGATACGGGCATACAAAATTAGACATGTACGTATATTGAGATGCGTACGAGAATCGAGGCAATATGAATATCGAGACGAACGGGAAACATGTGCACGTAAATCGAGACGTGTACGTAGATCGAGAAAATTACGAATATTAGAATGGTCCACGGATCACGCGACACGCAAGTCAAGGCGAGCACGTAAATCGAGACGACCCAAAGTCCAAGGAGCACGTAAATCGATACGACACACAACCCGAGGCGACACGCAAATCCATACGCATACGCGAATCGATGCGACACGAGAATCAAGATAGGCACAAAGGCCGAGGTACGAAAAATCGAAGCCGTACACAAATCGAGGTGCACGCACATCGGGGAAAACCCGAGGAAGCACACAGAGCACGAGGGCTCGCTGCACGAGAGTGCGCTGCTCGAGACGACACGCTCGACGAGGCAGCACACAAAACGAGAAAAAGAGGAAGAGGGGAGCTCAGGAACCTCACCAGCGTGTGCGAGGCGGCTCGGCCAGGTCGGTCCGTCGGACCGGAGAAAAAAGTCCATAGGGGAAGGGAGAGGAAGCCGGAGGAGGCTCACCGGGGCTGGCCATGTCACGGCGGCTCCGGCGAAGGGAGGACAGCAACAGCAGGAGGAGCTACGGCCTGCGATGGAGGAGCTGGTCGCGACGAAGCTGGCCGGGCGGAGGCCATGGGGGCCCGGCCAGGCGGAGGGGGGGTGGCTCACGGCGGCGATCCGAACCACGACGAGAGCAGAAAGGAGAAGGGGGAGATGGAGACGATGGTGGCGTTGGTGGCTGCGGATGACTGCCACGGGGGCTGGTAGCCAGAGATCGGGCAGGCAAGGAGAAGAACGAAGGGGAGATGGTGGAGCCGGCAGTGGCAGTAGGAGCAGTGGTGGCCATGGCGGTGGCCGGCCACGGGGGCGATGCTGGCAGATAAGAGGGGCTCGAGGGAGAGGGGGACTGGCCATAGCTCGGAGAGAGGGGGCTGGCCGGAGCTCTCCAACAATAGGAGAGGGAGAGGTAAAGTAAGGAAATAAGAGAGAGGAAGAATGAATGAGTGGAAATAGAGGAGGGGGGTAGGTAGGAGTTAAAGAATAATAATAACAACAACAATAATAATAATAATAATGATAATAACACTAGGAACAACCTAATAAAGGCTAACCACATAACTCTAATAAAATAATATTATTGACAATTTAATAAAAGCAAAAGTTAAGTGCCAGGCCTAAACAATCAAGGCCAACCCAAGTCCAGAAAATAATTAAAATTTAAATAATACAAAATTTAAAAATAACCCAAATACGATCATATACCTATTATCAAAATAGGGATATGACACTAATTGTTTAGCCAATTAGAGACCAATGTGCTGAGCGTTGTACTTAGCCACATTATTGGAACATGACTCATCTAAAGAATAAGCTCTTTGAATAGCTAATCCTTCTGGTGAGACGAAAACGATTCCAACTCCACTACAATGGCACCTTTTGGTTCGATTCTGGATGCACCATCAAAGAATAGACACTATGTAAGAATTTTTTCTGAAATCATGTTGGATTCCAAAGTTTCATCTGGAATCTCGTCGTAGAGTTTAGACGTTTCGGGAATTGGATGAGCTGCCAGAAAGTTAGCAAGAGCTTGACCTTTAACAGACTTTTGAGGAACATAAACTATATCATATTGTGCTAACAATATGGCCCAAGTTGTAAGCCTAGAATTGAGTGTACTGGGCTTCTTCATCAAGACTCAGAGAGGGTTAACTCTAGAAATAACATGAATAGTTTGGCTAGTGATATAATGTCTCGTCTTTTGAACAACAAACATCAAAGCTACATATTCTTTTTCTACTGGGGTGTATCGATGTTCAGCTCCAATCATTGTACGACTAAGATAATAGATAGCCTGCTCATTACATTCTTTATTCTTCTGAGCTAATAAAGCACCTAATGAATGGTTTAATCACTCGAACATACATCAGGAAGGGTATTCCTGAGACTGGAGGCACTAGAACTGGAGGGTTCATCAAGTACCGCTTTATGTCTTCAAATGCTTGCTGATATTCTTCAGTCCAAATAAAAGACACCTTTCTTCATGAGTTGAGTGAACGGTCTACAACGTACAGAGAGATTTGAGATGAATCTCCTGATATACGCAAGCCATCCCTGAAATCCTCGTAGCTCTTTTAGGTTGCGTGGAGGACGCATCTCCTGAATGGCTTTGATTTTTTCAGGGTCAACGTACGTGTATACCTTTAGAGGTAATAACGAATCCAAGAAATTTGCCACTAGAGATTCCCAGGAATGACTTGGTGGGATTCATCTTGAGTTGATGCTGGCGCATTAGATCGAGTATAGTTCTCAAGTCTTGAATGTGGTCTTCCTTTAGACGACTTTTGACAACAATATCGTCTACATAGCATTCAACCGTCTTTTGCAAATGATCACGGAAGATAGTACTCATGGCCCGCTGATAAATTGCACCAGTATTTTTGAGACCAAACGGCATGACAATATAGCAATAAACTCTAAGAGGAGTGCGAAAAGATGTATGTTTCTCATCTTCTGGATGTATCTTGATTTGATTATATCCTGAAAATCCATCCATAAAAGACATTCGTTCAAATTTGCAAGTATTGTCGATCATGACATCAGTAATTCGAAGAAGAAATTCGTCCTTGGGAAAAGCTTTATTAAGGTCTCTGAAGTCGATGTAGACTCGGACCTTCCCTATTTTTTTCAAAACTGGGACAACATTAGCCATCCAGTCCGGATGTTATTCTTCTCTTACGAAGCCACATGCGATGAGTTGCTTGACTTTGGCTTCTATGGCGTCCATCATGTCAGGTCAAAATTGACGTTGTTGTTGCTTGACTGGCCTTACATTCGGCAGAATATTGTGTTTATGGGTAGCAATCTGGGGATCTAATTCTGACATGTCTTTATAGCTCCAAGCGAATACATCAATATATTTCCTAATGAGCTGGATCAGTTCTTGTTTATCCGCTTCGGGGAGGATTAGTTTTGGGGAAGTTTCATCTCCAACATCGATTTGAACCAACTGATCTTCGATAGGTGGCTCACGTTGCTCGAAGCGAAGCTCCCATTGAGTATCCATCCTTGGTGCCCAAGGATCAGATTCAGAGGCTTCGATAAGGTCTTCGTCGTCTTTCGAGAACTCAGCAGTTACCATATTGGAAGATAGAGTCACTTGATGGATGTATCCTACACTGGTGTCTGAATCCCATGAGACAGAATCAGAAGAGTTAGATCGTTCTTCTTCATCAGATTCGAAGTCTTTTGGAGTCAAAATTGGCGAAGTATAACCCAATTCCTGCTTCGTTTTGCTGTAATATTGTTTTGACTTTCCTTTTGGAGCAGGGATACGAATAGGAGCTCGCCTTCCCTTACCACCATTGAGACCCGCTTTAAAATTATAGCGTATCTTTTGAATGGTATCTTTTGATTGTTGACTATAACGACGTAGTTGAAGTCTTCCGTTATCGTGATTTTCTTTTTCACCATTGGGCGTAATCTTAGGTTCTGTTCCTTTATTAAAAAGTATAGAAAGTTCATCTTTCTTCCTGAAAGAAACTAAGAAGAAGGAGTCCTGCATTGGTTCGAGCAATACATCATCTTGGAGAGGTTGAACTGCTCCTATGGTAAGTGGTTCGAAGTTATCTAGCATTTCTAAATAACATCGAGTATAATAAAAAAAATCACTATACTGTAAAGGAGATGCTACTTTATTGATTTGTACATCATCATTTATAATAAAATTCTTAACCTTAACAGAAGGCTTAGTAAGGTTGATAACAAGAGGAGGAGAGGAAGGATTTTTGGCCTTAACAGAAGGCTTAGTAAGGTTGATAACCAGAGGAGGAGGAGGAGAAGGTTTGTTACGACGAAGGTCGATAACAAGAGGCTCAGAAGAGGTGATCTCTCTTTGTTCCCTTTCTACAGCAGGAAGCTGTTTGTTATGAGAGGAAAAATGGTTAGTCAATGCATGAGAAGAAGAAGGACGAGTAGTACGTCCTTTGACAGGGATTATGAGAACATCTTTTGAAGTGTCTTTCTGATCTTCCTCACTATCCATCGCTGATACAACCTTCATGAATTCTTCCTTGTACATTCGAGAATCAATACATTATGCTTCAATGCCCCTGAAAGGATTTAGGTCAACTACTTACTTTTGGACCTCTCCGTTGACGTCTACATATTTGAAGCATTGATGTAGAGTGGATGGTACAATGTTATGCTCATGTAGAAAGGGACTTCCCAGCAAGGCATTATATTAGCCATGATTGTCGATCACATAGAAAGTAACCTTTGTACGAAGATTGCCTATTTGAACTTTCAGGCGGATCTTTTCCAAAGGTTCACTTCTTCCAGAATTAAATTCCAGGATTGTCGTGATGGTTGTTGAAAGATTATGTACAAAAATCTTTAAGGCATCTAGTAAAGTCTTTGACATGATGCTGAGCGCAGACCCAAGGTCGATCAAGATGCGATCAACTTTCATAGTATTGACATATACTGTGAAGTAGAGGGGTCGGTCATGACGATTATCTTCCAGCAATATATTATCTTGTGTAAAGGTGATATTGGGCATCAGCTCCATCACATTATGACAATGAAAGCAAGTTACAGGCTCCTCCTCTGGCTTCTTGAGGAGTGCTAGACAAGTATCAGCTTGCATCAAGGCTTCACTCAATGTCTCTCGAGTTTCTTTTGAGAGACATAGTAGTTCAAAAATTGATAACCTTGACGGGGTATTAGCCAGTTGAGCCAGTATATCAAAGTTATATGGTTTTAGAGTCCTAAAATTGGAGTCTTCTTCAATACTTTGTCAAAGTAGATAGGCTGCTTTCCTTTGTCAGCTGTCATTGGTTTGGGAGGAGTTAGTTCTATTGGAGGTGATGAAACTAGTGGAACATTGACAGCAGGAGAAGATGATACTGGAGAAGCCTTTGGAACTAGAGCAAGGTTCTCCTGGCCTTCTGAATAGTCTCTCAGATAAATTCTTCCAGACCTGGTGCCAGTTAAAGCCTCTTCCTCGGATACAGGTTCAAAGGTTACCATATTATAACTTTTTGCCTGGGTCCTACTTCTGGAAGGTTTCTTTTGACAAGATGAAGAGTTTATTCTGTAACCCAAACCAACCCGAGATTGGTTATGTGAAAGGCATAGAGAAAGAGGTATATGAGATCCTTTTTCATGATTCAAGCCGGGAGCCTTTTGTAGATCATATCCCATCTTTGTCATTAATTCACGAGACTGTGGACTATGCAGATGGAAAGCTGGTTGATATTTGGCTTTGATAGTATTGTCTCAGAAAGGGAGAAAGAAGAAGGATCTACAGCAGAAGTGAAAGTAACAGTTAAAGGTGGAGGACAATATTCACTCAATGAAGTCATGTGACATGACTTGTATTTGGTTGCTTTCTTGGACTTTGTGGATGAAGAAGGTGCTTCAAAGTCAGCCACCAAATCAGGAAGGATCTATATAATCTCCTCCTTATCAGTGGACAGAGGAACAAGACCATCAGTTCGTGCAGGTGGGAGATTAACAATCTCCAAAGTGGTTCTCGGGATGGAAATGACGTCGTCCTACACAAGTTGAGCAAGAAAATTGCCAAACTATAGAGAGACGACATTAGATGTTACAGTCTTTTTATCTTGTTGGAGAGTAATTGTGCCAAAATTAACTATCTCCTGAATCTTGCGTTTGAGCACATAGCATGCTCGAGTCGGATGTCCGATAAATCTGTGGTAAACACAATATTTGGGGTGGTCAGTTTTACCTATTTCATCTGGCTGTTTTGCCTCTGGCAGTTGAAGTTTATTTCTCTTGATCAGACAATCCAAGATACTCATGACATCATCTTCATCAAAAGAATATTCTTCTTTCGGACGTGGTGCCCTCTGCGGTGGTGCCGTTGGAGTAGGTGTTGATTGACCTATGTTCACGGCTAGAGTTTCTTTGCCTTTGACATTGATAGCCAAAGTCTTTTTACTCTTACGGTTGTTCTTACGGCCACCATTATTAGGTGTAGTATCTTTATCTTTGTCAAGATTAGGCATCTGAATACCTAATTGTTTGAACTTATCAGCACTTTCTTCTGTCGCTTTAGCATTCACTATGAATAAAGGACAATCCTGGAACTGTGTCGATCCGGTCTACATGCTGATTATAGGAAATAAGTTTGATTTATAAGTGTCTATAGTCAGAGCATCTGGAGTTCTAAGAGGCATTTTGAGTGCCTCACGGCAGAATTGTTCAATGAACCTTTCAGTTGTTTTATTGTGTCGCAGTTTAATTTTAATGAGAGCAGACATAGTCATGTCATTTTTTTCCCTCATAAAATCATTCCAGGAACATTTGTTTGAATCTAGAAAAGAGGTTATACAACCATCTGGCAAACTATGGTACCAGTCATAAGCTGCACATACTAAACATCCGACGAAAACCCTAGTAAGTAGAGCGTCATTTGGCTGGAGTTGATCAGTCATTACCTCAAAGTGATTGAGGTATTGACTTGGCGATGTGCTGCCATCAAACAACATAATAGTAGGGGGTTTGTACTTGGGGGAAAATTGGACTTTCTTCCATTCTATGGGATAAGGCTGCTTAATCGCAAGCTTCTGCAAGCCATCTTTATGTTTGAAAGCTTCAAATTGAGTACATAAAAGTTTTATGTCCTCATTGGTATCTTTCGATGATTGTGGAGCAGTGGATTGATTTAATATGTTAGAAGGGGATACTGTATGATAAGTACCACCTCCAGCACCAGATTGACTTGGAATAGCCTGCGTAGGTATGGAAGCGGTGTGAGGAGACTGTGTCATTCCCCGCTCCCATAGGAGTGATCGTCCTCGCTAAGGCGTGATGTCGTACGAGCCTAGATTGCGCTCGTGTAAGGTGGGTTCCATAACGGCCGATTACAGCGGCTGTGACGGGGTCGTCGCACCGAAGTCCCAAGCAGAGACATTGAATAATAGCAGCAAAAATTTGAAGCAAAACACAAGTTATTAAAAGAAGCACTTTATTGATATTAAAACAAAGGTTACAAATGGCACATGGCCAAGATTACAAGTCACTCAAGCTCATTCTTCTTACATTACAAGTCACTCAGCTCTCTTTTATCTCTTAAATACAAGTCTTGAGCAAGCGGATGCTTCAAAAGGCGACGTACATACATTACGTCCCGTATAAGTCTTGACTCTATACGGCCACACGCTTCGAATCTCCAAGGAACTCTATACCTCGATGCATCCAAGCGATCGAGCTCCGTGCCACGAGCTTCTACCTGTGCCTGCACGTAAAAACTATGTGGGTGTTGGTACTCAACTGTACTGGTAGAATGAGCTCCTCGTCCACCCATACAAAACTGACACGTTCATTTACTTTGTGCAACATAGTCCCTTTATGACTGTCTTTCTACTCTTGCCTTAGGATCAGTTTTAGGACGGACGCCTTGGCCAATTTTGTGTCTCAAGACCCTCCCGTGCTTGTATCAATGTTAACCTATCAAGTCGTGCTTGCCTTTCGGCCCAAAATCAAAGACGCAACTACACGATGAGACTCCATTTCCAAGTGATCGTGCTACAAATCCATTGTGCCGTGCCTCGCAACTCAGTGTGACTTAACCATATCGCCGCCTCGCGGCCCTTGCTACTTTGATCACTAACTGACCCAATCAAGACTTGTGGGCTAAGTGTCACTCGACCAACTTTGCCTTGCAGCGTTTCCTGACTTAAACTCAAGATGACTCAAATCTAACTTATACAACTTATATGTCGACAAATTAAGACTCAACGTCACAACTCGTGCCGAAGCACAGTGTCTTTGTTGCAGCCAAATCTTAGGCCCAAACATTGTCTTCCGATCGTGCACTAATTTGACTCGACTCATTGATATAGTGAACACCACACTCGACTCAATCCAAAGGCATACATGCGGATCGCCGTCCATGCCGACTCATCTATATAAACTAGTCACTAGCGCCCAACGTTATAATGGACTCCCTTTGTAGCTCTTGATTAGACGGATGCCCCTTGCCAGCACGAGCATCTAGCTCCGCTGCAAGTCCCCGCCTAACCCGTACGGTCATCCAATACAGCTACGATGTCTACCATCAAAATGGTTCCCATGGGTCGCATTGGTCGTCGTTCGAGAAACTGTTTATTTTATCTTGTACAAGTTGTCCAATGACCATGCAAGACTCGACTCAAACTGACGTCTCACACAGTCAATCTACTTCTAGTGTTGCCATCTCTTCCAGGGCCAAGTTTAATACTTCTCACATCTGAGACCTTGCCTCGACGACCCAGTCGCGAGCATTCTTCTTTCTTGTCCTGTCATTTCACTCAACTCAAGAACAACTATTTGAAGTACTTTCCAAACTCAATGAATCGACCGTGGTCCGTGCCTTAAAATACTTAGTCCGTGACATCGTGTCTTAAACCAACTTGAACTCTATGCTACACCACAGTCCAAGTCATACTCTATATGATGGGCCTTGAGACTGTAAGACTATGTGGTTATGCCCTGTCGTAGAACTCATTGGACCGTACTTGCTACTACTCTGATAGCCTAACATAACTTGCCTAACTTAACTTTGCAACAACTTGACGAGCAAAGGCTGCGTCAAGCTTTGCCTTGATGGAACGTACCGTACACGTGTCCGACTTGAACAAACAAGTTATTTGGTTGCCTAGACTTATGCCACAAGCTGTGCAATACAACTTAACCAATAGGGCGGGCAAAGGCTATCCCAAGCCTTGGACAATGGATCGTGCATACTTTATCAAGCATTCATGTGGGCGACCCCTATGACTTAAGTTACGTTCATAACTTCGTCTACTCAACCAACTTTCCTTCTTCCAAGCTACGGAACGAAGGATCGAGTGTCATTTTCAAAGCACGCCGTGCACCAACTCTAAGCCGACCGTTGGATATTTCCATATTCTAACTCAATACGACTCGTCAGGATTATTCCCTTAGCTATGTGGATTTGTCTCTTTTATTATCAAGCCTACTTGTGCAAGTTAAAACATGCGATTTATTATGTGAAGGCTAAGATGAGACAAGTTTACCGAAACTACCCCACCTGAACGAGGAGTCGCCTCGACCGAGCGGGCCTTCGAGTTGCCGTTGCATGGCTAATTCCAAACGCCGTTGACGTTTCGATTCCTCCGATTGACTGAGGAAGACAGGGCACTACAGACTGTACCCCAGATCAATATTGATGGGAGTTGGTGTTGTTACAGGTTCTTGGATCGGAATCAGATTCAGAACTGGTGGAACCGTATGTTACGCCATAATCACAACATGTGTAATGACCCGCTCCGCCCTAGCGAAACGCCGATTCAAACGGCAAGTGCAACGACTCAAACGAGCCGTCGACCCGAAGAGTTGGCATCGACCTGAAGAAGAATCGATGCAAGGCTTACATTGGCCCGTCAAGATGAATCCAGACTTAGACTTTGAAAGGCGCGCTCGGAGTATCGCTCGGCCGATGTGAACATCGCTAAGGTGGGTGGCTCCGATGAAACCGTCTTTGCTTAGCCTAGACACATAACAATACGGACACTAATGCTAGAATCGCTAGGCGATAACACCGCGCATGCTAATAAAAGACTCAACGCACCTAGCTAAGGGAATAATCCCATCTTGTATGCTTGTATAAGAATATGGAAATGTGAGAACTCTCGCCACCGCGCTCCACGCTCGTGCTAAGGCACAAGCTTACGTTCAAGTCCTTTATGCGTTCAACAATGAAACAATGAATGGTTATCCACAATAAAATGGAAGACTATCGACATTGTCGTTCCGAGTAGAGTATAGCAACATTGAAAGTCTTCAGGACTGATGGGTCGCCAAGGCGACTCCCGCACTGGGAGTTGCGTAATGTGTGAATGAATAAATCAACGAATGAATGAATGAATGGATGAATCAATGAACGAACGAACAAGAGAAAGAAAGAAAAAAATGAATAAAAGACAAGAAAGAAAGAATGGTTAGCGACATGTGTGACGGGCACGTGCAACGGGGCTCGCTACCCGTGCTGCACGGACACCAACCTGGTCGATAATGTATTAAGGTTAAGGGTTAGCCTACGGCGCAGAGACAGCCGTTAAGTTAAAATGACAAATAAAACGAAATGGTCGTGGACACCTCCATCGTATACGGGGAGAGGGAAAATAAGGGTATTTCCAGCGGCACAGTCAAAGTGTGAAGGACGTGCCGGTCCGGACGAAAATCAAAAATTTGGCTTACGTATAGGCCTGAGTGCGGGCTTGGCCACCAGGGGACGTAAGGCCGGGTATTTCAAAAGACTATCAGGGTGTACCAAGCCGCACGCCATGATAGGTGAGAAATTACCAAGGGAGAAGACATGTCCAAATTGGCTTATGATGCCAGCGACCGATGCATATAGATTAAGTGGACTTTGCTGGTGGCAATCCACGTGCAAGTCCTTGCATTGAAATCAAAATAGTCTAAGTTAACTAAATGAAGTACCTTCTGAACAGGCTTGAATATAACACACCAGATAATCGAGAGTACTTCGGCAAAGGAGTTAGAAAATACGCCTACGACGTGCTAGGACCCGAGGTAGGGACACGCCCTTGACATTGAAAGTTCACATGAATCACGTTAAGTTATTTCTTATGAATTGTTGACTAACTTGGTTTACTTTGGACATGGAAGGCCGGACGGTAAGTATGGGTAAGTCGTGCATGTATTTCCATGCAACATATTGAATTTGGCAACACGAGATAGGTTATGAAATATGCATGAAACTGATCCTAAGGCAAGATTAGAAAGACAATAAATGATAGACGGTACACGAAACTAAAATAGAACGTGTTTGGTAATGATAGCATTATGGGCGAGCTAACCTCTCTACCAGTGCATAACAATGTACTGATAACCCCACAGTCTGCTTGCAGGATGCAGGAGACGTCGTCGGGTGCGGAGCTTCCCTCGAACGTGCTAAGGCGCGGAGCTACCTCTGGAGCCTTAGAGCGTTGCAAGAAGCTGGAGCACCATATACAGGACATAATGTATCGGAACATCGCCATGAATCATTCCATGTTGTAAGCCACTTGGCACGCCTTTTATGTTTCTGAAGAGAGAGAGCTTGAGCGATTTGTAATATCGGCCAAGCGTCGCTTGTAAACTTCTTGAATATCAATAAAGAGTTGAATTCGCTTAAATTTGTGTTTATTTACTTTTCGCTGCAAATGGGGACACTCTGTGCGACTCTGTGGCCTAGCTCAAATCGGCCGTTTCTGGACATAGCCTTGTACGGGCGCAACCTAGGCCCGTACGGCATCACGCCTTAGCGAGGACGATCGCTCCTACGGAAGCGGGGCGTGAAAGATTGGTATCAGAGCACGATTTTACGTCCTTGGACTTCATTTCGATTTTCTCAGTTTTGAAAGCTTGTTGAAACAAAAGAAGGATACGCTCTCTCTCGTTGTGCCTTGGGATGTTCCATACAATAAGTCTAATATTTTTAAAAGCTCGTACGGGTACTCGGTTGGACGGGATCGATAGGTGACAATAGCAAACGAAGTACACGAGCAAAACGCAAGACGTGCTTGAATAACCTTACGCTGACAATAGCAAACGAAGTACACGAGACCGGAGTATAGTTCGAACATGATGATTATGCACGCATCCTTTTGGCTAAGTTGTGCGGAGTATCGCGTACCTAGACCTTCCGGTACAAATGAGATGCGAGCGAGATCGGTTATCGCTCGAACGAGAATAAATGAGACTTAGAACGTATGTTGATAGAGACGCTATTTGACCAACGCTAAAGCGAGCACGAGAGATGGTTCTTAGACTTTGAGGAATGGACGAACGTGCGATTGAACACATCGATTGGGAATCGAATGATCTTTTGAGGATTTGTAGAATGACTTGACTCCGAGTGGTGTATGTAATAGCTTCGAAGAAGGAAAAAAACGAGTGTCGATGACTAGTCGAATGGCTCGAACCCTGAGTGGTGTATGGACGTTATAGAAATTGTTCGAGCGAGACTAAAGGATTTACGAATAGAACGAGTACGTCGGCTAGCGATGATATCGCACAAGCCTTAGAATGAGTAACGCTTAGTTGGTTTCGACTTCGAGAGTCTCAAACGAGATATCGTTTAGACGAATTAAGAATGCGTAGTACGAATCATGAAACGAATGGAGGTCTTGGTCGAGGAAACATAGAAGATCGTGCATGCAATTTTGAATTTAGTTGAATGGATTGAAACTTGAGTTAAGGTGAATTACTCATGGACGAGATCGGAAATAGCACGGTCGGAAGATAGCGTGCATAGGAAACATTGATTTGAAGATACGAGAATGACTAAGAAATTGAAATTGATGTTGCTCGATGAAGAGTTAGCACGCGACAATGTGAATTGAGAAAATTAAGTTGCACGTCTTGGAATTCGTTGCAAAAGGAAGATCGTCAAGTTATGTACATCATCGATGGTATTAAGGCGTATCAAAGATCGATGTACGATAACTTGGGGGTACTCTGATTCGATGAATAATGATCATGTTAGAAGTTATTGTTTTGAAGGATGCTATATATGTTGGAAATGAATGTTTAGAATGAGGAAGAAAAGTGACTTGATTGTTCGATGATAACCACAACGACAACGATCTTGTCTTGTGCGAGCGCAACTCCAGCCTCGTACATGCGTCATATCGGATTTGGGACGATCATTCCACGTGAGCGTTGGCATGGTGATTCATGTCCAGCGGGAATGGTCGAACTCAAAATATCATGACATGGCAATTTTGATTGCTTCGACTTATGGTTTGAAGCGAAGGTGAATTCGAGGATTTTTAGGACTTGCAATTAAAGAATAAAAAAACTTGAGTATTGAGTAGACCCAATCTGCGTATCAAAAATGAGCAAGTTTAGACGCAACGCAAGAGTTACATCCCGATGAGAACGATTATTTTGCGGGAATGTCGACATGGTGATTCATGTCCTCCGTGGATAATCAGACTTGCGTGAGATCGGGGCGCGACATATTGCAAGGCTAGATGACCTTGTGATCGACTACGTGAATTGGATAGGTGAACTGTACCAAAACATACTTGAAGAAATAGATTACGATAATTGCCAGTACGGACGCACGATATTAACATGTCAAGGGTTTGGTTGAGGATAACCTATCATAGGATGACTTTCCTAACGAGCTCGGACTTGGAACGGAGAATGTGTTGATGCGAATAGGGTGAACGCTGCTCGATGTTTAGAAGTTTGAGCGAAACGAACTTGGGTAGAAACTCCCGTACAAACGAACAAATGGTTTGACCATAGGATTTGGGGCGAGCGTCGTGCAACGACCTTGCACGATGAGCCATGGACTTGACTTGTAACTATGACCCTATGAGATGACCTAGCGGATAGGCGGACGACCCTATGCCGAGTGATTGAACTTGTGCGATTGACCTTACAGTATCGTCTAGACGGACGATAGACTTGGGACAGCAAGACTTAGAGTAGGACGGGGAACAGGGAGTGTGTGTGAACGACGATGAGATTGGCCCCAAACAAAGCGAATCGAATCATCTCGAGGACCGAGGTAAACGATAGTGAGATGCACGCGAGTTCGGTTTTAAATCGAAGTTAGCAAAACCATCGGCAAATCGAAACTATCACGAGTAGCTTGTCCGACTTCGCTAGTTGCTAAGCTTGGTTGAAATGTACGTATTCGGGGGATGCCTTGAATGCGTGCACGATCCAAACTCAGCGATATGATAAACTCGAATGCAGCTGCAAGTGGGTGTTGAGATGCGCATGAACGAATGAGTGAGTTTGCCTCAGCTTACGTCTCTCGTATTTGATAGATTACAACACACCTCGTGCGACCGTTTTAGTCCCATGACACATCAAAATAGCAACCAAGTCGAAAAAACACGACGATTGAATAAGTACCATCAAGTCTAAAATGAATGGACAGTCATTCAATAAAATTCACCAAACGCATGCAACATAAAAACTTGGAAGGATAATCGAGCATAGTTCGATGCCATCGAGCGATAAGGCCATTCGATAGGAATTGTCTAAGAAACGTACACGATATGAGTTAAAGAACGGTAGGATGACCTGCACTCAGGAAGTCTCGAGGACGAGACTTGTTTTGAGTGGTGTATTATGTAATGACCCGCTCCGCCCTAGCGGAACGCCGATTCGAACGGCAAGTGCAACGACTCAAACGAGCCGTCGACCCAAAGAGTTGGCATCGACCTGAAGAAGAATCGATGCAAGGCTTATATTGGCCCGTCAAGATGAATCCAGACTTAGACTTTCAAAGGCGCGCTCGGAGTATCGCTCGGCCGATACGAACATCGCTAAGGTGGGTGGCTCCGATGAACCCGTCTTTGCTTAGCCCAGACACATAACAATACGGACACTAATGCTAGAATCGCTAGGCGATAACACCGCGCATGCTAATAAATGACTCAACGCACCTATCTAAGGGAATAATCCCATCTTGTATGCTTGTATAAGAATATGGAAAAGGAATATGGAAATGTGAGAACTCTCGCCACCGCGCTCCACACTCATGCTAAGGCACAAGCTTATGTTCAAGTCCCTTATGCGTTCAACAATGAAACAATAAATGGTTATCAACAATGAAACAGAAGACTATCGACATTGTCGTTCCGAGTAGAGTATAGCAACATTGAAAGTCTTCGGGATCGATGGGTCACCAAGGCGACTCCCGTACTGGGAGTTGCGTAATGTGTGAATGAATAAATCAATGAATGAATGAATAAATGGATGAATCAATGAACGAACGAACAAGAAAAAGAAAGAAAAAAATAAATAAAAGACAAAAAGGAAAGAATAGTTAGCGACAGGTGTGACGGGCACGTGCAACGGGGCTCGCTACCCGTGCTGCACGGACGCCAACCTGGTCGATAACGCATTAAGGCTAAGGGTTAGCCTACGGCGCAGATACAGCCGTTAAGTTAAAATGACAAATAAAACGAAATGGTCGTGGACACCTCCATCGTATACGGGGGAGAGGGGAAATAAGGGTATTTCCAGCGGCACAGTCAAAGTGTGAAGGACGTGCCGGTCCAGACGGAAATAAAAAATTTGGCTTACGTATAGGCCTGAGTGCGGGCTTGGCCACCAGGGAACGTAAGGCCGGGTATTTCAAAAGACTATCAGGGTGTACCAAGCCGCACGCCATGATAGGTGAGAAATTACCAAGGGGGAAGACATGTCCAAATTGGCTTGTGATGCCAGCGACCGATGCATATAGATTAAGTGGGCTTTGCTGGTGGCAATCCACGTACAAGTCCTTGCATTGAAATCAAAGTAGTCTAAGTTAACTAAATGAAGTGCCTTCTGAACAGGCTTGAATATAACACACCAGATAATCGAGAGTACTTCGGCAAAGGAGTTAGAAAATACGTCTACGACGTGCTAGGACCCGAGGTAGGGACACGCCCTTGACATTGAAAGTTCACATGAATCACGTTAAGTTATTTCCTATGAATTATTGACTAACTTGGTTTACTTTGGACAAGGAAGGCAGGACGGTAAGTATGGGTAAGTCGTACATGTATTTCCATACAACACATTGAATTTGGCAACACGAGATAGGTTATGAAATATGCATGAAACTGATCCTAAGACAAGATTAGAAAGACAATAAATGATAGACGGTGCACGAAACTAAAATAGAATGTGCTTGGTAATGATAGCATTGTGGGCGAGCTAGCCTCCCCACCAGTACATAACAATGTACTGATAACCCCACAGTCTGCTTGCAGGATGTAGGAGACGTCGTCGGGTGCGGAGCTTCCCTCGAACGCGCTAAGGCACGGAGCTACCTCTGGAGCCTTGGAGCATTGCAAGGAGCTGGAGCACCATATACAAGACATAATATATCGGAACATCGCCATGAATCATTCCATGTTGTAAGCCACTTGGTACGCCTTTTATGTTTCAGAAGAGAGAGAGCTTGAGCGATTTGTAATATCGGCCTAGCGCCACTTGTAAACTTCTTGAATATCAATAAAGAGTTGAATTCGCTTAAATTTGTGTTCATTTACTTTCCGCTCCAAATGGGGACACTCTGTGCGATTCTGTAGCATAGCTAAAATTGGCCGTTTTTGGACATAGCCTTGCACAGGCGCAACCTGGGCCCGTGCGGCATCACGCCTTAGCGAGGACGATCGCTCCTACGGGAGCGGGACGTGACAACATGCATGCCTGTCATCATCTCAGCCATGTTATTCAAATTAGCCTCCAAAGCAGTAATTCTCTGCTCTTGATTGTTAGAGCTGAAAGTATATCTATCTTTTGTGACGACATAAACAGTCACTTCTCTAGCCATTGATGACGAGGTAGCGGAAATAATGGTCCTTTCGGAGCTTTTATTATCAGCATCAAAGTCATATAAGGAATCACCCCCAAAATAAGTGAGAGGGATGTCTTGTTGATTGAGAGAATCTTGGTTGGAATTAGGAAGGTTCCTTTGACCGATTGTTTCTTGGTCGGAAGGAAGATTCTTTTGACCGATTGTTTCTTGGTCGGAAGGAAGATTCCTTTGACCGATTGTGTCTCGGCTTCTTGATGTAGTATATTGGTATACTCCTTCGCCGGATTCATGAATCCGATCTAAGTATTGTTGACTAGGATTACGGGATGCATTATGTCTCGAGCGTTTTCCATCCCAGTGCTTCGAGACGTCATATTGATAGAGGCATACAACAATTCATCTTTATCCTGTATCATCGGTTGAGGAACCTGAGAGTAATTCAAACGGTCGAAGACGGACTGTTTAGCTGATTGACAACAACATTTGATAACTACCTCATAGTGATGGTTACAATAATGTTCTTGAAAATGCATTGGATGAGACGGTTTGGGATCTACCGCTTCTGTTTAAGAACTTCACGGAGATCGATTACAACATCAGGATGAGAAGAGGTCGAAAGAATATATTCTTTAATGATATTAGGAATATGATTCCTATTCTTGAGATGTCATGTTCCATGAGTATACAAGGAAGTGCTGAGTTGATTAGCATAGGTAAAGGGATGCTTGACTTCAGAAGTCTGCTTCTGGTGCAAGTTAACCATTGGCACATTATGTTTGCATCTTACTGAAGTAGGTGTTGAATGGCGCTTGTTGAGATAGGTGCATAGGTCAGATAGATCTACTACTTGTGTATCTATCTGAGATACTAGTAGTTTACCCTGCTTTGATCTTGAGATGAGCAGGGTAGGAAGATCCGTAGTTACATTTTTGGGATTTGGCAGAATTCTTTTTTGTGTTGCGCAACCTGTTCTCATGTGCTTGATCTGGCGCAATTGAGTGACAGAAATCTCAGTTTTAACAGAACTCAATTTCTTAGTAGATATTTGATTGTCTTTGTTCAGAGGATTAGAGTTCCTGCTCAAAAGAGTTCTCGCACTGAGTGGCGCATGAGCGCCACTAGAGATACTTTCTACCGAGTCAAGGACTGAAGAAGATGAGGGTGTATCCAAAAGGCGTTTCTCTTTATTTTGTGATTGAAAGGCCATAAGCGCAGGTTGAGGAAAGGCCAAGGGGCGCTTCTCTTTGTTCTGTTTAACACTTCCATTAGATAGGTTCTTCCCCGAGTTCAGAACTGGAGAAGATGAGGGAGTAGCCAAAAGGCGTTTCCCTTTGTTCAGAGCCGAAGAAGCTGTATGCGTGGGTTGCGCAGGAATTCTGGTTGACGGAGAAGCATTCTGCACAAGTTGTGCAGGAATTCTGATTGGCCGAGAGACAGGCTGCGCAAGTTGCACAGGAACCATGGTTGGCCGAGAGACAGGCTGTACAAGTTACACAGGAGCCATGGTTGGCCGCGAGACAGGCTGCACAAGTTGTGCAGAAGCCATGATTGGCCGAGAAAAAAGCTGCACAAGTTGCGCAGGAGCCATGGTTGGTTGAGAAACAGGCTGCACAAGTTGTACAAGAGCCATAGTTGGCCGGGAAACAGGCGTAAGAGCCATGGTTGGCCGAAAAACAGGTAACGCAAGTTGTGCAGAAGCCATGGTTGGCCGAAAAAAACTTGGGAGTCCATACAGTGCGCCCTTTGCTCTTAGTAGCAACGATGGTGCGCTTGGTACCTCCAGCACTGATCATTGTCTCGTAAGCAGTTTGGTCGACTTGAACGACCAAAGTCTTCTACGTCTTGCCGATCGATGCGGTATCATATTGAGTTGTCTCTTTCTCGTTAGAGGAGAAAGTCATTCCCAGCAGAGTCGCCATTTTGTTTACAAAAAATAAAAGAGGTTGGATTTCTACAAACTGAGAAAGAGTACAAAAAGTATAATTAATTTATGGAGAAGTACAACTATAAAAATCTTATCAGAAGACGATAACTTTATCCCTTGGACGATCTGATATCGAAGACACGAGCCTCTGGAGGATGCAACAACACTTTAGCAGGAGATTATGATCATTCATGATGCTTTGAGACTGATTTGAAACTCTTTATAGAGTTCTTTGAAATAACTGTTTAGCAGTTATTCTGGGTTGCCCGAGCTTTAGGTTGCGCACCTGTTCACTTGCGCGAGCGGTTACACCAACTACTGTGGACGCGATGCATCATTTGAGTGAGATGCGCGTGGTCATAGGCAGTGTAGTGGGCACGTTCTTCAAAGTTAGTGGCTTGCGCGCCACGTCACCCTGTTTTGGATATTATTTGATCACCTTGCGCGAGCTTCATCAGGTTGCACGTGGACGCAATGTAGCAACTTGCGCGAGTGGTTGCACCAACTGTTGTGGACATGTGGCATCATTTGAGTGAGATGCGCATGATCATGAGCAATGTAGTGAACACGTTCTACGAAGTTAGTAGCATGCACGCCATGTCACCCTGCTCTGGACGATCACAATGTGCGAGCTTCATCAGGTTGTGCAGGGGAGTAATGTAGTAACTTGTGCCTAAGAACATCCTCGTGCACCCTGACACGTTGCGCAAACTGCTAGATGTCATAAAATCTGACCAAATCTCCTCAAGCGTCGTGTTGTATGGGATTTGAACAAATTTTCTTTTATATACGTGCTATCAGTTGTCAGTCAATGATGATGCCGTTACAGCATCGCGAGGAGATACGCCACGTGGCTCTCGCGCAACCTGATGTTGGCGCAACCTGAGATGGGCGCAATCTGATGTGGTTTAACCTGATATGGCACAACTTGATGTAGGTGCAACCTAATATGGCACAACCTATTGATATGATGCATCTTGATGAGATGACTTATGGGTGAGTAGCATAGCTTAATTTTTAGCCTCTACAGTACTATCTTGATACTGGCCTGATAACTATTATTATATGAGAATTCTATCAAATACAGATGATCATCCCATGATCCTTTGAAATCTAGGGAGCACGCTCCCCGCATGTCTTCTAAAATTTGTATCATCCTTTCTGACTGCCCATCGGTCTGTGGGTGATATGCTGAACTAAACTTCAGACGAGTGCCAAGACTATCTTGCAAGCTTTTCCAAAACTTGGAGGTAAACCAAGTATCCCTGTCTGAGATGATACTTACCGGTACCCCATAGAGACCAACAATGTTCTTCATGTACACCTCCGCTAGATGCTCCATAGATTGTCCGACTCGAAATGGTAGAAATTTTGTGGACTTTTTAAGTCTATCCACTATCACCCAGATAGCATTATTACCTCTTTGTGTCCTTGGAAGTCCTGATACAAAATCTATTATAATATGCTCCCACTTCCATTCAGGTACTGGTTGTGGTTGCAGTAGTCCAGCAGTCCGTTGATGCTCAACTTTTACTTGTTGGCATACTAAGCTTTTTGAGACAAATTTAGCTATCTTCCGCTTCATTTCATGCCACCAAATTTTTTGCCTCTGATTCTTATACATCTTTGTACTCCCAGGATGAATGGAGTACTGAGAACTATGTGCATCAGACATTATCTCAGTCCGGAGTTCTCCAAATGGTACACACAAATGGCTCTCGAACCTCAAGGATCCATCAGAATGCTTCATCAACCCAGTTTGTATCCCAGCCTCAGTTTGATTCCATAGTTTTTACAGCTTCACATTCTTCTTCTGTGCCTCCTTAATTCTCTCTACTAGAGATGATTGTATTTGTAAACTTTTCCAGATCCCATCAGCTACTGGGCATATCACTTCAATCTCCATCTTTCTGATATCTTCTAGTATCTCCTTGGGCGTGTTCAAAAAAAAAAGCTTCAGGCCTCCTACTCAGAGCATCTGCCACTCTTTATGCCTTACCTGGATGATACTCCAGCTCCATATCAAAATTCTTAAGCAACTCCAGCCATCTGCGTTGCCTCATATTTTGCGCCTTTTGGGTGAACACATATTTCAAGCTTTTATGGTCTGTGTAAATTTTGATCTGTTCATCATACAAGTAATGTCTCCACAACTCTAGTTTAAACACAACAACTGCTAATTCCAAACCATGTGTTGGTTAGTTCCTTTCATGAACCTTCAACTGTCGAGAAGCATAAGCAATAACTCTTCCATGCTGCATCAGTACACAGCCCAAACCCTTGCCAGAAGCTTCACTACACAGCCCAAATCCTTGCCAGAAGCATCACTATAGATCTTGGAACCTCCTGACTTGATGGTAATGCTAGTACTGGGGCTGTGACATGCCTTTCCTTCAACTCCTTAAATGCTGCTTGACATTTATCAGTACAAATGAATTTCTCATTCTTTCGAGTCAACCGAGTAAGCGGCTCAACAATTCTGGAAAAATTCTCCACAAATCTTCTATAATATCCAGCTAAGCCAACAAAACTTCGAATCTATGCTATATTCTTGGGAGTTGGCCATTATTTGACTGCTTCTATTTTCTTAGGGTCTACTGTTATTCCTTCTCCACTTACTATGTATCCCAAGAAAGAAATTTCTTTTAACCAAAATTCACATTAACTCAACTTCCTATATAGCTTTTCCTGCCGCAGAGTGTCAAGTAGTATCCTCAAATGTTCTTCGTGTTCCTCCTCATTCTTTGAGTAGGTCAATATGTCGTCAATGAACACGATCACAAATTTATCTAAATATTGATAGAATATTCTATTCATCAAATCCATAAATATGGCCGGAGCATTAGTCAATCCAAAAGGCATGACTTGAAATTCATAATGCCCATATCGGGTTCTGAAAGGAGTCTTTGGTACATCTTCCTTCTTAATCTTTACTTGATGATAGCCTGATCTGAGATCTATCTTAGAAAATATAGTCGCTTCTCCAAATTGGTCGAATAATTCATCGATCCTAGGTAGTGGGTACTTATTCTTGATTATTACTTCATTCAGTGCTCTATAGTCTATTACCAATCTCAAGCTCCCATCCTTCTTCTTTACAAATAGCACAGGTGCTCCCCACGGAGAAACGCTGGGTCTAATAAACTCCTTACCCAGCAATTCCTTGATTTGATTATTTAATTCTGCTAATTCCTCTTTGTTCATTGAATATATCTTTTTGGCAATAGGAGCAGCTCCAGGAATTAGATCAATACTGAATTCAACGGCCCTATCCGGTGGTAATTCGGGTAATTCATCAGGAAATACATCTTTAAATTTATCTATAACCCTTGGCCATTCCTCTATTATTTGGTTTTGGAAACTTCTTAATTCAAACTTCTCTAACTCCTCTTTATCAAACTCCTTCTGAGCTCTAACAAATTCATACAACTTCCTACCGGGTAAGAAAAATTAAACTTTTCCTTGTCCACAATCGATGATTGTCGATGTTGACATTAACCAAGCCATTCCAAACACCACATCATAGTTTTCCATGGGGAAGACTAATAGTCTAGCCCGGAAACTTACTCCTTCCATTTTGATTGGACAGTTTCTACAAATTCGACTTACTTCTACCACACCATTGCGCGTAAGAATTTTCAATTTTTTAACTAAAGGTTGAGTCACTATATCATACGCAGATATAAATAATGCAGAGATAAATGAATGAGTAGCTCCAGAATCAAATAATACCAATACATGGCTAGATGAAGCAAGTATAGTACCTGTCACCACGTCCCATGCAATTCTTGCTTCATTGATATCCATCATAATAGCTTATCCATGGTTTTTTTTTTCTTCTTTTATTATTCTGACCGGTCTTCTAAGCTTGATGAAATTGAAGCACTTGAGGTGCCATTGCTAGTCTACTAATATCCCGTATGAGCATGGCCCTGCGCTTGGGGTGTTACAGCAGTATTAAACCTGGGCTCATTATTTTGGAAGAAAGGCCTTTGTTGAAATCCCTGATTTGCGGCTCTCGGTCCCTGCGTATTATTCTGCACTACCGATCTTCTATTGTTTTGGGGGCATTGATTCAACCGATGATTGGAAGATCCACACTTCAGACACCTTCCTTGAAGTCTTCTGCAAACATTCTTCGTATGTCCCGACTTCCCACAGTAAGAACAATTTAGCGCAGCTCTATTCTGTTCAGGCTGAGCACGCCTCTGTTGTCCTTGTCCCGAAATCTTTCCCAGAGGGGAGACGGTCTCCAAACTTTACTATTGTCCTCCAGCCTTCGAGTTATTCTCATCATTCTGTATCCTCTCTTGGTCTCTTGCTGCTTCGACCACCTCCGCATAAGTTTGACATTTGTAAGGTGTCCCCTTAATCTTTAATTTATCGTCCAGTCCTTCACTGAACCGAACTACCTTCGCCTTCTCCGTAGTTACCATGTTCGAAGCATACCGGCTGAGCCTTGTAAATTTCATCGAGTACTCATCGACAAAAGTTTTATTTTGCCTTAGATGAAGGAATCTTCTTTCTAGCTCCTACTTGGCGCTTGGGGGAAAGAACCTCTCTTCAAATTCTTCCTTAAACTTTTTCCATGATACAATTTCGTTAGATTCTTCAGGGTGTAAGGAGCTCCACCAAATATCTGCTACATCCTTTAGTTGAATTCTTACTAGTGATACTGTATCATCTGGCACGATCTTGGTACCATACAGTAATCCTTCTGTAGTTCTTATCCATTGTGCCGCTTCCATATGAGTCTCAGTCCCTTTGAACTCTGGGGGTTTAATCGTCCTAAAATCTGAAATCGTCCCAGCCTTCGGAGTGGGTGCGACATCCAACTGTTCCAGCAATTTCGCAGACATGGCTTGAGATAGTTGGATCTGCTGGGTGTTAGCCTCCAAGATTCTTTGAAAATTTTCAAAGACATCCGTCGATCGTGTCTCATAGGTTTTCGTTTGTGATGCATCAGGGTTTGGTGGAGAAGTCATTTCCTAAATATTAAGGATTGGAAAATCTTAATGCAAAATTGAAAGTGGATCTTAAAAGAACTTAATCATTAAAGGAGATGAATTGTAAACAAAAGCAGTTGCAATTTAGATAATCAGAACCAAAAGAAGCATATTTCATTCATTTCATAAAACATGATTACAATATGCTCCTGGGGAAAGTCCTTACGACCCCTACCTTCTAAACCTTATACAAAACTATTTACATCTGTTGTGAATCCAAAAAGTTATACAACAGACAAAATGTTTCTCCTTTACATATATATATATATATATATATATATATATATATATATATATATATATATATATATATATATATATATATATATATGCTGATCCTTCAAAATGTTGTGCAGCAGACAAAAAGCTATCCCATTCCTAGCTGTCCTGCCTAACCCCTAGTCAGCTTTAGGAAGGTGATCTCGAGGATCCTGGCATATGGGTTAATCTCCTCCCATTCACTTATAGTCCTCTCACATCCCAAAGTGAATGGAGATGGACTGCTTTTCGCGAGAACAAATATAAGGTGTACTTCTTTTTCGAAGAAAACTTTAGCTCCATCCTCAATATCCCGAATCCTGGGGCACTGGAGCTCGAAAAATACTCCAAATACCGGGAGTTCTTTGTCATTCGCCACCAGCCAAGATCTCCGTGCAAACTGCTCATACCCGTAAAATATCCGGTCATTCCCATCCCAGTAAACGCTAGGATAAATTGTAACTCCATTTTCCCATTTTTTGAAAACTTTAAAGTTCAAATAAAAATAACAAGTTTGATTCAAGTAATATTGAATATTGATAATGTTTCATTAAATATCTTCGAATAAATATTTTGATTTATACTTTGGAGGGAAATTAATTTAATAGCAAGATTTTCAAATTCAAAGTTAGTTGTAACAACAATTGGGGCCCCCGCCACTTGTAACCTTTTAAAAAATTCTTTCTAACTAAATTTGTTTCATTCTGCTAATATGTGAAAGGGGGGGGGGGTCTTATTTGCTTAAAAACCTTTTGCGGGAGGGGTTTCCTGTAAAAGTGACCGAAGGTTATTGAAGAGCCGGAGAGAGAATTCTCACATTCTCTGTTCGGAGAAAGTCTCCCGAGCTCCCCAATTTTTTTCCCCAGATTCTCTAACCCTAACCCTAACCCTAATCTCTTCGGAACAATGGCGCTGGCCATGGCGACCACACCTCGTCGAGTGCCGGTAGCCAGGGCTCGGCCTCTACATCTCAGCGACGTCCACCTCTCGACGATGACGACGAGAAGCTCTCATCCCCGGCAGCGGATGTATTCTCTACGACAAGCTTGACGACGACTGCACCGATCTCCGACGACGAATCGAGATCCAGATCGGGATCGATTGGTCCATCTTCTTCTCCGGCGGTCACTCACGCGGCGGCCGACGACTGACAAACTTTGTTTCGATCTTGTCCCTTTGGGATATCGCTTGTTTCATGGATACTTGTTTCCTATTCACCTATTGATTCTCTTTTTCTATTCGTAACTTGATCACATTCGAGATTTTAATATCATGTTTCCTATTTCGAGACTTTGTTTTGTTCATAATTTTGTCTCATATTTAAGATTTTCCAGACTTTGAAACTGCAGTTCCTACTCGCGACTCGTTGAGACCTTGTTCCCTATTCGATACCTTGTTTCCTCGTCAAGATTTCCTATTCGAGATTTTGTGGTTAATTGAGATATTATTAAACCATATTTCCAATACGAGATTTTATTCCTTATTTTGAGACCTTGTCCTCTATCTGACACGTGCTTCTATGCTACTTTTGAGACTTTGTTACCTATCCAAGATTACTTTCCAAATACGGGATCTTGTTACCATCCCGGTTTTCATTTAAGATTTTGGTTACTATTTGAAGCTTCGATTCCCTGTTCGAGATTTTAAATCTCCTTGTTGCCTTTTTGTACTCATTACCCTTTGATTGGATTCCTTGTTGCTTCTTGGTACCTAACAAACCCTTGTATTCTAACAGACAGATAGTCTCACCATTATCGTGACTTGGACTATTGAAACTCATTTTGATTCCTTAAAATTTTTCTATAAATAAAGTTGAAAGACTATTCGATGACCTACTAGGGCGTGGCAGTTGCGCGCTGCAGCCGTTATCTGGATTGCGGAGACCGAAAGTTCACTGCAGCCAACAGCGCACTGGCGGGACAGTAACTCTAAGTTGAAGTGATTTCAGACATTCATAGGTTTCGGGTATTATGGAGACTTTGTCCTAAATTCTTCATATCGTGATCTCTTGGGTTGCTTCATTGTTGATTATTGGAAAATGGATATAGTGGATAAAATATTCGGTAACATATCGTTATTTGAGTCACGGAGCCGAAGTTCACTGCAGCCAGGTATACCCTGGCGGAATAGGGATTCTGAGTAAAGTGATTTCAAATATCTATATGTTTCTGGATACCATAGAGACTATGTCGCTTTTCCTATAATTATTGATTTTTCGTGAATCACAAATACTTACACTTTCACCAATACCTCCTGGGTGTTTCTATGTGCTTTCTTAAATCAACCCTTGCAATTCCCTTGCATTTTATCGTTGGGTCATTGATTTTTACAATAAATATATCTTGCTAGATTTTGATTCTGTTCCACCAGATTTTTTCTTCTTCTATTAATCGTACCTATATCACATTTTGTCTAAACCTTGATCTTAGTCATGCCTATCTAATCATGATTTTTCTAAATTGCCCCATTTCAATCGTGCTAAACTTTAAAATTAGATTGTGCTTAGAAGATTGTGCCTTCATTATTTTACTCCTCTAAGTCGTAATTAAAATTCATCTGATCTTGTGCTTATTTAAATTCTTGATCATGGTTAGATCGTGTTGTTTCAACTCCCTGTGTGAAATTATCGTACTTGGTATTAATTAGACCTTGTTCCACTTCGTGCTGATCAATTTTTGATCATTTTCAAATCGTGCCACTTTATTTATTTTGACATGCTAAATTGTTTCAAAATTTTGATGAAACATCGAGCGTATTCACACTCGTGCCTGACCAATTTTTAAAAGCTTGTGTCATTTTCGGTATCGTGTTGTACCTTTGAATTTCGAGGATGAAATTTTTTTAAGGGGGAGAGATTTGTAACTCCATTTTCCTATTTTTCGAAAACTTTAAAGTTCTAATAAAGATAACAAGTTTGATTTAAGTAATATTGAATATTGATAATGTTTCATTAAATATCTTCGAATAAATATTTTGATTTATACTTTGGAGGAAAATTAATTTAATAGCAAGATTTTCAAATTCAAAGTTCGTTATAACAACAATTGCGGCCTCCACCATTTGTAACCTTTTTAAAAATTCTTTATAACTAATTTTGTTTCATTCTTCTAATATGTGAAAAGGGGGGAGGGGGTCTTATTTGCTTAAATACCTTTTGCGGGAGGGGTTTCCTGTAAAAGTGACCGAACGTTATTGAAGAGCCGGAGAGAGAATTCTCACATTCTCATTCTCTGCTCGGAGAAAGTCTCCCGAGCTCCCCAATTTCTTTCCCCAGATTCTCTAACCCTAACCCTAACACTAATCTGTTCGGAACGAAGGCGCTGGCCATGGCGACCA
The DNA here is from genome assembly GCA_029216955.1 of Iris pallida. Taxonomy (NCBI): domain Eukaryota; kingdom Viridiplantae; phylum Streptophyta; class Magnoliopsida; order Asparagales; family Iridaceae; genus Iris; species Iris pallida. The sequence goes on from JANAVB010040819.1 coordinate 6,820,338, forward strand.
CACCTCGTCGAGTGCCGGTAGCCAGGGCTCGGCCTCTGCATCTCAGTGACGTCCACCTCTCGACGACGACGACGAGAAGCTCTCGTCCCCGGCAGCGGATGTATTCTCGACGACAAGCTTGACGACGACTGCACCGATCTCCAACGATGAATCGAGATCCAGATCGGGATCGATCGGTCCATCTTCTTCTCCGGCGGTCACTCATGCGGCGGCCGACGACTGACGAACGCCTCCCCGATGACTGAACCACCTCAAGTCGAGCACCCACGCGGCGGCGACAGTGAGCATCCTCTGGCAGCGTCAAGTTTTCGTGGCGACGGACCACACGCGACGGCGACTCCTTGTTCCTTTCCTCGACGAAGACTATGGACGGCGGCAACATTTCTTCTTCCCTGTGAGTTCATCGACGAGTCCAATCTTCTTCCTCAGCGATCGAGAGGTGTCACGACCCGCACCCTAGAAATGGGGCACGTGACGTGGGTACGTCCAGCCTACGCCGCAGCATCGGCGGTAGAACGCTGTCCTAGGTCATAACATCTAACAGATAAGGGTAATATACAGTTATACTCTCCGAATGGGGGTGACATAACACAATATAACTCAACCACATCTAGGACAGAACAGGAATGAGATAGAAAGATAAAGATAGATAACAACCAGGAATGTAACACCACAGAGATACAAATCCAGAATCTAAGTGACTAAAATAAATATATCTCAGAATATCTCAAGTCTAAAACAGTAATCCCAAATAGTAAGGCAATCCTAAACTAAAGGAAGTAACATCAACTGCCAGCAGGTCCAAGTCACTAGTGATGTCTAATGCTGCACCAAGAGGGATAGACACCAGAGCCTCATCATTCACTGTAAAATTTTTAACAGGTCCAGTCAGGACGGGAACGAGCACATATCTCTCAAAACAGTTCATAGCAGGTTAGGAGTATAAATCATGCAATAGAGTAAAATACAGAAGTACGAGTAAACATGAGAAATTTTGTAACTGAAAGTAAATACATGATAGTAGAGACTGTAAGTGGCTACGTGATTTAGAGCATAATGGTTATGTAAACGGCTTGGGGGCACATGAATACAAATAAAGAGGCACATTTATACAGCTACTGGGGATAGTGTTCACATAACCAATTCTACTCACCCCGCCCCAACCAGTACACAAGGATCCATTCAAGTTACGTTATAAGCACATGAATACAACTAAGATACGTGAACTCATATAATGAGTAGTACATGAGGCACGTGAAAGCACATGAGAACATGTAAAAACATGAACTAGTACGAGTACAAGGAGTACCTGATGCACATGATAAAGTACATGAACATGAAATACCCGATGCACCCGTAAAGGGATAACATCTCAGGAAAGGATCCATATAGTACTAATCCGTGAAGATACGTGTCAGCATCAAGTAGAGTAATCTAGAGCAAGAATATAATCCAGATAAGTATGAAAAGATCAGAGAATGTACTCGCCTGCTATCTGAGTGTCCAAGAGAAATGTACTATCCGAGGAGTGGTGTATGGCTCCTATTAGAACAGCACAAGTCACAACGAGTCCAGAATAGTAATAACATGCACTACAATGTGTTCTACATGAATCTAGGTCAATTTAGACCAAAGTCAACTCTTGGTCAACTCTGGTCAACCCTAGAAGTCAAACTAGGTCAACTAAGTCAAACCTAGGTCAACTAGTCTATACTAGGCTATCAAGGCTAATCTAGGTTTAACAAGCCTTTTCTAAGTCTAACTAGACTACACAAGACAATCTAGGCCCACTAGTCAAGTAAGTACAACCATAGGCTAAAAGTCTAGGACATAGCTAAACAATACCATTTCAATATCTATAACTAACCATACCTATGCATTCATATTATACAACCTAATATAGGATACATATGGTACTAATCTACAATATCACTCCACTCTATATCATAATATATAACACATTATATCATATACATATATACATTAACACACAATCCTATTTATAGGAACCTACAATTTTACAAAGGAAAGGAGAGAGGGATACAATGATACTCAAGTGTCAAGTGAGTGGGTGTTAGTGATACACATGTGTGTGTGTGTGTGAAGTGGGACATTGGTGTGCTCATACAAACAACTTAGAATTTCCTATAGGCTATGTGAATACAAAACAACCTATATGGTAATTCATATAATATACACATTGTACATAGAGAGGGCACTCAAGTTCATGTGTATGTGTATGTGTGTGTGTGTGAGAGATTGAGTGAACAAGGTGTCAAGGCAAAACAGTGTAACAGTGAGTAGGAGTGTGAGTGATATGGTGAGTGTACATGCATGTGAGTGTGGTGTAACAAGTGAAGTGAGGCAGGGGAAAAAGTAGTGTAACAGGTATATGAACAATGTGTACAATTTATGAGAATCTGGAATTGAAAACAGTGAGTAGGGAAATGAACATCAGTCCACCCCAAGCATTGTTCCATAGGCTAAAAAAAACAACCCAGAATTCAGTTTTGAATTAAACAAACATCAACCAGTCCTAAAACATTAACTTCAGATTTCAGTTGAAACATCACAGGCTTACAAGCATGAACTCAGATATTACTTCATTCTCAGTTTTAGGAAAACTAACAGTTTTAAGAAGAACATTGGACCAACAACTGTCAAATTCTATAAACACAATCCCCCAAGCCAAATTCGAATGCCAAAACCTATCTAACATATAATATGACATGTAGGGAGTCATTGACAGATGAAAACATATAATAAAAAGAGATTTAAACTGTTTGGGAAAAAAACTGGAAACCAGTATTAGACTTTTACATGTTCTTCAACATTTCGAACCAAACATCCACATTAACCCATTCCCAAAGTGCAATCCAATGAAACAGAGTTTAGGCAACAAATTTAGGATCTTAAACAATCATTATACCTATGTTAGAAACATTTAAAATGAATTAAATAACAAAACACACACTGCACACGCACGCACACACAGCCATTCCCCGTGCACACCCAAGAACGTGTCCGACACGACACGAGGACTCGTGAAACTTGACGAGCCTCGTGTCAGTCATTGCCACTAACCACAGACCAATTTCGTGTGTCCACGACGCGTGTGCAGCGCGCAGTAGCCCCCGAGTAGCAGGGGAGCTACAGTGCCGTGCGTGCACGCCCGCACACGCTTGTTCCCGTGTCCCCACGACACGACACGACTCACAAACCATCACAGGACACCTGGAAACCCTAGACGACACTTAGATCTAACTTTCTATTCAAAAAGATTAGGAAAACTCGATCGAGCAGTCCTTTGGGACATTTCGTCGAGCACCTTCATCACAGCTCTGATAAGTGTCCGATACGGACACGAAACGAGCTCAAAACCTAGGGTTGGTCTTCCCTACAGTTGGGTGAGGGATAGGGGACCTAAAAATGATTTTTACAGGATTTAAGGAGTATTAATGGAGATTATACCTATAGGTGTTCAAAGCTCCAAAAAGCTCCAAAGAAGAGGATCTCCCAAGCACCAAAACTCCTCAAATTGTGTGCTCCCTGTCAAAACTCAATCCCAACAGCAAGAGAACAATATTTAGAGCCTATAGGAATTTGTTTGAAGGAAAAAGGACCTAATTTGGATTTTCTATGAATTTGTAAGGATGGAACTTTACCTCTTTCTAAAACTTGATGAACCCTAATGAAAAGAGACTAGCCCTAAAATTTGGGAGGATATAAATAGGGGGAAGGGCTGTTATGTGGCTGGCCATAGGCCTAGGGTTTAGGGTTTTGGCTAGCTAGTTGGGTCCTATCTAGTTTAAGTCATGATTTGACTTGTGACTACACAAGCCATTCTTAGGCCAAACTAGCTCCTAATCACCCCAAACCAATTCTAATGAACTTGAAATGAATAACTTAGGTCACACTAGGGTTTCTTAACCTAACCAAAGTGTCTTGACCCAGGTTAGCCAATAGGACAGTCTCCTAGTCAATGAGTCAAAGTCAAATATAGGGTCAAAAATTCTACCAAAAATCACCAAAAATCACTAAAAATCATATTAATTATATTTAATAAAAACCCAAAATAATTCCAAAATTTTGAAAATGACCAAAATACCCTCAAGCTAGAAAAGTGGAAGTGACAATCTACCCCCGTTAAAATAATTTCGTCCTCGAAATTAAAGGCGAAACTAAACTGCGAAGAAGGATAGAAAAGTATACCTCAGGGTCCAAAAAGATAGGGGTACCGCTCGCGCATCTCCTCCTCCCGTTCCCAGGTAGACTCTCTAGAATGATGCCTCCATGCGACGCGTACCAAGGGTATCACCTGGTTCCTCAATACCTTCTCTCG